>OW818032.2:68205586-68588013 GCA_942486065.2 Calliphora vomitoria
GATTTATTGTATTAAGCAAGAATTATTATTTAATCTAAATCTTTTATACATTTGTTTTTGTTGGACTTTGCACTTTTAACAGATGTATTCAGCTTTTGTTTTGTTCCTGTTTTTTATCTTAATATATACTTTTCATTATTCTTGCTGTGGTAGGTTTGATAGCACTGCATTATCATTCACAGTCACTTTCAGATTTGTCATGCATGAACAAATATATTTTGATAAACATTAAACTAATTAAAATTAAAAATATGTGTATAATTTTGGAAAACTAAGTAGTAAAGTTAGTTATTGCAATTGACTAAAAATTTCTGTTTCAATCCTAATTCATATACTTACCATAAACAATAATTTTTTAGTGATTTTTTTTTTAGCGATTTTTTAGCACTAGAAACAAAAAGTAATATCCACAAAGTATTAACAACCAATTTAATACTTTTTACATACAACAGTATTTTATATTCTTCTTCTACTATTCTTAATACCGTATTCAGAAATTTCTAGCATCAAAATCGATACAAGATTGAATTGCGTATTTCTTTTGAATTTTTAACTTCAACCTAATAAAACGTGTTAAGTCTTTTGGAGAAGACAATTTGTAAAATTACAGAAAGTGTAAGAGACATCAATTTAAATTAAAATTTCTAAAAGTTAAAATTAAATTTAATTCTATTTCGGATATTAAACGATTTCGAATAATTTTTCTTTGAAATAGAGTATTTTTCTCGAAAACCATTACTGGACCACGTTTTAATTTTTCAAGTCCCATAGTTATAATAATAGGCATAATAGGCATTCTTGCCTAGGACTTGAAAAAAATATTTGAGAATTCTACTCTCTACAAATTTCATCTGTGGAAGATTAGGTAAATATACTCTGTGCCATAATATACTAGTTTCTAAATTCTAATGAGAAACATTTTTTAAACATTAGACATAAACGATTGAACACCATTGCTTGTAGCCAAATTTGCAACGTGATTTGTAACCAACTAAAGGCAACAATAAGAGGATAAAAACTACCCTACAATATAATCCGCAAAACGGACAAAAAGTTAACAAGAGCTTACTTAATAGTTTTGCCAAAAAAATTCTAAAACCAAAATCTAAATTTTTGTAACATGATGATGATCTAAACATTTATTTGTTAACAAAAGTCTTAAATCTATGCCTAACTCAAATATAACCTAAATTTTTGAAACTTATTTAATTAACCCTGAAGTAACCTAACTTATGAAAATGAATTATTAAAAACTAAAATAACTTAATTAAAACTTATTTCGTATATTTCTTAAAAACTAAATTAACCTAAACAAATTTATTAAAAAAAAAAAAAAAACGCCAATATGTCGCAAAATTAAACATCAAAATTCAAAAAAATTTAAAATGTTTAAATATGTAAATTAACCTAATATCACAAACTATGTTTAAAAGCAAAATTAAAATTTAACTAATAGACCACTAATAACTCAAAATCATCAACATAATTTCTTAAAACTTACAATTTGATACTGTAAAGAAATGAATTAAAAAGTCTAAATATTACACAAAAATTAAATAATGTGATTATTGTCAATCAAATTGTAGTTTATCCAGAATGCACATTTTTGTATATTTCGAAGATTTTTTTTTGTTAAATGTAAAACCTTAATTCAATATCACAGAAGAAATCTTAAAAGCTAAATTAATCTATGTTATACTAAAATCTAATATTGCACAATATATCTATCTAAACAACTAACATATATTTAGTTATTATAAATTATTATCTACTAACTAAAACGGCAATCTACAAAATAATGCAAATCAATATTTAAATTACACATCAAAAAGAAATTCTTCAAAACCACATCAACGAATTCTTGTTGGAGGCCTTCATCAGATCGGTGTGATGCGGTAAGTCGTTTACAACATTTTTTATTATTATCATTTTGCATTATCTTTTTTTAAGAAACAACATTCAACATAATGCAATTAAGAGTACAGTTCTGTTAATTAACAGAATTTAGTATGTTATTGCTTAATTAAACTCAACACTTTTACATGATTTTATTTTTACTCTTTATTATATCTCTTTTTAATAACGATGATGTAAATGTTGAATTTTGTTTCTTTCTTTTTGCCAAAAATCAAATACTATTTAAAATAAGAAAAATATTCTTACTTAACCCTTTTTTTTTTTTTTTTTTTTTTTTTTTCAATTTAATTTTTTATTTATTGTATCTTCATTACTTAATGAACTAACAACAAGTATTTCAAATCTTATATCTAATAATTATAATTAATTAGTCCAGCCAGTGCCGGACGAAAAATTGTTTATTGATTGTTGCTTTTATTAAATAGGCATTCTTCCTTCTAGTCTTAGGTCAGCTGTGTCCCTCCTTCTTAATCGAGTGTGGCCACGGTTATTCAATATGTTGCGGGCCAGTGGGTTTGGGTGAATTTCAAGTTTTTTTAAATATCTTTCCACATTTTTCGTGATCTCAGTTTTTACAAGGGGCACGTTTAGATCTTTGTGTATATTCGCGTTTTTGATATACCAGGGGGCATCTGTAATCATTCTTAAAAACTTGTTTTGGCGTCTTTGGATCTTTTCTACATTTGACGCTGAGGCCGTGCCCCATAGCTGTATGCCATAACACCATATCGGTTTTATGATCATGTTATAAAGTAGAAGTTTGCAATCTAGACTAAGCGTAGAGTTTCTGCCAATGAGCCAATTAATTTGAATTGATTTCAATTTCATTTGAGTCAATTTTGCATCTATATGACTTTTCCATGTAAGACGACGATCGAGATGTATTCCGAGGTATTTAACTTCCGATTGTTGGATTATTGTTTGGTTATTGATATGAATGGGGGGGCATGATTCTCTACGTAATGTAAATGTTATATGTGTACATTTTTGCTCGTTGACTTTAATTTTCCATTGTTTTAACCAGTTTTCTAATTCAAATATGTGATTTTGTAAGTAACGAGACGCTTCTTCAGGGTTTTCATGAATGCTTAGAATAGCAGTATCATCTGCAAATGTTGATGTATGCGTGCGATTGTTAGTTGGCATATCAGACGAATATATCAAATATAAAAAGGGTCCCAGGATACTGCCTTGGGGAACTCCAGCTTCAATGGGTTGGGGACTACTTAAAAAGTCTCCTTCTTTAACTTTAAATGTTCGACCAGTTAAATAGCTTTTCAATAGCTTATGTGTGTTTGCGGGTAAATTTTGACTCAGTTTGTATATTAAACCATCATGCCATACTTTATCAAACGCTTGAGAAATGTCGATAAAGAGAGCGGAACAATATTTCTTTTCCTCAAACGCTTTTCTTACAATATTTACAAGTCTATGGGTTTGTTCGATAGTACTGTGTTTTCTTCTAAATCCAAATTGATGATTCGGTATACAATTGTTTTCAATTAACATCGGGTACAACTTGTTCATGAGTATCTTCTCAAATAGCTTTGATATATTAGACAATAGGCTGATTGGTCTATATGATTCTACTTTTGTGTGATCTTTTCCCGGCTTAGGTATCATGGTAACCAGTGAAACCTTCCATTCTGGAGGATAATATTCAAGGCGTAATATAGCATTAAAAATAAAAAGAATTATTTTTATTGCTATCCGGGGTAGCTCCATAAGCATCTTGTTACTGATTTTGTCAATACCAGGTGCTTTCTTGGAGTTTAAATCAACAATAGCCTTTTCGATCTCTCGAATCTCAAAACGTAGGGGTACGGCTGCTCCAAAATGGGGTACAACAGGTGGCAACTCAATAGTTTCATTTGATGTGTTCGGGGTAAATACTTGCTTCAAATGATTAACAAACAGATTCCCTTTTTCAGTATCATTTCTTGCCCAACCGCCACTTGAATTTCGCAAGGGGGGCTTACATATGACAGGTCTTTTAAGACTTTTTGTGGCTCGCCATAATGAGTAATCCGATTGCGGGGTTGCGTCCAGGCTTTCTAGATATTTATTCAATGATTCCATTTTTCGAAATTCCAAGAGCTTTTTAAGTCTTTTTATACAATCTTTAAGCTTCGATTTGAGTTGGGGGGATCTGTGCAATTGCCACTCTCTTCGAACTCTTCTTTTTTCATTTAAGAGCCGTTCGACATCTGCAGAATAAATTCTATTATATCTGATTTGTCGGGGGGTTTGGGTAGCATGTTGAGCAGCCAGTTTGAGATTTTTATCGAAATTGATAAGAGAGTGATCGATGTTTTCTGGTGTTCTTAGCGGTATGTTTTCCGAGCAATGTGTACTAAGGTATTTTTTATATTTGAGCCAATTAATTCTTGTGCCTGTCATCGCTAAATTACCAGTCGGGGATACAATTTCTCGGGGGCTCAATAAAGTAACAATAGTGGGTGAGTGATCTGAAGATAGTTCCAGCGAGGATTCAACTTGAATCATTTCTCCAGGGATATTTTTCATCACGCTAAAATCAATAACATCCGGTATTTTTCGCGGGTCAGTAGGCCAGTAAGTAGGTTGGCCGCTCGAAATCACATTCAAACCCATTTTAGAAATTGTATCAAACAAAACACGACCTTTAGGGGTAATCAGTCGTGATCCCCAGAATGTGTGCTTAGCATTATAATCGCCAGCTGCCAGGAAACGGGGGCCTAGTGATTTAAAAAATCTATTATATTGACTTTCTGTAATTGAAAATCTAGGGGGTGAGTATATCGATGAAATCACTAAGTTTCGATGAAAATCTTCAAGACAGATAGTAGTAGCTTGAAGATAATCTTCGCAAAGATCACACATTAAGTAGTGTTTGATTCGAGCTTTTATTAAAATTGCCGAGCCTCCGCATGATCTACCTCTGGGATCTTTGGTATCATATATTACATATCCATTTATTCGAAATGAACTTCTGGACGTCAAATGAGTTTCAGAAACCAACATTACATCAATTTGTTGGTTTCTTAAAAAATATTCGAGTTCGTTTTTGTGTTGGCGTATGCCGTTTGCATTCCAGAAACATATTTTCAAACAGTTCATGGCTTATTTAGGATAGCTTGTAATAACACAGATTGCATTTTAAGCATTTCCTGCATCATATTACTCATAGAGTTGGTAAAATTGTTAACCGATTTCACTAGGGTCTCTATTGTAGCTTCCAGTCGACTAAAATTAGAAGTGGGATGTTGGTCTGCAAATTCCACATTGATATTACGGTTATTTTCACTTCCTAATGGTGGGTTTTGAGCAAAAGTTTGATTTGTTCTTAGAACACTAGCGTATGAACCTTTATTATTCATGGTTTGCGAGATTTGGGGGTAATGGGTATCAACTAGGTTCTTTGATTGCACAGGATAAATACTAGGTTTCTGTGTTAATGTTTTCTTAACTATGGAATATACTGGGCATCCTCTGTAATTTGCTGTGTGATTTCCGCCACAATTGCTGCATTTTTTTACTTTTGAGTCGGTTTTGGATTTATCGCATTGGGTAGATCCGTGCAATTCTCCACACACCACGCAAACGGGAGGTAATTTGCAATATGCCCTAGTATGACCATATTCTTGACAATTTAAACACTGGACGGGTCCCGATCTCTTATGTGGCTCTTCTATCGTAATTTTACGATGCAATAAATATTTTAAATTGTAAATTGGGTGTGTTTCATTTTTCTTGAGATTAACATCACCTGGTTCTAGTTCAACTCTAAACAGTGGTTGGGGAATTTTCTCGCGATTTCTAATGTTGACTACATTTTTTATTTTAAACCTGTTATGTTCCAAAGCAGCCTTTATATCCTCAGGATCTACACAAGAGTCAATACCCTTAATAACAATTTGGAGGCCTTTGCTACTCTTCAACTGGTATGTGTAAAAACTTTTCTTATTGTTTTCAAATTCGGTAACGACTTTACGGAAATCATTTTCATGATTTACCTGTATCTTAGTCTCGCTTATGTTACCTCGCTTAAAAGGTACAACGTAAAAAGAATTTTCTCCGACCAATGATATCAAATTCTTAATTAGAGCATTCGAATTTTGCTCTCTCAAATAAATAGGAGGGGGTTTGTACAACTTGGGTAATGTTGGGGGGTCATCTGCTTCATCTTGCAAAATAGAAAATCTGTTTTCAGTAGTTTTCCTATCAATTTCCCTATCTTTAGGTACTTTTGCGGTTGATGCAACTTTTGAGGATTTTGGGCTGCGTCCTCGTTTCAGTACGGTAATGTACCTATCAATTCCCACTTGGATTTGTGGTTTTTGTGCACTATTTATGGGCTGAACATTTTTAGGTATTGCTCCCATTCTTTGGTCAATTGGGTTCGTACTTACTGCGTATGTTTTCAATTTAGGGGGTGAATTACTAGGCATACTTTCAGGCGCTGCCAAAAATTTGCTCTTGGTTACCATACTTTTATCAACAGCTGTCAATGAAGAATTTTCTTTTGTTGTACAAATACTATTCGTAAACAAAGCTGGGGACAATGAACGAGCGCGATCAATCGGTTTGGCGGTCAAATACAAGCTGTCACCAACTCTTGTATTTGTGTTTTCTTTTGAATTTTCTTCCACATTCACAAACACATAAGCATTTCTGCCGTTTAAGCTAAGCCTGCGCTCACTATGATTATCACTTGAGAAACTCATAAAGAGTATTCTCTGTTTATTTATTTGCACTTGTGCTCTTTACTGGTGGAAAAAAACAAAACAAACACCAGAATGAAAAAAAAATTAATTTTAATTGGCACTTTCAATCTTAATAATTTAATCAAAAGAAACGTTGTGTTTTAAATAAATAATTTCGCGTCCATTCGCGGTAAAGCTATATATATTCTTTTTTATATTTATTTTGTTTATATCCGTCAATATCAATAAAAAACCGAAATATTTGCGGAGATAGGAAAAAAACACGTCCGTTTAGCTTCTCTATCGAGACCCTTTGAGAATCAGTTTATAATTATTAATATGAATTCTGAAGTTCAATATTATTAGTTCTTTATAGAATATTCTTACTTAAATGTTATTTTATATTTTTCCTTTTGATATCTTAATATGTTTAATGGGTTGAATAAATACTTTTGTAAAATGGATTTCTAATTTAACAATCTTCGGGTGTTTTCTTTTAATGGATTCAACAGTTTAATGTATAATTGATAATCTAATTTCGGGGTTTCTTTAATTTGCCTAGGAAACTATGGAAGGTGAGGGTTATGAGGCAGTATCTCGAATAACATCATCGAGAGATACATATATTAGGATTAATCGATTAACATCATCACATCTTTCTATATAACTAGATTTGGGGCAAAATTCTATTGTATTAATCTAGTTAGTCTGGTCCTGACATCTTTTTATACACACAAAATAGGGAGTCTATAAAAAATTTGTAATTGAACATGCAGTTAGTTAGAGAAGGACCGAACCACCCCAATCCGACTGTTGCTAGCAACTTAATGGCTCCCGCAGTCCTCTCTCTACTGAATTGCCAAACCCAACACTGTTTTAATTGTTTTTACAAGTTAATTGTGATTGGAGTTTGTTTTTCTCATGTGTTTAAGTTTTTTCAACATTTTCACATCGAGTTTGGTCTGGTACATTACATAAATAAATGGCGCCCAACGTGGGGCATGAAAAGACGTAACAGTTTTTTCTGCTCTATCTAATCCGGAAAATTATTAGAGTTCATTTGTTAGAAAAACATTAAAATTGTTAGATTTAATAGAACTAGATTTATAAATAGTGTATAGGGTTTTTCTGGATTCTTTCGGTTATTTGAGGATTGTTAGTTCGAATAAACTGACCGCTTAATTTCTATATGCCTTTTTTATAAACTAGTGGAATTATTTCTAAGGAATTTATAGATTTTCTTAAGTCTTGTACAATATTTTATTTATTTTCAAATTCTAGAAGACGATAACAGCTACTAGTGTACATAATGGAATTCATATATTATGCTGCATGCGAATATTTGACCGATGTGCACTTGATATTTATAAGTAAAGAAAATAGATTTTATTTAGCTGTGGTATTTGAAGTTGGAAATATATCTAGTATTGTTCATTACTCCATAACCCAGTTTTTATATCCAATGTTAATCGATTTAAATCTTTTCTTTCAATTATACAATTAGCTATAAATCTGTAAGAAAACACCCATTTAAACATATATTGTACTTAATATTAAAATAATCGTTAAATCAAAAATTGTGTTACAGTCATTAGATTGTTTACTCTCAAGGTTAAACAGTTATCTAAAATTTTAATCATAATTGCAAAATCAATTGATCTTTTTTTTCCGAAATTTTTTTTTAAATGATATTGGATTCAAATAATTGTTCAAACAACTAGAAAATTGTTTTACCATAAGTGTTTAAAAATTGTTAAAATACAATTCATTTTAATTATTAACTTGGATTTTATTAAAAAACATTTAACTTTTCTACATAATATGCGATTTTTCTTATTCTTTCATTTTCTTGGTTTTAATCAAGCGCGAACACATTTTCTATTGATCCAAATGAATTTTGTAATTTCTATATCATTCTTGTTTTTACCACATTAAAATTTCGTAAATCTAATTAAAAATACCTGTTGAGAAAAATTTTAATTGCGACTTCCATAGTGATTGGTACCATTTTCTTAGCCTCAGAAACATTTAAAACATAAACTATTTCTGTATATTGCTTATCTGATTATAATTACAATTTTCTTAAATTTTTTTTGATTGAAAAGTCAAGTCAGTATTTCATCTTAAAATCATATTAGAGTATACGACTCGAATGATCTGTTTTATCAAATATTAGAATTTTTGGAAACTTATGTAAAATTTTTTTTTTATTTTTTTTTGTTTGGCCATTGGTTACTATTAATTTTAGTTTTTCACGTCAAACGTGATTGTATTTTTTAACTAAACTATTTTTATACGAAAACTAGTATTTTGCTAAATTTGAGATAGATTTTGTTATATATATATATTCGAAAATGTCGGTAGATAGAACACCTCCTCCACCAAATATTCCACCACCATTGCCTTCGGCTCCAATTTATATTGAACCCTCTGTTTGCCATGTGTGTAATGAAACAATGGTTGAAGGAGATGATTGTTTGATCATCCACGAATGTTCACACGCCTTCCACAGGGCTTGTATTGAGGCACATCTTTCTACTAGTTCTGAGTGTCCTGTGTGCAATCGTGCATGTCGACTTTGTGACTTACGCAGATTAGTAATAAATGCTAAGGCTGCCACATTTAGACCAACAGCTAAGAAAAAAGTCAGAGGTGCAATGGCACGATCATATAATACTCGTTCAAATACAAATCGTAGCGTGTTTCCAGAATTCGATGCTTCTAATACTGCAGAGACAAGTATGTCTCAGGTAAATGCACATGAGAACGCACAATTAGATACGAATGAGACTATGTTAGATACAACTAGACCTAATAATAACATTTTAAATTCACCATTTCAAAACCCAGAACCAATAAGTTTTACACCACGTAACAACAATGCTTCGGGTATTGACTACGATCAAATAAACCAGCTAATTGAAGCCAATATTACAAAACTTTTGCAAAATATCAATATTATACCACCAGTTGGTAACAATAACAATCAAAATAACAACAATTCCAATACTCATCAAAATGTTTATGGTTCGCAACGTCCAACAACCCAGACAAATGTCAACAATCCCTATTTTTTATCACCATTAGCAATTTCTAATTCTAATACTGGTACTATACATGCTGACAAAATTACCTCTGTGATTCAGAATTGGAACCTCAAATTTGATGGTTCGTCCAATGGATTACACGTAGAAGAGTTCCTTTATCGTATAAAATCGTTAACTACGGACACCTTCAATAGTGATTTCACTGTTATATGCAAGAACTTGCATATTCTGTTAACAGGAAAAGCCCGCGATTGGTACTGGCGGTACCATAAGCAGGTCCGATCTGTGAACTGGGAAGATTTTTGCGAGGCCTTGCGATGTCAGTATAAACAATTTAAGAGCTCGTTCGATATCAGGGAGGAAGTCAGGAACAGAAAACAAAAGCCTGGAGAGCCATTCGACTCCTTTTTTGATTCCGTTTTGGCAATCATGGATCGGTTACCTTCTCCTATGTCTGACTCCGAACTTATCGAGATATTAGCTAGGAATCTGCGTCCCGATATTCGCCAAGACCTTTTGTATGTACCCATACACTCAATTTCCCACTTAAGGAAACTCGTGCAAATGCGAGAACATTTTTTAAACGACGAGAGTGTTCGTAAAAATCTTTCGGCTCGTAATTTAAATCAAAATATGCCACGTAGATATTTATCTGAAATAGATTCGACAAATACTGATGACAATAATGATGTGGTTGATGATTTACCATGTTCTGTTGATGCTATTCAAGGGCAAGATATTTTAATCAAGTGCTGGAACTGCGATGAGGTTGGCCACCACTGGGAAAACTGCCTCAAAGACAGAACCATATTTTGTTATGGCTGTGGCACCAAAAAGGTATATAAGCCCAACTGTTCTAAATGCGCAGCTCGAAAACTAAATAGTTCAAAAAACTATCGGCCGATGGGTCCTCCAAAAGACATGAATTAAGTTCAAATTCAAAACAAAATTTCGTTTCAAATATAGTCAAACCCAAATGCGACAAAACAACTCTTACAGAGTTTAATTTAACCTACTCTGACAATTTAACACCTGCTTGTAACCAAACTGAAAAAATTACTCTGCTAAAACGTCCTATAATACATGGCAAAGAACCAAAGCTTGTAATATCGAATATAATTCGACCAAAATTACCCTACCATGAAAGATTGCAATTATACATTCAGAAACGCAATGAAATATTTAACCTGTCAGAAATTACAAAATCTCATATAATAAAACCTAAACGGTCAACGATTCGTCTCAGAAAGTATTTTAAAATGCGAAAAACTTGCCGAAAACTTCTCATTTCCGCTATTGTGTCAAATCCTAAGGATTTGCGTTATTACGCAAAGGTGAAGTTTTTGAATTTTGATGAATATGGTCTTCTTGACACCGGGGCCAATATAAGTTGTGTAGGTTCAGATTTGGCAGAAGTAGATTTTTCGAAATTTCCATGCTATACAAAATGTAAACATTATGTCAAAACTGCTGATGGTCATTTACAATCAGTTTGCGGATGGCTAGAAGTAGAAATTTTCTTTAAAAATCAATCAAAAACCTTAAAACTTTTTATTGTGCCATCGATATCTCAGCGATTGATTTTGGGAATCGACTTTGTGAAGTCTTTTGCATTGTTTCCAGACATAGTTGGGTCTGTAGACATACTTTCTTTTAATAATTCGTCCAACTTGTCCTTGTCCGATTTATCCGTTCTTTCAGGTAAGTCCGAAGTCCTGTCCGATAATAGAAGTCAGTCTAAAACACCATTAGACGATAATTTTTACCCACTTTCTAATTGCCAACGTTTGCAGCTTAACGCTGTCATTGACTTATTTCCGAACTTTCAAAAACAAGGGTTGGGAAGAACCAGTCTTATTAGACACTCAATTGATGTTGGCAATGCCACACCAGTTAAGTCACGGTTCTATCCGGTTTCTCCCGCGGTTGAGAAACTGATGTACGGTGAACTAGATCGTATGTTGGCGCTAGGGGTGATAGAACCTTCCACATCCCCCTGGAGTTCACCAATGCGTTTGGTTGTAAAACCAAACAAGGTCCGATTGTGCTTAGATGCACGTAAAGTAAATGCAGTAACCTTAAAGGATGCATATCCACTTCCGAACATAGAGGGAATATTCGCAAGGCTTCCAAAGGCGAATCTCATAACGAAACTGGATCTGAAGGATGCCTATTGGCAGATTGCCTTGGATGACAAGTCTAAAAGTCTGACAGCATTCACAGTCCCGGGTCGGCCCCTCTACCAGTTTGTAGTTATGCCATTCGGGCTGTGTAATGCTCCACAGACTATGTGCAGACTTATGGACGAAATCATGCCTCCGGACTTAAGGCATTGTGTCTTTGGGTATCTGGATGATCTAATTATCGCCTCAGAAGATTTCGCAACCCATTTAGAGATACTTGTACGTATAGCATCGCAATTTCGAAAAGCTAATCTCACGCTAAACATATCTAAATCCAAATTTTGTGTAACATCGGTGAACTATTTAGGATTTGTGATAGGAAACGGGGGAATCACAACAGATCCGGAAAAAGTTCAAGCGATAAGAGATTGGCCCACTCCCAAAAATCTGAAACAAGTTCGCGGATTTCTTGGATTGGCGGGGTGGTATCGCCGTTTTATTGAAAATTTTTCATCTGTAGTTTTTCCAATCACGGAAGTGTTATCGACCAAGAAGGTGTTTAAATGGACAGAAGAAGCCCAGAAAGCATTTGAAACTGTAAAAGTCTTGCTCACCTCGGCTCCTGTCTTAACCAATCCGGACTTCCGAAAGAAATTCTTTCTTCACTGTGATGCTAGTGATTTCGGTATAGGTGCAGTTCTGGTGCAATTGGACGACGAAGGCCAAGAACGTCCAATTGCATACATGAGTAAGAAGTTAAATTCAGCACAACGAAATTACAGTGTCACAGAGAGGGAATGTTTGGCTGCAATGGAAGCTATCAAACGATTTCGGTGTTACTTAGAAATGCAGGAGTTCGAGGTGATCACAGACCACTCCAGCTTACTGTGGTTAATGCGACAACCAGATCTCAGTGGACGGCTGGCAAGATGGGTTTTTAAGCTACAATGCTATAACTTTTCAATTAGCCATCGTAAGGGCAAAGATAACGTGGTCCCTGATGCGTTGTCTAGGATTCCAGTTAACGACATTGCTACTCTAGAAGCTGTGAAACCGGAGATTGATCTCGAATCACCCCATTTTTCAGATCAAGAATATATAGATTTGATTCAAAAATATAATGACAACGCTGTGAAATATCCAGATATTAAAATTATAAATAAATACATTTATTATAGAACAGAACACTACAATGGGAATGAGGACCAGGAGCAAATGTGTTGGAAACTATGGGTACCAGTAAGATTACGAAGAGATACCATATCAAGAGCGCACGATACTCCCGTAACTGCCCATGGTGGAATGGTAAAAACTCTAGACCTATTGAGAAGAAATTTCTTTTGGCCTGGAATGGTCCGAGATGTTCGCAATTATGTTCGACAGTGCGAAGTGTGCAAAAGCACCAAAGCCCCAAACTTTGTGATGAAGCCTCCGATGGGCAATCGAAGCATATCAATTCGACCATTCCAGCGCCTTTATATAGATCTACTGGGCCCATACCCACGGAGCAAATCTGGCTACATTGGTATTTTAATTGTATTGGACCACTTTAGCAAGTTCCATTGGCTGTGCCCCTTAAGAAAGTTTACTTCGAATCTAATACAAGAATTTCTGCAAAAACACATTTTTCATGTGTATGGCGTACCCGAGACTATTGTCAGTGACAACGGAAGCCAATTTCGCGCCAACGATTTCAACGCCTTTTTGACTGTCAACGGAATCAATCATATTTATACTGCGCTTTACTCCCCCCAATCCAACGCTTCGGAACGTGTCAACCGATCTCTTATTGCTGGAATTCGAGCTTATTTAAAGAATGATCATCGCCTTTGGGACGAAAAGCTCAGCGAGATCAGTTGTGCCCTTAGAAATTCCTACCACCAGTCCATAAATAGCTCACCTTTTTATGCTTTGTTTGGATTTAATATGATTACGCACGCTACTACATACAACCTACTACGACAAGTACAACTACTTGACGAACCCTCAGCAAATATTGCTCATGAAGATAATCTTCAAATTGTACGGGAGAATATTCGAAAATCCATTAAACAAGCCCATGACCGGAATACTCACCAGTACAATCTTCGATCTAAACCCCAGACTTATCAAGTAGGTCAAGAAATATTTCGGCGAAACTTCGCCCAAAGTAATTTTGAGAAGCGTTTCAACGCAAAATTATCCCCCCTATTTATCAAAGCAAGAATTCGAGAAAAAGTTGGAAACAGCTACTACATATTAGAAGACATGCAAGGAAAAATACTAGGAACCTATCATGGAAAGGACATACGACCTTAAGCTCCCTTTTTCCTTTCAATTTTACCTCGCATAGCTCGAAAATTGTCTGGTTTGTAATGGTCGTTGAAAACAATGTTCATTTTCTTAAGATAGTTTCATATGCTTTTCATTTTTCCCAAATAATAATTTTATTTTCTTTGGAAATGGTATAACACCTTAATAAACACAAAATATATTAAAATGTCACATTTGTTTGGTTTAAAATAGAAAACATCTACTAAATTAATTTAAAGCTACGCCCTTTTATTAAAATGTGTAACATCAGATTTTTGAAGTACACAATTCTCCTGAGTAGACTTTGAAAACCTCTGGTCTGAAAAAAATATAAAAGTAAATTAACTTAATAAATGATCATTAAAACTTAGAACACAAAAATTTTACATACCTTTTAAGAGAGTAATTTTGCTGACAAGACCCACAATTTTGAGAATAATTAATCTAATTGATTATATGATTTATTGTATTAAGCAAGAATTATTATTTAATCTAAATCTTTTATACATTTGTTTTTGTTGGACTTTGCACTTTTAACAGATGTATTCAGCTTTTGTTTTGTTCCTGTTTTTTATCTTAATATATACTTTTCATTATTCTTGCTGTGGTAGGTTTGATAGCACTGCATTATCATTCACAGTCACTTTCAGATTTGTCATGCATGAACAAATATATTTTGATAAACATTAAACTAATTAAAATTAAAAATATGTGTATAATTTTGGAAAACTAAGTAGTAAAGTTAGTTATTGCAATTGACTAAAAATTTCTGTTTCAATCCTAATTCATATACTTACCATAAACAATAATTTTTTAGTGATTTTTTTTTAGCGATTTTTTAGCACTAGAAACAAAAAGTAATATCCACAAAGTATTAACAACCAATTTAATACTTTTTACATACAACAGTATTTTATATTCTTCTTCTACTATTCTTAATACCGTATTCAGAAATTTCTAGCATCAAAATCGATACAAGATTGAATTGCGTATTTCTTTTGAATTTTTAACTTCAACCTAATAAAACGTGTTAAGTCTTTTGGAGAAGACAATTTGTAAAATTACAGAAAGTGTAAGAGACATCAATTTAAATTAAAATTTCTAAAAGTTAAAATTAAATTTAATTCTATTTCGGATATTAAACGATTTCGAATAATTTTTCTTTGAAATAGAGTATTTTTCTCGAAAACCATTACTGGACCACGTTTTAATTTTTCAAGTCCCATAGTTATAATAATAGGCATAATAGGCATTCTTGCCTAGGACTTGAAAAAAATATTTGAGAATTCTACTCTCTACAAATTTCATCTGTGGAAGATTAGGTAAATATACTCTGTGCCATAATATACTAGTTTCTAAATTCTAATGAGAAACATTTTTTAAACATTAGACATAAACGATTGAACACCATTGCTTGTAGCCAAATTTGCAACGTGATTTGTAACCAACTAAAGGCAACAATAAGAGGATAAAAACTACCCTACAATATAATCCGCAAAACGGACAAAAAGTTAACAAGAGCTTACTTAATAGTTTTGCCAAAAAAATTCTAAAACCAAAATCTAAATTTTTGTAACATGATGATGATCTAAACATTTATTTGTTAACAAAAGTCTTAAATCTATGCCTAACTCAAATATAACCTAAATTTTTGAAACTTATTTAATTAACCCTGAAGTAACCTAACTTATGAAAATGAATTATTAAAAACTAAAATAACTTAATTAAAACTTATTTCGTATATTTCTTAAAAACTAAATTAACCTAAACAAATTTATTAAAAAAAAAAAAAAAAACGCCAATATGTCGCAAAATTAAACATCAAAATTCAAAAAAATTTAAAATGTTTAAATATGTAAATTAACCTAATATCACAAACTATGTTTAAAAGCAAAATTAAAATTTAACTAATAGACCACTAATAACTCAAAATCATCAACATAATTTCTTAAAACTTACAATTTGATACTGTAAAGAAATGAATTAAAAAGTCTAAATATTACACAAAAATTAAATAATGTGATTATTGTCAATCAAATTGTAGTTTATCCAGAATGCACATTTTTGTATATTTCGAAGATTTTTTTTTGTTAAATGTAAAACCTTAATTCAATATCACAGAAGAAATCTTAAAAGCTAAATTAATCTATGTTATACTAAAATCTAATATTGCACAATATATCTATCTAAACAACTAACATATATTTAGTTATTATAAATTATTATCTACTAACTAAAACGGCAATCTACAAAATAATGCAAATCAATATTTAAATTACACATCAAAAAGAAATTCTTCAAAACCACATCAACGAATTCTTGTTGGAGGCCTTCATCAGATCGGTGTGATGCGGTAAGTCGTTTACAACATTTTTTATTATTATCATTTTGCATTATCTTTTTTTAAGAAACAACATTCAACATAATGCAATTAAGAGTACAGTTCTGTTAATTAACAGAATTTAGTATGTTATTGCTTAATTAAACTCAACACTTTTACATGATTTTTTTTTTACTCTTTATTATATCTCTTTTTAATAACGATGATGTAAATGTTGAATTTTGTTTCTTTCTTTTTGCCAAAAATCAAATACTATTTAAAATAAGAAAAATATTCTTACTTAACCCTTTTTTTTTTTTTTTTTTTTTTTTTTTTCAATTTAATTTTTTATTTATTGTATCTTCATTACTTAATGAACTAACAACAAGTATTTCAAATCTTATATCTAATAATTATAATTAATTAGTCCAGCCAGTGCCGGACGAAAAATTGTTTATTGATTGTTGCTTTTATTAAATAGGCATTCTTCCTTCTAGTCTTAGGTCAGCTGTGTCCCTCCTTCTTAATCGAGTGTGGCCACGGTTATTCAATATGTTGCGGGCCAGTGGGTTTGGGTGAATTTCAAGTTTTTTTAAATATCTTTCCACATTTTTCGTGATCTCAGTTTTTACAAGGGGCACGTTTAGATCTTTGTGTATATTCGCGTTTTTGATATACCAGGGGGCATCTGTAATCATTCTTAAAAACTTGTTTTGGCGTCTTTGGATCTTTTCTACATTTGACGCTGAGGCCGTGCCCCATAGCTGTATGCCATAACACCATATCGGTTTTATGATCATGTTATAAAGTAGAAGTTTGCAATCTAGACTAAGCGTAGAGTTTCTGCCAATGAGCCAATTAATTTGAATTGATTTCAATTTCATTTGAGTCAATTTTGCATCTATATGACTTTTCCATGTAAGACGACGATCGAGATGTATTCCGAGGTATTTAACTTCCGATTGTTGGATTATTGTTTGGTTATTGATATGAATGGGGGGGCATGATTCTCTACGTAATGTAAATGTTATATGTGTACATTTTTGCTCGTTGACTTTAATTTTCCATTGTTTTAACCAGTTTTCTAATTCAAATATGTGATTTTGTAAGTAACGAGACGCTTCTTCAGGGTTTTCATGAATGCTTAGAATAGCAGTATCATCTGCAAATGTTGATGTATGCGTGCGATTGTTAGTTGGCATATCAGACGAATATATCAAATATAAAAAGGGTCCCAGGATACTGCCTTGGGGAACTCCAGCTTCAATGGGTTGGGGACTACTTAAAAAGTCTCCTTCTTTAACTTTAAATGTTCGACCAGTTAAATAGCTTTTCAATAGCTTATGTGTGTTTGCGGGTAAATTTTGACTCAGTTTGTATATTAAACCATCATGCCATACTTTATCAAACGCTTGAGAAATGTCGATAAAGAGAGCGGAACAATATTTCTTTTCCTCAAACGCTTTTCTTACAATATTTACAAGTCTATGGGTTTGTTCGATAGTACTGTGTTTTCTTCTAAATCCAAATTGATGATTCGGTATACAATTGTTTTCAATTAACATCGGGTACAACTTGTTCATGAGTATCTTCTCAAATAGCTTTGATATATTAGACAATAGGCTGATTGGTCTATATGATTCTACTTTTGTGTGATCTTTTCCCGGCTTAGGTATCATGGTAACCAGTGAAACCTTCCATTCTGGAGGATAATATTCAAGGCGTAATATAGCATTAAAAATAAAAAGAATTATTTTTATTGCTATCCGGGGTAGCTCCATAAGCATCTTGTTACTGATTTTGTCAATACCAGGTGCTTTCTTGGAGTTTAAATCAACAATAGCCTTTTCGATCTCTCGAATCTCAAAACGTAGGGGTACGGCTGCTCCAAAATGGGGTACAACAGGTGGCAACTCAATAGTTTCATTTGATGTGTTCGGGGTAAATACTTGCTTCAAATGATTAACAAACAGATTCCCTTTTTCAGTATCATTTCTTGCCCAACCGCCACTTGAATTTCGCAAGGGGGGCTTACATATGACAGGTCTTTTAAGACTTTTTGTGGCTCGCCATAATGAGTAATCCGATTGCGGGGTTGCGTCCAGGCTTTCTAGATATTTATTCAATGATTCCATTTTTCGAAATTCCAAGAGCTTTTTAAGTCTTTTTATACAATCTTTAAGCTTCGATTTGAGTTGGGGGGATCTGTGCAATTGCCACTCTCTTCGAACTCTTCTTTTTTCATTTAAGAGCCGTTCGACATCTGCAGAATAAATTCTATTATATCTGATTTGTCGGGGGGTTTGGGTAGCATGTTGAGCAGCCAGTTTGAGATTTTTATCGAAATTGATAAGAGAGTGATCGATGTTTTCTGGTGTTCTTAGCGGTATGTTTTCCGAGCAATGTGTACTAAGGTATTTTTTATATTTGAGCCAATTAATTCTTGTGCCTGTCATCGCTAAATTACCAGTCGGGGATACAATTTCTCGGGGGCTCAATAAAGTAACAATAGTGGGTGAGTGATCTGAAGATAGTTCCAGCGAGGATTCAACTTGAATCATTTCTCCAGGGATATTTTTCATCACGCTAAAATCAATAACATCCGGTATTTTTCGCGGGTCAGTAGGCCAGTAAGTAGGTTGGCCGCTCGAAATCACATTCAAACCCATTTTAGAAATTGTATCAAACAAAACACGACCTTTAGGGGTAATCAGTCGTGATCCCCAGAATGTGTGCTTAGCATTATAATCGCCAGCTGCCAGGAAACGGGGGCCTAGTGATTTAAAAAATCTATTATATTGACTTTCTGTAATTGAAAATCTAGGGGGTGAGTATATCGATGAAATCACTAAGTTTCGATGAAAATCTTCAAGACAGATAGTAGTAGCTTGAAGATAATCTTCGCAAAGATCACACATTAAGTAGTGTTTGATTCGAGCTTTTATTAAAATTGCCGAGCCTCCGCATGATCTACCTCTGGGATCTTTGGTATCATATATTACATATCCATTTATTCGAAATGAACTTCTGGACGTCAAATGAGTTTCAGAAACCAACATTACATCAATTTGTTGGTTTCTTAAAAAATATTCGAGTTCGTTTTTGTGTTGGCGTATGCCGTTTGCATTCCAGAAACATATTTTCAAACAGTTCATGGCTTATTTAGGATAGCTTGTAATAACACAGATTGCATTTTAAGCATTTCCTGCATCATATTACTCATAGAGTTGGTAAAATTGTTAACCGATTTCACTAGGGTCTCTATTGTAGCTTCCAGTCGACTAAAATTAGAAGTGGGATGTTGGTCTGCAAATTCCACATTGATATTACGGTTATTTTCACTTCCTAATGGTGGGTTTTGAGCAAAAGTTTGATTTGTTCTTAGAACACTAGCGTATGAACCTTTATTATTCATGGTTTGCGAGATTTGGGGGTAATGGGTATCAACTAGGTTCTTTGATTGCACAGGATAAATACTAGGTTTCTGTGTTAATGTTTTCTTAACTATGGAATATACTGGGCATCCTCTGTAATTTGCTGTGTGATTTCCGCCACAATTGCTGCATTTTTTTACTTTTGAGTCGGTTTTGGATTTATCGCATTGGGTAGATCCGTGCAATTCTCCACACACCACGCAAACGGGAGGTAATTTGCAATATGCCCTAGTATGACCATATTCTTGACAATTTAAACACTGGACGGGTCCCGATCTCTTATGTGGCTCTTCTATCGTAATTTTACGATGCAATAAATATTTTAAATTGTAAATTGGGTGTGTTTCATTTTTCTTGAGATTAACATCACCTGGTTCTAGTTCAACTCTAAACAGTGGTTGGGGAATTTTCTCGCGATTTCTAATGTTGACTACATTTTTTATTTTAAACCTGTTATGTTCCAAAGCAGCCTTTATATCCTCAGGATCTACACAAGAGTCAATACCCTTAATAACAATTTGGAGGCCTTTGCTACTCTTCAACTGGTATGTGTAAAAACTTTTCTTATTGTTTTCAAATTCGGTAACGACTTTACGGAAATCATTTTCATGATTTACCTGTATCTTAGTCTCGCTTATGTTACCTCGCTTAAAAGGTACAACGTAAAAAGAATTTTCTCCGACCAATGATATCAAATTCTTAATTAGAGCATTCGAATTTTGCTCTCTCAAATAAATAGGAGGGGGTTTGTACAACTTGGGTAATGTTGGGGGGTCATCTGCTTCATCTTGCAAAATAGAAAATCTGTTTTCAGTAGTTTTCCTATCAATTTCCCTATCTTTAGGTACTTTTGCGGTTGATGCAACTTTTGAGGATTTTGGGCTGCGTCCTCGTTTCAGTACGGTAATGTACCTATCAATTCCCACTTGGATTTGTGGTTTTTGTGCACTATTTATGGGCTGAACATTTTTAGGTATTGCTCCCATTCTTTGGTCAATTGGGTTCGTACTTACTGCGTATGTTTTCAATTTAGGGGGTGAATTACTAGGCATACTTTCAGGCGCTGCCAAAAATTTGCTCTTGGTTACCATACTTTTATCAACAGCTGTCAATGAAGAATTTTCTTTTGTTGTACAAATACTATTCGTAAACAAAGCTGGGGACAATGAACGAGCGCGATCAATCGGTTTGGCGGTCAAATACAAGCTGTCACCAACTCTTGTATTTGTGTTTTCTTTTGAATTTTCTTCCACATTCACAAACACATAAGCATTTCTGCCGTTTAAGCTAAGCCTGCGCTCACTATGATTATCACTTGAGAAACTCATAAAGAGTATTCTCTGTTTATTTATTTGCACTTGTGCTCTTTACTGGTGGAAAAAAACAAAACAAACACCAGAATGAAAAAAAAATTAATTTTAATTGGCACTTTCAATCTTAATAATTTAATCAAAAGAAACGTTGTGTTTTAAATAAATAATTTCGCGTCCATTCGCGGTAAAGCTATATATATTCTTTTTTATATTTATTTTGTTTATATCCGTCAATATCAATAAAAAACCGAAATATTTGCGGAGATAGGAAAAAAACACGTCCGTTTAGCTTCTCTATCGAGACCCTTTGAGAATCAGTTTATAATTATTAATATGAATTCTGAAGTTCAATATTATTAGTTCTTTATAGAATATTCTTACTTAAATGTTATTTTATATTTTTCCTTTTGATATCTTAATATGTTTAATGGGTTGAATAAATACTTTTGTAAAATGGATTTCTAATTTAACAATCTTCGGGTGTTTTCTTTTAATGGATTCAACAGTTTAATGTATAATTGATAATCTAATTTCGGGGTTTCTTTAATTTGCCTAGGAAACTATGGAAGGTGAGGGTTATGAGGCAGTATCTCGAATAACATCATCGAGAGATACATATATTAGGATTAATCGATTAACATCATCACATCTTTCTATATAACTAGATTTGGGGCAAAATTCTATTGTATTAATCTAGTTAGTCTGGTCCTGACATCTTTTTATACACACAAAATAGGGAGTCTATAAAAAATTTGTAATTGAACATGCAGTTAGTTAGAGAAGGACCGAACCACCCCAATCCGACTGTTGCTAGCAACTTAATGGCTCCCGCAGTCCTCTCTCTACTGAATTGCCAAACCCAACACTGTTTTAATTGTTTTTACAAGTTAATTGTGATTGGAGTTTGTTTTTCTCATGTGTTTAAGTTTTTTCAACATTTTCACATCGAGTTTGGTCTGGTACATTACAATGTATATTATAACTTTTGTTGTTTTTTTTATAACTAATTCAAAGTTTATAAGTTGCAGTGCATGGAATGTTTTGAGCTCAAACCATCATCCAAATGTCAAGAAGATGTATCAACTGTATCAACAAACGGGTAAAACTTTACATATGACATCAATCTTTTAGGCAACAGAATCGTAAGTCATAATATACATAAACAATTTTAATAACATGCGATCGTTTAATATTAATACATGATTTTGTAAAAATTTTAATAATTATTTGAGCTACTATTTTTATAAAATATTTCACTTATTTTGAAATGATCAAGTTTTAATATTTAGATTCTATTTTCATACATAATTTAGAAAAATTAATTACAATATAGGCTTGTTTATAATTTTTTTTTTTAAAGAACAATTTCAATGAAAATAAATAATTTGAATTTATGAATATGAAGAGCATTAAGTAAGATTTTTATTTGGGAATGCTGCTCATTAAACAGATGATACAGAAAACTAAATAGAGTTAGATTATAGTTATAGGGTAGATACTAAACCATACTTTTACGAACACTGATGTATCTTAGTAGAATGAGGGTGGGTCGTTTAATAAAAGTGTTCGAAGTGAAAACAACTACCACTTGTTTATACAATATTTTAATATGAATTCCTATTAGCACCCAATAGCCAATTCTTTTATTTCGTTAGAATTCCAATAGTAGTAGAGCCTTGGAAAGATACAATTTCTCTTTTGTTTATGTAGAGCTTGAAGGTCAAGTATGTTCAAGAACCCTCCCCAATCCGGCGAGCTTAACCCATTCAACTTTCCAAGCACCGAACATGTTGACTACAAAATCATTATAAAATCAAGAACTCATATGTTCAATAATTTACTACAGTTCCTTGCAAAGACAAGTAAAAACTACGCCATTACTAAAAATGGAACGATACACGCTTCAACAACGCATTGAAATTATTAGAATTCACTAGTTCGCAAAACTAAAGCACTTTTGGGTCGTCATGAGCTGTTAGGACAAGCTAGTGATGTGAAGAATAAATCCCGTGCACGTCGCTAACAGCCCAGCGTCGATTCAAGACCTCAAAGATAGATTTCGTGATGCTATCGAGGGCAGCCACTTTGCGATTTGGTTATGGAAAATTTCATGAAAAGGATATGGTCCTGTAAGCATTGTCTGATGTTGTTTTTCATTATTAACGGCATACATTCCTCTTTATTATGAAATTCAGATGTTTATTTCATAATAAAGATTTATCTCAAAAAATTCCCTCTTTTCTTTGAATACCAAAATAACACCTCTTGTTAGAAAATCCGTAGCTTGTTTTTTAGAAACTAAAACTAAATTAAAGGACAAATAATTATACCTTGTTAGAAAGACATTTTTCTCTAGAAAATTTTATCTTTTTACCTAATTTTAAAACTTTCAATTGATTTTCGGCATGACGTTTAGTTGTCCAATTGGCCTTAAATTTAGCAGCACTGATATTTCGCTACTAAAAAACAAAGAATAATATTTTTCAAGGGCTTGTCTAGTGTACATAAGATTATGATTATACATAGGAAAAATATCTGTCAATGTTGTTTATATTATTAGTGTAAGAAAATTGTGAAATCAAGCGCAAAAAAATCAATGAACTCTAAGAAAATTTCTAAAGGCCAGTTAATTGTAAATTACTAAATAAATAAAATATGATATAAAAGATTGACAAGGGTCACATTAAACCATTTAAATAACTTTACCGAATGATTAATTTCTTACATCAAAAATAAATTTAAATTAAGAAAATCGCAAATGGAAAGACAGAAGAAAATGGATAAAAAACTTGTAGAAAACATTTTGTAGAGTTTTCACATTTAAGGGGTACAAGGGTATCTTTATACCAGAAAACCAAGGAAAACTTGTAAAGAAATAGTTTTAATCATAAAGGTCACTTAATAACTTTGATATTTAATATTTATTATGCGACAGGCGTACCAATTATTTGGTTTAACATAACTATTGCTGGCAATAAATATCATTCAAATCATGATGATTCGTATTAATGAAAGCCCAAAAATAAATATAATTATAACAAGTAAAAGTGGTATATTCGAATGTGGTGAATCACATATTGTGTTACTGAGTTGCTCAAATTCAAATACATAGTACATAAGGATGCAGTGAATTGTTTTGTAGCATTAGGGTACTGTATTAGCCCTACAGGTATCAGATACATTTTCTTTTACTGTTTCCTATTATCTTAGTCATAGGTCATAAGCAATGACAAGCATATTCAGTGATGGTATTGAAGTATGTTAAAGAAAGACAATTGTTTCGTTTATACAATTTTGTATTTGGTGTTGCAAAGTGTTTTTCTTCGCGACTGCACACAATAGTTCACCAGCTGTGAGTGTTGCTGGCAAATTTTGCGGAAAAAATAGTATAGAGGAGCACTTTAAGAAAGGATAGCTTAAATCGCACAACAACGGGAATATACAAAAGGAAGCGGAAACAAAAGCGCGTTTTCTAACGGAAATAAACACTTGAGTAAGAGTTGTTTTCTTTTCATATTTAATCTTCATTTCGTAAGTTTTTTTTCTTGCTTTTTTTTTGCTTATCCGTTTTGCCACTACAAATTTGTTTATTTACAATTGGTCTTGACGACAATCCAAAATGTTGTCTTGTAAACCAACCACAGATTTGTTGTAAAAAATAAAACGGTGCATAAAACTTAAGAGAATATACAAAACCAAAATTGTAATGAAAAAGCATGCTTATTTTACCTTCTTAATTGAAGAAGAATGGATTCATAGTTTAAAGTCGCTAGATTTCTATCTATATGAAACTAATTTTATAAATGTTATTTGTATTGCAACATCTGTATGACATTTATGATAGTTAAAGTGATTTTCGGAATTGGGCCTTATGTATGATCTATGTGCAATTATAGACGGATCATCATCAAATTAGGTCGTGTGATTTATATCTGTATGGAACTTACTTCTCTAGAATTTTATGCGGACTTCAGAATTTTGAAGAGATTTATGATTGTTAAACTGATTTTCAAAAGTCGACCTTATATAGTCAATTATGGATTGATCAAAGCAAAATTTGTAAATGTGATTTCCATTTATATGAAACTTTTTGTGTAGGACTTTGTGTGGATAACTATATAAATCACATATTTATGGAAAAAGTCCTATTTCCTTTTCGCTCTCTGAACTACGTAACTTTTCACGAGCAGCTACGAAACGTCCTACTTTTATTTACGAAAAGGCTCGTTGGACTGAGCTCAACGAGTTCTTTCGGCATTTTAATTGGAAACTCTGTTTCTTAGAAAATAGTGTCAATGCCATGGCAAAATGGTCGAAAACATAATTATGATGGGGATGAAAACCATGATTCCATTAAAGGAAATTTCGACTAAAACTATGAAAAAATCCTGGTTAAATCATAAGTGCAAAATTCCAATCAAATCTAGAGAGGAAACATTCAGAATCGAGCGTGTTAACAAAAATGCCGAAACTGATACTCTACGCAAAACGGCGAGATCTTCGTGTGTCAAAGTGCTGACGCATGAAAAATCTCTACACGAGCAGCGCCTCCGAGCTAAAGTTCTTATAATAATGCTAGTTCAGCAAATCCTACACTTTTAATGGATGGCCAATCATTCACTGACACGGTTGATAAAGCTAACCTTTTGGTTGAATTATGTGCAAATAATTCGAACTTAACGGAAATCACTCAACCACTACCCGAGCTCCAAAAAGTATCAGATACTACTTATGCCGAATATATTCTTTCGCTCTCGTGCACTTAAAAGGGTTTTAGCGGATAACAACATAAATAAGTCTCCTGGGCCTGATAGTATACCAGCACTGGTCTTGAAGAAGTCTTCTTGGACGCTATCTCGCCCATTAGCTAACCTATTCACCACTTTATATCGCCCTGGCAAATTTCCTGTATGTTGGAAGGTTGGTAATGTAACCAAAATTCCTAAACAGGGAGAGGCTTACAACCCCGAAAATTATCGTACAATAGCAATTTGTTCTCCACTTTCCAAAGTTATGGAAAGTATGGTTAACTACCATCTCATGAAATATTTAAAGACCAACAATTAACTCAGCGACCGGCAGTATGGCTAGCACAGGGAGACTTGCTAGCCTTCCTATCGGAAAAATGGTATCGTCTAGATATTTATAAAGCGCTTGATAGAGCATGGCATGGTGCTCTTTTAGCAAATCTTATTGATTTTGGTTTCGGTAACAACTTCTCTCGATTTATTTCGATTCAAAACCAACGAGTTCAATACCGCAAGACTCCGTCCTTCCTCCTACCCTATTTTTTATATTTATAAATTACCATCAACGTCAAACTTCCAATCTTAACTACTCTCTTGCAGATGAAAGCAACATTTGCCATTCATATGCATTAAGTTATAGACCAAGCCTGTCGGAGATTGGGGCAATGAGGTAAAACATCAATTCTACGCTTAACCAAGATCTTCTGACAATCTCTGAATGGGGTTGTGTTCGATTTCACAGAACGCAAGGCTCAATGTTGTATGTTAACATACAAACGCACAACAGATCATGTTCCTCCATCTATTTTTATAGCTGGTGTAAATATTAAGGAATCATACGCTCCTGATATTCTAGTCATGAGTACTCAGTTCGATGTCCGCTGGACAAAACATATTTTTCGAGTATCGAAAGAAGCATTCAGAGCCTTGGTTTTCTAAAACTTCACTCCATCTGATCTCCTTACTATATACACCACTTATATCCGACCTAAAATGGAATACAACTCTAGCATGTGGACCGGTGCTCCGAAGTCTATATTTGAGTTACTCGACTGCGTACAGGATAGGGAGAAGGTGCTTATCGGTGACAGTATTGTATCCAGCTCTATTGACTCACTGCAACATCGTCACAGTGTGGATTGTGTTTCACCGTTCTACCGATAATACAAAGGTATATGCTCTGCTCAAATTAGGGAGCTTGTTCCTGAAACCCGCAGTTTCCTACGCAACATACGTTCTTCGTCAAGTGCTCATCAATTCGTTGTCAATTGGACTTTGGATTGCACAACACAATACATGGAAAATTCGCATCTTCCGGGTCAAAATTTTTATGTTGCTGATACTCAAGGGAATGTTGCAGAAAAGTTTAGTTATTGGCACGTCAAGCAATATGCATTTGCAGCAAAAGAAGCTAAACATTTGTTACAAAGGGCTCTCTATAAATACCGAAATTTACATCAAGGAATGTTTACGAAAGAGGATGCTTCCATTCATAAGACTTCTTAATGTGTCTACTTATTTTTGACCAGATTTGGCATTCTGTCATTACAGTAAGCAAGGTCTTGAGTGGTACAAGAACAATAACTGCTTGGAGCTAAGGCCATTGGAGAGATATTGGAGTGATTATTATTTAAAATATTTCGGTATAGATCATGCACTTTTCCATTTTTATTATCCCAAATTTATACAATTGTATTTTTTTTATATATAAATTTTAATGTTGTCAGAAAAAAAAACCTGTGTGTGTATAGCAATGAAAATTTCAAAACATTTTGTCATCTAATCCTTTTTCTTCCAATTTCATTTGTCTGGCAATGACCAACCAAAGACTAAATGAAATCTCTCTATTGAATCGAAATGATGATGATTTCTTGTTTGTAAAAAACTTAAAGAATCGTAACTAATGTTTCAAAGTATATAAATAAGAAATGTTTGTTTGCAATACAAAAGTTCAATCCGAAAACTAAATATAAATACGTTGTAAAAATAATAAACAGACAGAACAAATTTAATAAAAATATGCAAAACAACAAGAAATCTTTGACAAAAAGCAAGGCCTACGAAGAGGAAGAAGCAGTAGAAAAAAATATGAACAACAAGATAATATAAATATAAAAAACATATTGGATGGACCATTTAACACATTATAGGGATGTTCTGGGATAAACATAGTTATTAGAAGCACATGTTTAGTACCATTCAATGTTAGTTTAAATATATCCAGTGGGAAACTTTATGTCTCTGTTGACATTTTGCTCAGCACATATAAAAATGATTTGATGACAATACTTAACATTTATATTCATGTGGTCACTACCAGCAGCTTGTCAATAACACAGATATGTAATGCGATATTTCCACAATATTTTAGTGATATTGTCCTGATTCAAATTGTAGTTAAAATGACATTAGGGATTTAAACTTTCAAATTGGGTTGTTTTAGTGAATTACATTTTTTGGTAAGTATTTGAATTTTTTATTTTATATAATTTGAAAGTAAATTTTTAAGTTGGCATAAGGACTGAGATGGAAAAAATCTTAAAATACATATATGTTAATAAAAATGAAACCACTAATCTTACACTTTTTATTTTTTGATTGAAATTAAGTATTATTACAATTTAAAAAAATATTACTTTTATAGTTCCAATCAATAGTGATGAATTTATGAACCTTTTCCGGAAACTCTTCCATTAATGTTTTTACTGTGCTTTCTGTCACTTTTCTCGAACAGATAGTCCATCTCCGTTTAAAATCTACCACACTTTTGAACACCTTTTTATGCTCTTCAATTCTCTTTTAATAAGAGCCCAATATCTCTCCATTTTCCTTAGCTCCAGGCAGTTTGGAGGATTTGCGTCTCTTGTCTTTTTGTACCACCCAAGAACTTGCTTACCACAGTGACAGGATGCCAAAATCAGGCCAACAATAAGTGGACACACTAAGAAGTCTTACGAATGGAAGCATCCTTTTTTGTGAACATTCCTTGATGTAAATTTCGGTATTTAAAGAGAACAAATGTTTGACTTCTTTTGTCGCAACTGCATTTTTTTTGTCATGCCAAGAACTTTTTGGGAAAAACTTCTGCTTTAGGGTCCTACACTTTTGTACAATATTCCCTCGAGCATCAGCAACATAAAAATATTGAGCAGGAGACTGCGAAAAATTTTCAGAACATAGCCCTTATGCAGCAGGTACATTTTTTTATATAAAATTTGACTTCAATTTCCGTGTTCTGTTTTTGGCCTCTAAATTTTTAGCAGATTTCCTGTCAGGAACTTTTTGAGCCTAGTATGTTTTTAAACCTGCATTGGCTTTAACTTTTCAAATCGTCCGAGTACTGAGCTAACCGCACTGCTTTCATACTGGATGTGTTGGGAGTTCTTTTAGAAACATCATGAGGACCATTCCATCTACATGAACCAGGTTTTCCATCAACGAACAAGTTCTCCCAATACTGTTTAATAACATTGGAACCAGTTTGACGGCAGACCTTTGAGTGTTTAGTCAACTTTTTTTAGGACCAAGTTGGGTTTTGTTGAAAATATTTAATAATTTTATTACGCACTTTTTTCTAGTCACTCGTTTTAATCAAGTAAACAATAAATCATCATAATTGACATTAAATATAATATCAGACATGCTTTACAAAGATAACTTGATCAAAAATCAAAAAATGCTTGGATTAAAAGTCTTAATGAAAAACGTGTGTTAAGGTTTTTTGATCTCAGTCCTTAAGTTCATTTATAATAATCACTTTGTAGTAGTTCTAAAAATATCAATGAAAAATCACTGATTGACAACAGCAACAAGCAAGGAGTAAGAAAGAAAAAATAACAACATACATAGCTTTCGATTTATGTCTGCGTCTGTTGTTTAATCACTGAATTTTTAAATCCAAAAAAGACTTCACATTTCATTAAGCAATCAATACTAGAGAAAATAAAAATATATGAAAACTTTATGCGAGAAAACTTTCTATCAACTACAAAACAAATGAATCAACAAAAAATGTTTCGAAATGCTAATTATTAGCTACTTTTAGGTTGCTTATTGTTATACAATATAAAGTGCAAAAAGGAAATAAAAGCAAAAAAAAATTAATTTTGTAGTTAGTTTTTATCAACAAGCATTGGAAAAGTAAAGAAAAGTAGCAGCATATATAAAATAATATAAGGAGGTTAAGAATAACTTGTAACTTTGTCTCTTATTAATTTTTCGTTTTCCTCAGAGAAACAACAAATTTAATAAATTTTAACTGCAAAGAAAGTCATGACAACAATTACTTTTAATATTATCACAAGGGACACAAGGGAATCAAATAGTTGCAAAATTTCTTGAATTTGTTAAAATGTTTCTTTCTTGTAAAAGTCAAAATATTTTCGCATTTTTTCAAGGAGTTGAAGCAGTTTTAATATGTTTACTTAAACACAAATAACTTCGTCCAAGCAGGTTTCTCGCATTTCATAAAATTGCTTAACTTTTATAATGTAATTTTACTGTCTTTGTTAAACTTATTCAACCTCCCAACCAATTGACCTCTTTAACCGGTCTTAGCTAATCAAATTATATTTACTTTTTGTTGGTGTTTACTGAGGTTGCTGATACTGTCAGTACATCATCTTAACTGAACTTTTAAGCCCCCTTTATTAAAACAAACATATAAACACCTACAGTCAGACATACTTAAATATAAATAAAATCTTAAACACAAACAGTACTATACTTGAAAGATACATACATATAATTTCCTGACGCTCTTCACACTTTCTTTTGTCATACACGTAACAATAAAATCTACTTAATAACACAATAACAGCAACATGAAAAAACCTAATACCAACCTAAGCACACATGCATACAATAGTTAAAACAAGAAGTCAAAAATGAACAAATCAGAAGGCGTTAACGAGTCAAGCAACGCTACTTTTGCGGTAGTACGTGATCAGTTTCAAGAAAATATTCACATACATGCTTGTATGTATGGTTGTTGTTTGCTCCTTCAAGAAAAGGGAAAATTAAATTGAAAAATAAAATAAAAGTTGTGTAACAATAAAATAAAAATAGAGAGAATCGCACAAAATCAAATAAACACTTGAGACAGAGGCCAGTGACCTTTGAAACAGTTTAAGTAAGAGCTTGCAGTTAGAGCTTAAGTTAAATCTTGATAACGTTTGCTAAATAGATGAGGGCTAGTTATGACAAACTAAGGTTATACATGAAAGAAAATTTGTCATAATATATAGTATATCCAACAAGTAAGAGTGTTATATTCGGTTGTGCCGAATTTTAAATATCCACCACCAATAAATATAATACTGGCACCGATTATTGTGCATTTTATATTAAAATATTTATCTGGTTCTCCAGATTTGGTTAGCTTTGGTAAAGGTAAAATTCGCCTTCCTATATTCAAAATTTGTTTCACCACAAATAGTTTTCAATATTTATCTTAAAGTAAACTTTGGTGATATAAAGAATAGTATACGATATTCGTAAGATCTTTATGGTGTTATAGTTATTCTGTGGGAGCTATGGCCATTTATAGACTGATCTCCACAAAATCCAGTAGTATGACTTTGGAAATTGGTTCGATATTGATATTTATAAGACATGGTCCTTATATGGAGCGATCTTTAAAAAGTTTGGTACGGCGATTTTTGTGTACATGATGATTGTATAAGTCCAATTTCAAACTAATTGCGATATCTATAAAATATTATGCGAATTTATGTTATTTTCAGAAATTGGCCTTATATGAAATTTATGACCAAATATGACACGACATTTGCAACATCCAACTTTTTAATCTTTACACACATATAGGACTTTATGACAATATGACCTAATAGCGGATCGTTTGAATCCCCCAATTATTTCTCTGTATAATATATAACCAATTATGAAATATTCAACATTATTTTAAGATCCGCTCGTACGATTTTAACTAAATTTTTAAAAATTTACCTGTTGACCAGTAGAAGTTGTTTGGAGAGAAAAACAGAATCTGACCTCCATACAAGGGTAAAGAGATTTTGTTTTTATATTTTAATAATATTATTTTTATTTTCTTTTAGTTTAAATAACAAAATTATTTATTTACTAATTTGTATATATATTATATGGCCGTTAAAAGGCAGACAATTGTTTCGAACTGCGTTATTATTGATTGATATCAATATAATACCACCTGATGAAATCGATGCCACTAGTGACAATTGGGTGACAATGTGCAATTGTTGCCTAGTGAAATTGCTGGACATTTCAAGATAGAACGTACCTATAGCAATTGGAATGAGGAAATGAGGTCGAGTGAAAAAGACGATGATGATGAACAAGTGACCTCAACCTCTAGTAATATTGATCATACGTCAGCAAGGAGCTCTAGTAAGGATTCAAAGCGACATAAAATCAATAAGGGAACTACACCAAAATGACAAGGTTCCTTTTGATTATACGGCGACATCATATTAGGCTTTGTATGAAAATATCGGTAGGATGAGCCCCATGGAGCTTTGGAAAAAGTTTATTGATGAGGAGGTGATGAAACTATTAGTGAATTCCACCAACAAGTATGATGCAGCAAACAATTGTTTATCATTTGGGAGTATTGTATATAACAGGCTACCTTGCCACAAATACATTCTTATTGGTGAAATCGAGAATCACTTGGATGTGCGATGATAAAAAAATTTATTTTATGTGACAGATTCAAACTATTTTTACGTATTTGTGATAAATCAGCGTTGGATTCTAACAACAATTTTTTTAAAATCGCGCCATCGATTAATTTTATAAACAAAAAGTTTTTTCAATTTGGAGTATTTTCCCACAATCTTTTCATTGATGAACAAATGAGTGCCTACTATGGCCGACATTCATGCAAAATGTTTATCAAAGGAAAGCCATTTTGTTTGGTTGCAAGTACTGGTGTTTGGTGTATGAGGAAGGTTACTTGTATCAGCTCATTTCATAAGCTGGTTCAACGAATTAGGATGGTTCACACTTACGTTGAGGAGAAGGGGTAGTAATATCGCTCCTTTCGCATCTGAAAGCCCCGCCCAGCATATAGTAATGTTTGAGTAAGAAGTGGTATTGCCCATTATAAACAAATGCTTTCGACACAGCTATGGTAAATGCATGGAAGCTATGTCGCAAGTATGAGAAAATGTCCCAAATGTCGCAATCGGATTTCCCAGTAGAGGTATGTGAATATACACTCATCATCGTTGGCCACAGTACGGTGAAAAAACCGAATATGGATGTTTGAAGTGACAGGTGAATTTGCACCATGGCCCATATTTCCAGCCCTACCACAATGGAGAGGCTCCGGATAAATCTAAAATTGCAAAGGCTAAATAATTTATAATTTTTTTAAAGTCAAACAGCAAAAAATTTTATTTTTTTAATTTTTTCTGGGCTAATCAGTCTTTAGTTCTAAATAAAAACCTAATTTGAAGCCATAATCTATTTGAAGCACTTTTTTGGGAATTTAAATACTCATTAGGCAGGAATGGGTTAAGTTTAAAATATTTTTCAAAATAAAAGTATGATACTTCGTAAATGACCTTAATTGCTAAAACAAGCCCCTTAAGACTAAAGCTGGTCTTTTTTTCTAAAACGCTTCAGAAAAAAGTCACAAAAATATAATATTTTTACTTTTAGAAATTGACTTCCATTGCTTAACAGTTCAAGAATATGTATATAATATTTGTTTGCATAAAAACTGCAAAATCTGTGTGTACGAGTAATAAATTTACTTTCACTTATTAAAATAGGTTATTTTGTAATATGACTTTGTGTGTCCCATATAGAAACACAAACATGACTTATCGATTTTCTTCTTTAATGTATGTATCTGGATTTTTTGCAAAACATAAATCATTTACATATTTTGTTCCTCCACTTTAATATTATTTTCTATGCTTATATAAATCTATAAGTATTCCCATGTATGTGACATTTAGTTGGATTTCACTGGTTGTATGGGCTTCTATTTTTCCATATATTTTCTGTATTCGCTGTTTTTTTATTTTTTTGCTAAAGAAATATTATTTATTGTTTTATTTGTGTCAAGAGTTGCAAATATAATTCAATAACTTTGATTCTGAGTTTTTCTTTGCCTAGCTTTGTTAAAATGTATAATTCTCTTGAGGTGAAGAATGTATGGTACCAGTATTATATTGCATTTCAGAACAAATACGAACAACTAAATGGAATTGTAGTTAATTTAAGTGTTTCCCATATAAGTTTATTTTAATATACCTATCCATCTTTTACGATTTCGGTTTATCACGATTATCTTCATTTCTCGTGTTATTGGAAATTATGAAAACCTCGACTAAACAATTTTTTATTATTTATGTATATAAAAGCATTGACATCTAAAATTCTTGTAAATCTCTCGAATTAGGATGAAATTTTGGAAATCTGGACAATGATTTCCCAAACATTACCAGCATATTTAAAAAAAGTTCCTGATATATATTGTTCAAGGCCTGATACAATATTATATATATATATATATAAACTCTTACAAGGAGCATAGGGCCGTTACAAGATTATTCCAATATAATCGATCTGATGCACGATGTTTTATTTTGGTCCAACGTAGGTGAAGATGGAATGTTTCTATTTCGACTTGTCACTTCCAAGTATGGGATGGCCATCCTGTTCGTCGACTGCCTTGTGGGTTCCAGTCAATGGTTTTCGCAATGTATGTCCAATCCTACACCATTTACGTTTTCGAATTTCCAGATGGATCGGTTGTTGTCTGGCTTCTGACCATATCTCGTTGTTCGTAATTGTTCTGGGCCAATATATATGTAGGATCTTCCTTAAGCATTTATTTACGAAAACTTGTACGGATTGTATGTCACGTGATGCTGCATTTCACGTTTCGCATCCATACAACAGTGTGGACTTTACGTTCGAGTTGACAGATTTAGCTTTGTATGTCTTGATATGTACGATGAATTCCACACCGGTTTAAGTTGTCCGAATGTGTTCCTTGCCTTGTTTATGCTGCTTGAGATGTCAGCCTTAGAACTACCACTTTTGTCAAGTATGCTTCCCAGGTAACATAATGATTCTACCTCATCAAGCCTGTCTTTGCTCATTATTACAGTTTATTAGCAATGTTTTAGTTTTGACAATGTTAATTTTCTGGCCAGCGTGTGATGCAGTTTCTTGTATTACTGACAACTTAGTCTGCATATCTAAAACTGTGTGGGTGAGTAAGCAGATCTCTTCGGCATAGTCCAGGTCCTCAAATTTCCCTTGAAGACGCCAAGTGATTCCCCTTCTTTGGCATGTTGCATTATTCATCACAACGTCAGAGGTGATCTCCATTCCACAGACTGCTCTACGATCACTCTCAGGCTATTTACATGGTCGACACTGGATTTGTGGGCATGAAAACGCCTTTTTTTTGGCAAATTTTTGATTACACCTTCAGGAATTTTCTCTGGGAGAAGTTAAGTACAATTTTCTTACAGCAGGCAGGAGTAGCCGAGCACTGGTTGTTGCGTCAGTTGTTAGCATCTCTGGAAAAATATTGTCTATGCCAGGTGATTTTTTTTTTAAGCGATTTGATTGATTCGCATATCTCAAAAATATCTGGGTAATTGATGGGTATGTTTGTGTTTATTGGATGAGACTCACAGCATCATATCGGTTGTTGTGTGGGAGCAGATGAATATAACATTTTATCATAGAAGTCTTCCCAAAGTTGTAGTTGTTGAATCGTTCCTTAATGGTTTCCCTGAGGGTCTTGTAGTTCCGGTTAATTTCTTTGCCGCACGATAGAGATCTCGAGTCTGGTATGTTTCGGCAGCAGTTTGAGCCTCTTTAGCGATACCGTTGATCCAATTTCATTTATCACGCCGAGCACTTCGTTTTACTTGACGATTGAGGTGATTGTGCAACTGCTGTTGCAATGTTTTGGTCGATCGCGTTCTGCTAGAGTTTATTGCAACCTTAGCTTCCTTTCTCTTCAATACCAGTCTCCAAGTTTAATCGCTAATCCACTCTTTACGAGAATTTTTCTATATGCTAGGTGATTGTCTGCGGCTTGAGTGAAGATTTTCTTAGTTTCTTCCCAGCTTAGGTCTGAATTATTGACACTGAGTTGCAAAGATGATTTCAATGAACCCGTGAAGGAGTTTGCAACTGTTGGCTCTTTGAGTCTTTTAACATCATATCTCCTTTAAAAAACTTGGTTATTGTCCTCAATAGTTCCAATTTACAAACGGATTGTTGCGAGTACTAGATGATGATTACTTGCAATATCGGCTCCTCTTTTGTTTCGCACATCCAAAAGCTAACCTTTCCACTTTCTACTTATAGTTATGTGATCGATTTGGTTCTCAGTTTTGTAGTCAGGTGACTTTATGCACTCTTTTTTTGTTTGTAATTTTTCTTGTTGTTATGGTTTCGGTAATCAGGTTTTTTTGGTTGGCGCCAAATGCTCGCCACGACGATACAAGGATCACAGGAAAACTCGGGATTTAGTGGGAGCTCGAAAGACGCTCCGGGACTCTCCCCTTGTAACCGCTGACTATTCGTGACTGCCAAAGCAGCTACTCTGCACATCTACGGAACGTACCACCATCCGCAACCTGTGACGCGTCCAGTAGCACTTATCATACATCGCAAGGGCGATACAATATTAGAAGTATATAAAGAATTGAGCAATTATTTGTAACAGGTTTTTACAACAAAATACACTTCCAAATCTTCATGGATTGAAGTCACAACTAACATCGCAATCTTAAATACTAAAAAGTGATTTACTACCAACATGATTTTCTCTTATAGCTTTCAAACAGCATTTCGGACATGCAAAATCGTGTTTCGAGGTCTCTCGGTTTCAATTCGTATGGATCCTGCTGCTCGAAAACGTTTTTAAATTACTGCTTGAGTAACTTCCAATGATTTTGCAAGCTCTTGTTGATTTTTACAACAATATTCAAGGAGTAATACCTCCAATTCTTGGTCCTCAAACTTTTTAGGCCGTTCTGGGAGATCCTTGTCTTCCCTGTCAAAGTTATAATTTTTATATTTATAATAATAATTTGAAAATTAATTTATTACCGTAAAATTTCATAAATTTATTTCACTTGCGGAATTTTTATTCTTATAAAAAATTTAGTAAAAATATGCATACATTTAATGTAAATTTTCTATTTCAACCCCAAATTTAAAAACTCTATAAACGTCACCATAAAATCTACATTAAAGTAAAAAAAGTATTTGAGTATGAAGTTCACAAGGGTATTTTCTTAATGTTATTGGAGTGTAATAATTTTCTCTTTAACATTGTTCATCACATGATATGATTGTTTAAATGCATTTAGCACTGACTTTGACTAAATTGTGCACTGCGGTTTGGGATGTTTCAAAGAAATGTTAAAGATATAGGCTAATTTAAAGACATTTATATGAAAGCAAATCAGTCTATGGCTTAAAATGAAAATTTGTAAAACTACAGCATTTAAAATAAGTATCAAAGGTATAAAATACATAGAATTTATGTTAAGCTCAAGATGCTATGAGGAAATTTCATTAAAATCTGACTATCCGCTTAGAAATTACAGAATTATTTACACTTTTTTATGAAATTCCCCCATTGTGGAATAACAGAGAATATATTCTTTAAAACATGAGCATTTTTTTAAAGTTTTAAATTAAAAACTTACTGATCAGCTACTAATTACTTTACTTATTATTCTATACATGCTGCATTTATACTTTAAAATGTTATAAATATATAAATACTAGAGAGTTTTTAAAAACCACTCTATTGTGGTCATAAATCAGATTGTTAACTTGACCAAAATGAAGTGTGATGTACATTTTCTATTAACTTATAACACTCTGTAATACACATAAATAATTCAAAAGTTTGAATGCGTAAAAAATAGAGTGACTGCATGATTTTGTGTTATAAATTCATGTACAATGCAGTTTGTATACCACTTATATTTTTTGTCCCTTATTGTATTAACAGGAGAAAACAAGAAAATAAATCTGAAAAATGTTTTTAAATTGTAATTCATAACCAGACAAAACCACAAATGCACATGTTTTCGAATAAATGTGAAATGACAAACTACTGGTCAACAATTAAATGCGTATAAATGCAGTATGAGCTTAAAGTTAAACCACAAATATGAAAAAAATATATAACAGAAATACACTGACAGAAATTTTCAAAAAAATTAAAATAATTTAATATTAAAGCAAAATATATAAAGTCTTGAGTTTTATTCAGATTCATCTAATTTTTATATTATTTCAAATATTTTTTAGTTTTCATTTTTAATTAGAACATTTCTGTCAGTGTAATTTTAATAGAGTTTTATAATAAAGTGGCTTTTTTTCAATACATAGAACTATACCGATGTTTAGCTCAAAGTGAAAAAAAAAAAACGTTGGAATACGTAACAACTGCAGTTGTTTTATGGTTTTTCATCGGAAGAGAAGAGTTCACAATAAATGTAGCTTGACATGACATGAAACGAAATGATAGCTAACTTTATTTTTACTTCCGTTTCCTTTCTAAAAATGTATTGTATTATTTGTATGACTATTATAGAAATATTTTTTGGTGAAAGTATTAGAAAATGTTTGAAAATGAAATTCATAATTGGAACGAAGTTTTTATGTAATGTGAAATTATTTTCCCAAACTCTTTTCATTCAGAATAAGAGAATTTATCTTGAAAATTTCGACCCGTACTTTTCACACGAAGTTTACATGGACAGCCAGCCAGACGGACGAAGAGGCAGATATTGGCCCATACTCATTTCGGGTATTACACATATGCCCATGTCGGCATGCTGTGCGCTCTTGAAGAAATGCTCTTCCATGTTTTTAAAACCGCGGTCAAGAACAAAGTTTCCTCAATGAAGTTTATTAGTGTTTTCCAATCGGAATACCTAAGCTGTTCCAGGTTTGACATGGTATGCATATAAAAATGTTCATATGTAATTCAACTAAAGGCAGGAGAGTGACAGAAGTAATGTTCCAGTGTTTTGTCCTCTTCCTCTATTATTTATTTATAGCCTCTATATTCTTGTAGTTTTAAGTTTTTATATCCATTCTTTGAGCGTCCGCAGTCCATTTTAACTTTATGCTGGGACATATTCAAAGTGTGATATGTTCATTTGATAGTGAGACCTTTGGGCATTACGATAATTATCCTTCTACTTATTATGTGTTCACGCAATGCAGACATACATACTGGTGTATCTGTCATTAGTATAAATGTGAATGTTTAAACTTCAGACCTGTTAAAAATTTAGTTCTGCGGACAACATATAATAAAGTAATTATAAATGTACGTCTTTTGGAATATGACTAGCTGGTGTACTCTATTGAAAATATACTTCGTTGTTCAAAAATGTGCCAAGTTTTATATATATTAACACCACAGGTACACAAAGTATGTTTTTTTCACATAGAAACCAGTAAAAAGAAAGCATGAATAAAAAATTGCAATACAAATTTAAAATTTTGGATTCAGTTAACTTTTCATATCACACTGTTGTCAAATGTTGAGTTCCGTGCTTTAAATACTGCTTCTTTAATAAAATTCATATCTATACACAGAGGAAACAAATTCGTGATCGCAATTAGTTCGGTTATTGGTACATATATAAAAAATATATTTTTTTTTTTTTTAAACAAACACAAACCGCGAAGCGTTTTGCTTGTCTGCAGATACACCCAGAGTCTCTGGCGGGAATTGAACCCGCAACCCCCAGATTGATAGTCTAGCACACTATCGTGTAGTCTATCGGTGGGAATAGTCATTAAATATACACATGTACATTATCCCAATTATAATATTTTTAAGATATTTTTTTATTTTTCTGGACAATAATTTACATATTATGAACTCGAAAGTTCAATCCTCTTCAAAAAGTGTTTGGTGTTTTTGAATAGTTTTGATATACAAACAATTAGTTTTGATATATCCACATCGAATGATGCAGATTATTTTCGAGATCTAGAATTTAATATTGTGCTGATGAACCTTAAAACTGTTTCTAAATGTAAATAATTGAATGATTTTATAGAAATGTTTGACAATATCAAATTAAACATAACTTTCATACAGTTATATATAAATGGTTGTAGATTTTATATACTCCCAGGTATATAAAATCAGAAACCATGAGTTTTAGGGGATCATAAAATCATGCCTATTTCATCTTCTTGTAATCTTGTGAAACCTTCATTTAGTTACCATTCGAGACCTTTCTGCCTTTGAGTAATATATAAGTACAAAATCATTGACCATCGGCCACCAATTGCTAAATCCAACCTCGGATTATTTCATGGAATGCATGCCTTTTGCTTCTACCATAGCCCACGTCTGTTGATAAAATCGTTAATTTTTCTGTAAACTTTTGCAAATCTTTCTATCTACAGACACAATAAAGCAATTTATGTAAATGCACATTTCACAAACAATTACTTACTTTCCCTCTACAAAACTGTAAATTTTTAAATATACATATTGTTTTTTATTTTAAAACTAGCTGAACCCGGTCCGCATTGCTTGCCCTTAGAAAACATCTGTTTTATATTGCATCTCGATCTCGAATTTAATATACAGTGTCGGACAAAGTCGGTGATCCAACCTTCAATGTAAGCAAGGTGGCAGACCGGCTGGTTGCAATGAATTCAAAAATTCAGTAGGATAATCGACGGCTTGTTCTTCGTTCATTGCTATGTCAATCGATTTGTATTTTATTGTTTCGCCAGGCAGTTTCAATTGTATTTGCCTATTGAGCTTGTTAACATCATAATTTTTTGGTGCCAAAATTGCATGTTCCCACAGTCAAACCGAATTTTTGTAGATTGTTGTAAGACTTGTCGACAACGGCATGAATATTGATTTGCATTTGGCAGAAGTTCGGGAACGAAATCTAATTTGTGGCAACAATTGTTTTGAGAATGTTTCGGCAAAAGGGTATTGCAGCAAATGCACACGCATGTTCGTTGATAATGTTCGTCTTTTGTAGCCTATTTTCTAGAGAAATAACAATTTGAGGGAACTTCGCATCATCATTGGGAAACGGGAGCAATGATCCAATTCTGTGGCACATTTGGCCTTGAACTTTAAAGGTGGACATGAAGCCGATGTCATTTGAAAACATGAGTTGCACTTTTGGATATTTAGCAAGAAGTGCTTGGAAATAGGATTTGCGCCAGAAATTTAACTCAATAACTGGTGGCGGAATAACTTTACCATTCGAACAGTACATTCCCGGGGATTCCTTAGGGAACTTCAAAAAGCTTCAATGTAAGCAATGTTTGTTCATTGCGCCAATCAGTACGTTCTTGTGTTTCCTGGTGTCATCATACTTATTGTAATAAAATGCCGGTAACTTTAAATCGATTCTTTCTCTCGATCGAGCCATTCTTGTAATAAAATGCCGGCAAATTTAAATCGATTCTTTCTCTCGATCGAGCCATTCGGGAGCGATTGGCTTCTAGACTTTCGATATGCTGTTGAGGTGTATCTGCAGCACTCGATGAAGATGCACTGTGATGCATTTTCTGATGCCGTGATTCTCGTTCTCTTCCAGTTTCTGCGGGCCTAGATGTAGATGACCGTTTGAAAACAAATTTTATTTGAATAAAACCGTTATTCTTTAATAAATGTGGAATGTGAAGAGCTATTCAAAATACTATTGTTTTTAATAGATTTCGTATGAAATTTTCTTATTCATGCACCTATTATGCAAAAGTAAACAATATTGTTTATCATCGATTGATAATACAAAAGAACTTTAATAGTACCACACATGTGTTGGAATGTATTCCTTTCTTCGCTTACACCAGCAATTGTAATTATTTTCTTTGCGTGTACTCATTATAATTTTGTTTCTATGAAATTATGAAAGACTTAACCTAAATATTCACTTTTTCTAATAATGTCATCAAAATAGTATTGCAATTAAATTTAACAATGAATTTATACGTTTTCATCACGTTGGCCTAAAATCCTAAATTTCTAAGAACTTTGTGCTTGAAATTCCACAAATTATTATTTTTTATTTTTATGTTGTGCGAGCAAAACTGAACTTTAAAAGAAGAATAATAAATTATTTTCTTCTGTGATAACTTGTGTAAAAGCTGTTTTTCTCTGAACTCAATATGTCGCTGTTCTAGTTTCGGCTGTTTGTTGTTTTGTGTTGGTGTGTGTGTTCATTGTGAGTGTGTTGTTTTTGGTGATTTTTATACTCTACACCACTATAGTGTAGTGGGTATATTGGTTTTGTGATGATGTTTGTAACGGCCAAATATATAAGTCTAATGGCTACCTTGAAGTATATCGATCGACTCAGAGTCACTTTCTGAGTCGACTTAACGATGTCCGTCGGTCCTTTGTGTATACATTGTGCGCAAAGAAGCGGTCACATTATATAAGCTGTTTCGACCAATTGTGGTGCATGGCTTTTGTTTCGTCCAAGGACGAAATGAAATCGGTTCATTATTTCACCTAGCTCCCATACAAAATAGGATTATATAGGTCATAAATATTTGATTTATATAGGTATCTACACAAATTGCTCTCCAAATAAGTTTTTTATATACGAAGAACATGCCACCTAATTTTATGACTATCGCTCTATAAATAGTCATAGGTCCCATATAAGGCCCACTACCGGAAATCACTTTATATGTACAAATATTTGACAAGTATTAATCTAGAGATACAATTTAACTCAAATAAGTTTTATATACACAGAAACTATGCACGCGACTAAATATGTTTGCTATCAGTCCATAATTTGCTCATACTCCTGGTGTAGAGTATTAAATGTTTGGTTTTAATCGACTATACTTTCTTATATGTTTAGTCTCTTAAGGTAATATGTCCTTGTCATAATTTCCGTTTTTGCTTTAAGTTGGAACATTTAATAATGCATAAAGTCGTTTCTAGTTTGTCTTAGATTTTTTTTATACACGTTTATGTCGCTTCAATCCTTTTGACTTTCCTTAAAGATATGATTCTACTACCATCATGCAAGCAAGAGCTTCAACTTGAAGAAAATATGGCAAGCATACAGAATAGTTCATTGAACTCTGCTATAATACACATTAAAGTATAAACACTTGAAAATACTCACTCATTCACACTTTAGCAACAATAGAGCTTTTGCTGGAGATAAAATATAAAGGACACAAACTCACACATAAACTCACAGTACATGACGCACATAAATATTGAATTTGAAACCCTTAAACTTTAGTCTTTTATTTATTTTTTTGATTTTAGTTTAACAAGAAATCGCAATTAATTCTTATTTAACACTAAATAAATAAAAGCACTTCCGTTAGAAGATTGTAACCAAGAGAAACTTTAGCAACACTTTAACTATGTCAAATAGAACAATCAATTTAGTTATCTCGTCAGAGATAGGATTAATTGTATTTTCTAGGAAAAATACATTAGCTGGATACAGCCCCACATTATAAGTTATAACGTGTTTTCTGTAATTAATTATAATCACAAAGTAAGTGATATTAATGAAGGAATGACTTGTGGTGACAGGTGAACTAATTTACTGATTTTAATGCGAAGGAATTCTTATTAAACAGCTTTAAACTGATAACACAAAATGTTAAAAAATACATAATAGATGAGTGGATCGCTATATATAACGGAATCTGTAATGAACGGGAATGACATGCAACTTGATCCCTACAAAATATTTAAGAAAATTTCCTCAAACTTCTAAGACTTCATCGGTGAGTTAACGGGAGAAATTGAATGAGCTAGCAATCGGGCGGGAGGGGAGGTTCTTATCTTTCAAATCCCACTTGCCGATGGGAAAGTCAAAACATAAATGTTATTGTAGACTCCCGTAAACAATAACAAAAATAAAATGGGCTGGTTTGTTGATTTACTAAATCGTTGTCACATAATACCCCTATTTAATCAACTATGGAAACGGAAATAGGTCAATTCCAATATAAACTTTTAAAACAAAACTCCCTAGTTGTGATTGGGAATTTAACGCCTCTACACCCACCGTACCTATGATCTAATGGCATTTTAATATTCACTAAGATTACTTACTGAGTCTAATCTAACCGATCACATTATGTAAGAAAGATGGCACCGTTTTTGGTTAAGTTAGGTTTCATGGGCAGCCACTCTTCAAGCAGTTCACTTGTGTCCATTCAAAAAAATTATCCCATTGTGATACCCAAAGGGTAAAGAGCTGGGTATTTATCATACGTCCATTGTTTCCAAGCTAAACCAACCAGATTCCCTGATGAAGGTGTAGATTCGTCTAAGACTCATCCTTGGTAACTCATCTAAGCATGATAGGAATGGAATTTCGAGAATGCGTTCCCTCAGGTTTATCAGGGCCGGGCATTGGCAGAATAAGTGGGACAGCGTCTCCTCCTCTTTTCATTGTGACAGCTCCTACAGTAGTCTTTGTACCGTAGGCCCAGTCTTCTAGCATGTGTGCAAATATACAGTGTCCTGTAATGAAGGAAACAATTAGCCTTATTTGTTCTTGACGAAATTCCATATATAGGATCGTTCTGCTGGCATCACATACGGGCCAAGTAGACCTCGATATATCACAGGAAGACTCGTTAGTTCACCTGCATTGTGCTGACTCATATACTGCTGTACAGACATCTTGCATTTAACAAGGGAAATACCATAAAATGGGTCGATCTCCTCATCATCCATCATCGCACCCTTTTTGGCGAGTTCATCTGCTATACAATTGCCTTGATTTCCATCGTGACCAGGAAACCTATCCTAAAATGTCTCACTATTACATTAGGGATACCCGGCATTACTCGGTTAACCTAGATGTCGTGAAGACACCCGCTATTCCGTTAACGGCAGCCTTGCTATCAGTAAATATGCATACATCACCAGATATTTGATAAAACCTCAGCCAGTTGGATGCGCGTTTAATGGCCGTAACTTCTGCCTGAAGAGCCGTACAAAAGTTAGGTAGCCTGAAGTAGGATTTGATCCCAAAGTTGTCAAAAAAGAAGCCTCCACCGACACTACTGCCCCTTTTCGAGCCATCAGTATATACCCTTATGACATTGTCAGATGGGAAGAGTCCGCGCTGCCATAAATCCATATTCGGGATTATAGTATGGAAATGTCTATCGAAAAAGGTTTTGCGATGGAGTAGTCGACATTACTATGTAGGTGTCCATAGTAGTTCAGTATCCTAGAGTGCCCATGATCTTCACCAGACCACGAACATCCAGCATTCAGTCTCACATCAGAGTTGAGAGGCATTTGTATCATCATCAAATCAACTGGTAACCAGTTTAAAATAGTAAAAAGTGCCTTTGAAGGGGTAGAACTTATAGCGCCTGTAATCAGTATCGCGGTAGTCCTGAGAACTCGTTCAATGGCCTTCCGTTCCATGGAACAAGATGGGTTTAACAACTGCTTTAAAGGTCCAATTTATACCCTTCGGCATAATACCCCAGTTAGTACCAATTGCCCTTTTGCAGGAATAGATGGCAACATAAACCTTATTAATCCTGTTTTGGATATTCAAATTCCAGGATAATCTTTTATCCAGAATGATGCCAAGGTACTTTGCATTATCCCTATATCTCAAGACTAATTCCATTCAGTCTAGGTGGTCTAAAGTCATTGATCTTATACCTCCTAGTGAAGAGAACCAATTCCGTTTTTTGTGGATTCACACTAAGTCCACTCGAAATACTCCACTCCCTCAGTGTACTTAATGCCGATTCCATACAACTAGATATTGTATCCAGAAATTTACCAGATATAAATACTGCAACATCGTTGGCATATGCGACCAATTCATAGCCAAATTCCACAGAAGTGGAATCGTGGAACCCCTGTGGGGTGTTCTGAAAGTTATTCTATAGCTGAGTAACTTTCCGAACACAAATATCAATTCCAAGTTCATCGATCGCAGTTAGGCTGGCATCGAGCCTGACATTGTTCAAAGCCCCTCCAATATCGAGAAAGGCAACAAGTGAATACTCCTTATGTATTAGCGACTCTTCAGTGGAGCCAACTAAAAAATGAAGAGCTGTTTCCACAGACCTACCCTTGGTGTAGGCATGTTGGGATTTAGAGATGAGTTCCCTTGGAATGGTCATTCGCAGGTATACATCAATAACCCTTTCTAGGGTTTTAAGCTGAAAGGACGCAAGACTAATTGGAGTATAGTTCTTTGGCTTAGTATGAGTCGCCTTGCCTCCTATATGAATAAAGACCTCGTCCACAACAGTGATTTTTTTCTAAGTATCATTTCCCACATAGCAGAAAAAAACGGAAATAGAACAAAAAAGAGCAAGTGTACAAAAAACGCTTATTTAATAAACAGTCCTCCCTCGCTAGTCTGGGTATAAAACTTTTTACATAAAAATTAAAAAAATAACCGATGTATGTTAAAGTTATAAATTCAATGGGTCGATTATTAAAGATATTTAATAATATAATTATATTCAGTTATAATTGCAAACTATTTAAAGAAATTTACGAAAGTAAAAACTCACTAATTCTTAAAAATTTTTGGCAACTGCTGCTGAAGAGGCCTTTTCAAACCGGTTGCTTACTGAAAGGGGTTAAAACATTTAGCTATGGTATGCAATTATAAGTTTTCCTTAAAAATTATCTTATCTAGACAAAATTTAAATTCATTAGAATTAGCTTAATTTGAAAAATTTAATTTTAAATCATTTTAAAATACATTTTCTATTAAATGTGCAATATTCCTTTTTAACTCTGTGCAATCTTAAATTTAAGTCAAAGCAACTTCCGTGTGATATTTGATGAAAACGAATTTCTAAACGCCATTATGATAGCTAAAGAAGGTTGTTTTAAGCAACAAATTCGATAATTTTTCGGAAAAAAAGATTAATTGTTAACTAACCCTGTTTTAGCAAGTATGCGTTGTGATGCGTCGACGTGCGATCTCATGCGTACATGTACATTTCGATGAATAAAAGTTCACCAGATCATAGATAATTTAATGCAAAATAACAATGGTATTTTGTTTATTAATTTTATAATATCTTTATATATATAAAAATATAATTATAGTTATAGTTATATACAATTATAATCAAAATAACACAGACGTAAATATTCATATTATGTAAAATGTACTCACATTTTTATTTAACTGGTATTGAAAAAAATGAACTAGTATTGTAACAAATTGTGAAATTTAAAATCAACTTATATTATTTGATCGAATATTGGTTTATGAATAACTAAATATAATATTTAAGCAAACAAGTACCTTACAAGTCTGTAAAGCCATATCCGTCTGTCAGTGTATATGTTAAAATCAACTTACATTCTGGTTCAGTTGATAGATATACAAACACACATAGAAAACAGATTCGTAGTAGCAACCGAATTTGTTACCAATCAAATGATTCGGTTACACACATAGAATTTTGCGGTTCCATCAACATAAATTCAGTTTTCTCTGTGCATACAAACTGTGTTGATATAATTCTCATACAGTTTTTCTGGCATCCCATTTTACCTATTGTTACTTTAGTGTCTCTAAGTAACCTAGAGTGTAGTCACTTTAAACGTTTATTTTCTACTGCAGTTTAGAAACTAGTTATTTTACCCAACAGAAGTTACCTATTGGAGAGTTGTCGGATGAAGGTTTTTTACAAGAAATCGGTTATAACTGTCTATGAGATGTCTGTTTCAATCACTTTTTCTATAAACTTTAAAACAATTTTCATTTGGCTAAACAATTAAAATTTTTTGAAGGCATCGTTTCCTTTTTTTTTTTTTTTTTTTTGCTAAACTTTGAAAATATTCATTAAATAAAAAATCTCCGAGTGTTTATTGTACATTGAATTCCGTATTACTTTGTTATTTAGTGTTTGTTTGGTTGCCTTGTGCTAATAAAATAATATAGTGATTAGATGGCTAACACTTATGTTTGTGACGTATCTACACAAACTGCTGCGGTTGAACTAAAATGGGGAAGAGAAAAGAAGTATGTTTACACAGGAAGTGGGGGTATACTAAATAATATTATTGAATTGAATTGGAGAATGTCTCACCTACACACCTATTTTGTTGGCTTTGGTCAGAAAATTTGGTTAAAATGATTAGCTTTCATACTAATTTGTATCATAATGAAAACCGTCATGGTGGTTAATAAACTAACCACCCCATTTCATAAAAACCTTTAGCTGTATTAAAGTAAAAATACAATTGATTTGATTATAAACTTATGCACATAAAACCGTGTAGCTGATCAAGTAAACAATTGAACTTGCTGGCAGACAGTTTCATTGTAGTCTGCTTAGGCTATGCACTTGTTAAAATAACCACTCACATAAGTACTTATGTAACTAGTTGTCATTCTAAGTGATAGGTAAAATCACTAGTTCGGGCCAGTCACCAAGAACAGTTGGGTTATTATCAAAACGTAACAATGTAATCTGCTTTTACAACTAATCAGTATATCGCATATTTGATATAAAAAAAAATCCTGTGTATTTAACATTACCGAATACACAATCAAGTGTAGAAGTGATTAGAGGGAAGGTCCGTGTATACACAGGAAAATCAACACTGCTAAACCGTTGAGTGGAAAAAGGGTCAACAACATCACTACGACATAAACCGCAGTTCAGACTATTACGCAGTATCTCCGCATATGTGATGCCAAAAAATACACACAGTTAACAACAGTGAATGGCTAGAACTGAAGAGAGAAATTAACAATTTATAACATTTAGTTATGACCTTAAAAATAACGTCGCAACCAACAACAACTATGATTGTGGCAGCACAAATATTTATAAAGGGGCAAAGTCAGAGACAATATTATGGGCCAATACAGTGTTGACTCATTCAACCAAATCTATGTAACAGTTAGTTAAGCAAACAATACAAACACCAATGAAACGCAAACCAACTAATAATAGATGCCGTAGAAGCATGTAAAAAACTAATTATCTCAAGTATTTAGTATATATGGAAATCATGGAAAACTTAAATTAAAAAAGACGTATTTAATACTTTTAGGATTAGTTAAGATAGTTATTATCTATGTAAGTAAATATCGAATAAGAGCACAGTAACGAAAAATAATTTAAATGTTCTACAGAATTTTACTGAAAAACCGAAATGGAAAATAGAAGCTGTGACATCGAAAAAACACTTGAACTAAATTAAAGCGATTGAATTACGAAAACTTACATTTATATTACATTTAGATAAATAGCTCAATGTGAACTAATTTAGTAGAGATTACTTCAGTAGTTAAGAAATTCAATGTCAACATTTAGTGGTCAATCAACCCCAGGGTGTAAAGTAGGCCACAATGTAAAACAAACCAAATTTAAGAAAACGAAAGGAAAGGAGACACACATAAAATAATCTTTTTCATAATTTTGTTTGAACTACGATTATAAGGATGGTGACACAATGACTGTAACAGCTTGTGATGTAAAAGAGGTTTCTTTTACTTTATGTTTGTATTTAAGAGTATATAAAAAGGTTAACAAATGGGGTTACTTAAATTTGGCCTGACTTGACACTTTTTCCCTAACGTTTGATGTTTGAATGCCATAATCGAGCGAAAGTGTTGAACAAGCAAAATTAACTTGAAATTTTTTTAATATTTTGCTGACAGAATATTTATCTTGTTGACACTGCTGTTACTACAACCACCAAATCTTTTAGGGCAAACAAATGTCTTATATACTAACACACTTTGACAAAACTTGATATCTTTTCATATTTAAATATTTTAAATCCTGCAGAGTTAGCAAAAACAATTTCAAATAACATTACTAAAATATGCGATTTGTTTTATGCAAAATTTAATCTATAAATTCAATTACAAACTGAGTAGCAGCATTGGGGAATGCACTGGTTTCCAGCATACTTGTCTTGGAACTTTGTCAACCGTAGCAAGGTAATATTTCGACTTATCAGTCAGATATACCAATTATTTAATTTGTTTTTATTTTATTTAATGATTTATAAAACTTAATCTTTATTCACACATTTTATGTGAACAAGACCTTATTTGTTTAATAGTTTCATGTTTACGAGTATTATACACATTTTTTTTATCTTCCGGTCAGAAAGCTCACACTCCATCTTAGTGACTTTTGTCACCTTTCCTCATTTGATACTCTCTCTAAGAATTAACTTAAGTCAACTACTTAACTCATCCGAGAGGTAGCAAAAATGGGATTTTATGTCACTTTTAATCCACTTCACTTACTTGACGATCAATAATTTCATAATTGGTCATGTCTTTCCGTAGAGAAAGGTCTGCCCAAGCTGCATTTGTAGCCATAAGGGCTTCAAACCAATATTTCACATATACAATAACTCCCTCCTCACAAGATAAGTAGATTTTGATAGCGTATATCAATTTTGCCATCCAACGAGCATGGTGTACTGCAGTTGGAGCTCTTCAAAGAATTTTATCTGGAGTATGACCAATCGCCTCTGGGATACTTTTTGCTATCTAAGGTAACTAATAAACCATTTACTGCTTAAATTAAAAAAAAAAAAAAAATAATTTTCACTGCCAGAATCTTCTTTCAATGGTTTATAGTTGTCTTTATGTAAAAAGGGTAATGCTGTCTTGAATCTTTTTAATAAAAGAATGTCATGAGAACTAGATAGTTCGAAACAGAGAGTAAATGCCTTACTGAGAACAATCTCCAAAATGTGGTGGCTGCATTCTAGCCATAATAATTCTTCTCCTACTTTATGTTCCAGCATAACAGAAGTTCTCCAAACCTTATTCAACTAGTGCATTATAAACTGCATTAGAGCCGGTACCACTTACAAGTTTTGACACTCTAAGTAATTTATCCTTACCATCTGTGTCCGTAATATCAAAGAATCTTCCCGTCCCAATGAACAATAACTGGATAGTCAAGATTGCTTTATTTTCTCAAACACAGCTTTTCTCTCTTATTTCTTTTTGCGTTGAATAGTGCTTTGTGATAATGGCAATAAACTAGGATCGTGTTCCAATGCTGCTGCAATAAATACCATTAATCATAAGGCTTCCTATCAGAAACCTTATTGCGATATAATGCATTAGTGACATGTTTGGAAAATAAATATTTCTTTCTAACTGATTCATTCTATAAGCTTGTTTGGGATTCCCTTCTTTTTAGAGATAATAATGGCTTATACATCTCTTTTGATTTATTTTTGGCTGAATCAAAACTTTCTGATGAAATAATCATACTTCTTTCCGTCTTCTGATCAGTTTAAAACTATCTGTCTTCTTCAAATGTGCACATAGTAAGTTCATCAATGAGAGCAGTATCAAACACCATATCTAGCTGCTGTTGAAATAGTGTTTCGCGTTTCGGAGTCGTGTGTGATCACTCAAAGTGTGCAGTACTCTGACCGGAAGATCAAGTATTGAAATCACTATTTAAGTAAAAAAAGTGAGAAGGCTAGTCAATATAGTAGGCAGTGTAAATATGTATGTGCAGTGAACATATTTAAATAGTATTTCAAAAAGTGAGTAGCCTACCAAATGTAGTAGGCTTTATATATAGTGCTTGCAAATGTGAGAAGCCTAGCTAATATAGTAGGCAGTGTAAATTTTTTGTGTGGCCATTGACAATATGAAAGCCTTACTAATGTAGTAGGCAGTGGACATATTTAAATAGTACTTGTAAAAGTGAGAATCCTGGCTAAAATAAGTAGTAGTGAGTGCAAAATTTTTACCAAACTAAGTGAAATTTGACTAATGATAAAATGGAAGATGAGATATACCCTATAAAGAGACCGAGGGTTGAGGACTCTGACAATCAGCTTCATGAATTACTTGTGTTTAAGGACAATATAATTGAAAATTTGATAAGTGAAAATGAACAATTGAAGAAAAGAGTGGATGAATTAGTGAAAATCGTTCACGGTTCATACCCTATAAAGAGACCGAGGGTTGGTGACTCTAACAATGAGCTCCATGAATTACTTGTATCTAAGGACAAAATAATTGAAAATTTGATAAGTGAAAATGAACAATTGAAAAAAAGAGTGGATGAATTAATGAAAACCTTTCACGGTTCATTTTTTGTGAAACCCACCTCAAATGAGGGAAAAATTATTCTGGAAAAGCGGGGACCCGGGATGATGTATTGTTTTGAAGGCTGACATACGAAACCTTGACCGGATAATCCAGGGTGCCATTGCCGAATACGAACGCGGACACTTGAGGAATTTCCTTGGTGGGATACGGGTAAATGACAAGACGTATGGGAAGATTCGGGCTGCTGGGGGACTAAACAAACGTGATACTGTTAAGGACCTAGTTGACTTGGGGGGTAGGTTAATATCGGATGATAATGTCAAGGCTGGACTACTGTTGGATTAGTTTTATGGTGTGTTCCAACGGGGACAGATAACGGGAACAGACTCATTTCCTGGTACAGTTAGGGAAAGTGTGGACAGGAGAGTCCTTTGACGGTTTTTGGTGGCAGTACACTTGCGGACGGCTCTGATCCGGATGGACTTGGATTCATTCGGCCAAGGTCGATTGGTGATGCCTTAAAGATTAGATTTAATAAAAGGTTCAGTGGGTTAAATGGAATCCCAGATTTTGTTTTGAGGAAAACACGTCGCGACACCTGGCGTGTTCTGGCGATACTGTTCAACCACTGCCTAAATATTGAATATTTCCCCAGGTCATGCAAAAGAGCATTTATTATGCCAATATTAAAGCCGGGATCGGACCCTGAACGATGTACCAGTTATAGTCCGATATCTCTTCTTTTCTCATTTGGGAAGTTATTTGAGCATTTTCTGTTAACTGGACTTGTTGATAAGTTGACTCAGGGTGACGCACTTCTGGACTTCCAATTTCGTTTTAGGAGGGATTACTTAACGTCTCGCGCACTAATGGCTTATGCCGACTACCTTTCAAGGGGTCTTAATAGGAGATACCCTACAACTACGGTTTGCCTTGACTTTGAAAAGGGTTTTGACACTGACTGGCAGGAAGGCATTTTTTATAAGCTTTTGGACAAAGGACTCAATAGGGGATTGTGTATAATGGTGGCTAATTTCCTTGTCGATAGAAAATTTTGTGTGGGAGTGGGAGATGCTCGATCTACTGATAGGGCTGTGGTTTATGGTGTGCCTCAGGGTTCGTTATTGGGTCCTGTGTGATATCCCCCCGCCTCCTGAAGGCAACCTTCTGATTTTATATGCAGATGATATACTCGTGGCAGCATCGGGACCAAGGACTAGGGCGGTCAATACACGTATGAACGCCTACTTGGCTATGCTCGCGGAGTATCCGAACAGCAGGTCTTCCGTCCCATCTCTTAGGATTGGGAATGAGTGGCTTCCTGTATCGGACAGGATGAAGTATCTTGGGGTGGTATTCCTCCCCACCTATTGGGGCGCACTAAGCATGTGTATGCATTGTATCGGGGGATTATTGGCCATGGAAGGGGCCTTAGTAGGAGGATAGGACTTCTGCTCTATAGGCATGTAATTCGTCCTCACATGTCCTTTGCCTTTCCTGTGTGGTTCAGAATATCTTTTGCATAGATAAAGAGACTTAGGAGATGGGAGAGGCGAATTTTGGTCGGTTGCCTGGGATTGAGATGTAGGCGAGGCCCTTTTGGTATCTACCGTAGACCCTTATGTAGGTCGATATATGGGTCGATCGATTTTGAGCTCATAGATATCTTCATGATTAGGTCAGGACTGGCATCTTTGGAAAAGGCTCGTTCTCTAGAGAACAGTCTGGTCCAGGAGTATTTTTGGTAATATGGAGGCTATTCGCATGTCGAAATATATGTCCCCGGTGGATCTTATCTCTGTGAGAGAGGCTGGTCTTCTCCGTGAGGGTGCAAACCTACTCTTTTACCACAGGAGGATAGGTACACATAATATTAGTGATCTAATATTATTATTATTAATTATTTAAATAAATGTTCGAAACCGGAAACAAAGATACTTTTATTCAAAGACATTTTGCTGAGGCACGTCCAAGATTCAGCGTGAAAGTATCCAGAACTGAACGCAATAGTAAGCTTTTAGCAAACTTAGTCTTAAAACCGAAGAAATCCTTTAAAATAAATATTGTGGCATAAAATTCATTTTTATAGAATTTTAAAACTTAAATTGATTAGTTAATCAATATCTTTTAGCATTTAATTATTCAGCTAAATTAGTAAATTTAAACTGGTAAAAATCGATTCATTATTTCATCTAGCCCCCATACAAATGTCTTCCCTAAATAGGATTATCGATATCTGCACAAACTTGTTAACGATACAAACAAATAAAGCACACCTGAAAAAGTTTAGCGGATCGATTCATAATTGATCATAGCTCACATGTAAGGCCCACATCCGATAATTACTTGAACGAACATAAAATTCTTGAAAAACCTGTTATCCAGAAAAACTTCAACGCAAAGAAGTTTAATACAGAAAGAAATCGCGCGTCCAAATTTCATGGCGATCACTCTATAATTGATCATAGCTCACATACAAGGCCCACTTCCTTAAATCACTTTAATGAGCATAAATCTCATAAAAATATTGGATACTAATAAAATTTACCAGACAGTAGTGTTATATACAAAGAAATCAATCTATTTAATTTCATGTAGTTCGGTTCGTAATTGGTCATAGATCCCATCCAACTTCCGAAAATAACGCACGAATGGAATTTTAATAGAAAAATATTTTTCTTTCATGACTGGATTATGTCCACTTTTGTACTGCGAAATTAAAATCATTTACAACTGTTATTTATTTACAAAATAACCCCCTAAAAAATATAACAATTCGTTTTGGCTGTATGTATTTAATGCCGCTATTTCTTTTTTACCTTTTCCATCTATTCATAAAAAATCACGTTAAATATTTTACGAGTTTTATTTTCGTATTTTCATTTATATTTACACTTGTAAACTTGCTAAATGTGTGTTTTTTCGTCAGAAAAGCAATGAAAATAAAAAATAAAAAAGAATAGCACAACGAATAAAAATGAAACAATGAAATTTCATAAATATTAAATGAAAAACCAAACAAAACGTTTATGTAATTTTTAAAGAAAAAATAAAATTTAAAGTGGAAAAGCTCAAAAGAAAAATTTAATTGTGATACAAACAAACAACCATCAGCAATTGGCAGGATTTCCGGCGTCTTTAGAGTACTTAAACATTTGAAGTCTATTTTTAGGCGGCGTAAATTTACACACTTTAGGAAATATTTGCCGGATAGTAAATCTGCATAAGATATTACAGCTCAAGGGGGATTATCCGTAGAAATACAAATTAAATATTTGTCGTAATTACAGGAAAGTGAGAATACTTCATAAATACTTTGAAATATTTAAAGAAGGCAGAATTATTAAATTAGTTTATACAGAGATGGAGATGAACATAGTGTCTTACATTTTTAGGCAAAGATGATATTTTATAAAAAAAAAAAACTAAATATGTTATTTCCTTTAAGAAAATATGTGTGAATTTTAAAGTAAACACTAACAAGTTTGCTAAACTATTTCTTTAGAAAGGTTAACTAAAATGAACTCCATTACAATTCTAATCATTATAACCCCCTTTTTGTTTATATAATTTTAAGAGACTATTTTTTCACCAAATATTTCTTTGTAATAAACAAATCGTGACATGTAAATAATCCAAAGCCTTTCTAGGTATGTTGCTTGTATTTCTTTTTAATTTTTTGTAAAAAATACACTATTACAAGTTTGCCCTTTTTTTGCCTTTGTTGCAACTATCAACAATCATACATAGTATCCCTTTACTTTGTTTTGTGTGTTTTGAGTTGAAACATTGTAACTGCGCTTTGGTGATTAAAGGCAGTTTTAGTATTGTTTTTATTTAAGTCGTCGTCATCGACATCCTCATCATCAATATTATTATTAATAATACTTTGCTCTTTCGTACTTTTCTCTTGATATCCTTGTTCTTATTTTATAATATTGTGTTTATTAAGGTCCTCAGTGTAAGCGTTTTATAACAAAAATAATCATGTAAAATATATTAAAAGTAGAATTTTTATATTTGATACAGATAAGCAAGCTCACAATAGTTTTAAACATACATATAATAAGAAAAATGCAAAAAGAGGTCATAGTGAAGGTCATAAAAACCGACTAAATGTGAAAAGTGTAAACATTTTCTTAAAATTGAACATGGAAAATTTTGATTTTTATGAGAAATATGTGTTCTCATATTTCATAAAATTGTATATTTTAACCTGTAAACTACATTAAAGTTTGTTGCATATTCAGTCGTGCTAAAAATTAAAATATCTTATTGTTTTTGAGATCACGAAAACACTACTAGAGTCATGCAATTTGGATATTAATGTTTGTATATTTAAATTAAGACTAAAATATAAAATGAAACAATTATATAAAACAAGCCAGAGAGTTATATTCGGCTGTGCCGAATCTTATATACCCTTCACCAAATTATACATTAAATAAAAATTTTAAATTATTTAAAAAAAAAAATTAATTTTTTTTTTTTTTAATTTTCTTCAAGATTATTTTTTTTAATTTTTATTAGTGAAACAAATTTTCTGGAAAACTTTTATTTTTCAAATTTTTTTTTTTAATTTTTTTTTTTTATCGACAAAAAAAGTTTTTGGTAAAAAAAATTTTGTTTAAAAAATATTTTTCCCGATTTTGACAAACTGTAGGTCCGACTTACTATATATACGTCGTTGCAAATGTCTTCGAAATATCTATCATTAGACGATTTTAAATATCATCCGAACCTATATACAGGGTATATGTTGATGTATGAATCATGTATGTAAGTTATTTGGGGGCAAAGGAAATTTGATTTCAACACACAGACGGACAAACGGACATGGCTATATAGATTCCGATATCTATTACGATCCAGAATATATATACTTTGTGGGGTCGCAAATGAAAAATGTAGAAATTATAAACGGAATGACAAACTTACCCTTGCTTTTCATGGTGAAGTATATACAAATGCAATATGGCGTATGATTAATATTTCACATGTGAATTAAATTTTTTGTAAAGTATACGTTAGCGTGGTTTATAAATTGGAATAAGTATTAATGGCTTTTTATACCCTTCACAAGGCTATTTCTAATATGCTTATGCGATTGTCATGAAATTTCGCACAGGTGTTTCAGATGAGCATTCGAAATTATCTTTTGTAGAAGAACCCCAAATTCTTCTCAACAGCGGAGCTATTGGATATTAAATTAGGTCACCTCAGAAATGAAAAATGTTTAAACGCTTGCGAATTTTTTATGGTATGTCTAAAATTAAAGATTTTAATAAATTCCTGAAGACCTGTATTATACTTACATATCTGTTATTGTTGATTTATACGCATCTCAAACTTTAATAGTGATTAATTTATGAACCTTCTACGGAAACCCTTGCATTTGCCTCTCTTGGTACAAATACCACATTATTTTTCGTGTACCACTCAAGACCTTGCTTACCATAGTGACAGGATACCAAAATCAGTGGACACATTAAGAAGTCTTATGAATGGAAGCATCATCTTTTGTTAACATACCTTGCTGTAAAGTTTGGTATTTACAGAGCCGTTTGTAACAAATATTTGGCTTCTTTTGCCGCAACTGCATATTGCTTGCCATACCAAGAACCTTTTGGAAAAATTTTCAGCTTTTAGGTTCTAAAATTTTCCACAACATTCCCTCGATCATCAGCAACATAAAAATATTGATCCGTAAGCTGCGAAAAATTTTCCGTTATGCAGCAGGTATATTTTTTTAATAAAATTTGACTTCGGATTCCGTGCTCTGCCTTTGACCTCTAAATTTTTAGCAGAGTTCCTGACAGGAACTTTTTGAGCCTTGTATGTTCTTAAAACTGCATTGGTTTTAACCTTTTGTACCAAACAGTGCGAATACTAAGCTAACCTGACTGCTTCCCTACCGGATGTTTTGGGAGCTCTTTCGAAAATGCTATCTATTTATTGGCCTTAGAACAGGGAAGAGCAAATGATTTCATTTTTTTTTATTTACTCTTCTCTTACGTACAACTTTAATCAGTCTAGCCTGAGCATTCAAACACGCAGGTTTTGTATCGCATAATTTAAGAATCGGCGTTGCCAGAGAAAAAAAATTTGTCCCGACTGCTTAAGATGTATGATGAACAATATGAGATTTTACATTATTATTTAGGGAAAAGAGTCGAAAGTTTACTGGTTACACTGGTTCGTGTTGAGAGCGGATAGAGAGTATAACTAATACAGTGGTAAAATGTAATAATATAGGTTGCCTTTCCATCATCTACATGAACCAAGATTTCTATCAACCTCAAACTGATTCCAATGTTTTATTATATTGGAATCAGTTTGAGGGCAGACCTTTAATTGTTTGGCCAACTTTTTGTAGGATCAAGTTGGATTTTGTTGAAAATATTTAATAATTTTGGTTCGCACTTGTTTCTCGTCACTTATTTTAACATTAAATGAACATAATTGACATTAAAGGTAAATTGATAAAAAAAAATCAAATAATACTTGGGTTAAAAGTTTAAAAGAAAAACGTGTGTTAAGGTTTTCTTCTATCTCACTCCTTAATCCATAATTTTCAACTATAAGCATAACTTCTTTGTACTTTTTGCAAAATTATGTTGTAAAGCATTAAATAATAATTACATACAAATATAAAATAAACTTTAAAAGAATCCACGTAGCTTCGTGGAACATACCTGAAAAAAACACAATATAAATTATTATTAGGAATTAAGCAATATAACTGCAATCAAACATAACATTTGTCTATTTCTTCAATAATTTTCTTAGTTTCGGCGGGGTCTGGACTTTAACTATTGGAAATATGCACACATGATTAATTTTCACATATTCATACAGAAATAGACATTATAAGTTCATATGTTTCTTTTGTAGAAATTTCCAACATAAAACTATAAAACACAGACTTGGATCCTTCAGAAATAGTTACATACAGTTCAACATTCATATCAGTAAATAAGATTTAGTATTTTATATAATTTAAAATGTTATTTACACAGTTTCAACTACGGCGAAATAATGCAATCATTTTAAGAAATAAAAGTTCACTTGTCATATTAATTAACCAGTTTTGTAACGCTAATTTTCTACATATTAAAGTTTTTATTATACATTATTGTCTTCCTATTCCGGATTTGTTTTTATTATACACTAGCTTGACCCGGTGCGCTTCGCTACCTCTGTCGTAGTCTATGTTGAAAATTTCAATAAAATCGTTTCCGCCGTTTAGTATTTATTGTTTAAGAACTAAAGGTACCAATTTTACCGGTTTACCCCCTGTTTACCCCTTTCTGGTCCAAGTATTGAAAAAAGCTATAGCCTATTGACGCTTCCAAGTAGTTCCAAATTTCAATAAAATCGGTTCAGCCGTTTAGGCGTGATGCTCAAACAAACAAACAAACTTACAAAGACATTTATATATTTATATAGATTATTGTCTCCCTATTCCAAATTTGTAGCATTCTTTTAATTCTTAAACACACACGCAATCACAAGCCGACAGATATACGGCACTGCTTTTATCCTGTGAAAATGTAGAGAGTGAAGAAGTTGTGAACCAACAAAAACAACTACAAAGGATTTTACAGCATAGAGTTTTAAATTAATGATATTTAAAACAACAACTACACTCATAAAAAAACATACATTGTATGTATGTGAAAATCTGCAAAACAGTCTGAGAATTGTTGGTTAACAAAAAAAAAACACAAAAGTAAAAAACAAAAAACACACATAGACGCATGTAGAATTCTCGTTCTTCTCTAGTGTAAACTCGCATTTTTCCATGCAAATTTTACTTTTGCTCCCGCTTCTGTCTCTACTTATGTTGTCGTTGTTATTGCAATTCTACCATACTGCTTCTATTTTTATTCTATTCTCATGTTGCCGTTCATAAGCTTAGTTTAGTTTCCTGTTATCCTCTTTTTACCTTCATTGTTTCATCATATTTCGCATGTTGCACATACACTACGTATACACACAAAAGTCATATAGATATATACGTATGCTTATTATTTACAGATTGGCAAGCTGTTCTGGGTTACTGTCCCGTTAGTAGTTATCTTAATATGTGAATATCCTAAGCAGGTGCTCAATTAACCCTTTTTTATTACAATGAGTCTATATGACAGCTGATCCAAAGTAGTCAACGCATTGAATTGACATATCGGCTACATATAGTCAATCAGTTACCTTATAAGCTACCTAACTGGTTACTTGATTAACTACACAACCAGTTATTTTAACATGTACGGGTGCTGAGTGGAAACTAAATGATTTCAAGTAGTCACTCAAAGATACATATGATAGAAAGTCTACTAACCGATCAGACATTAGTGAGAATTGCTAATGAGATCTAAGGTTACATGGACTACATTATTTTAATTTTAAGATGTTATTAGTCTATAAGTAACATAAACATATGTGATTCTTTTGAACGCGGTTTTTGTCTTTAATATCTTATATGTTATTTTGAAGGCTACTTGTCATTTATTCTCACTTAGTTATTGAAAATTATGCACAACAATGTTTTTTTTTCTTCGAAAATGTAAAACTTTGAGCCAACAAAGCGTTATATGCGGAAAGTTTTCCTTTACTTTTTTAGTTTGAAAAACAGTGCCTGCGAAGCACACAGATTGCTGACCGAAGCCTACGGTGAATGTGCTCCATTGGTTTCAATGCGCAAGAGATAGTTTGTGCGGTTCTGAAATGGTGAATTTGACACGAAAGACAAAGATCGTCCAGGCCAGCCGAAAAAGTTTGAAGGCTGTGAAGATTGTTGTCAAACTCAAAAGAGCTTGAAAAGTGATTTAGAGCTATACAAGTAGCAAATTCAAAATGTTTACGAGCAGCAGGATTCCCGCATAATATAGAGAAATTGGGTTACTGACATATTGAATCTGTGAGACCTTGAAATACGATGTCCGAGAGGCAGCTTTAACTCTTTAAAAGAAAATTATTTTTTCGATGAAAAATGGATCGATTACGATAACCCAAAGTGTAAGAGATCGTATCTGAAGCCCGACCAACCAGCCGAACCGATACTAAAGCCAAATATCCATGGCTATAAGATAGTGCTTTGTAGGACCCACTAGGGTCCTATCTATTATGAGCTGCAATTAATTTGTTTGAAGCGAACATTGGCCAAAAACGGCAAGAATATGCGGCCAGTCAAGAAACTGTAATATTCCATCATGACAACCCTCGCCCACATGTTGCAATATCTGTTAACAAGAATGAAGTGGTTGGGAAGTTTTGCCTCAATCACTTTATAGTCAACTACTATTTGTTTCGATCGACTATTATTTCTTTTGATCGATGCAGAAAGCTCTCTCTGGGATACGCTTTGTATTTGGTGGCATTAAAAGGGTCCTATCTAATGTGAGCTTCCGAAGTCTGCCCAGACCATCACAGGGAACCTTTATCGAACGCAACTGATTCGTCTGAAGCGAGTATTGGCCGTAAAATGCCCAGAATATGCGGCCAGACACGAAAGCGTAATATTCTATCATAACAACGTTCGGCCACATGTTGCAATACTTGTTAACAAGAATGAAGTGGTTGGGAAGTTTTGCCTCACTCACTTTATAGTCCACTATTATTTGTTTCGATCGAATACTATTTGTTTTGATCGATTCAGAACGCTTCTGTGTGCTAAGCTATACTTTGCAACAGAGTTTCCGATGTTGGCTTGATTGGTTCTTGGTTTCAAAATATTTGCAGTTTTTTTGGTTCGGAATCCATAAATCCCCAGAGAGAAGAAAATAGTTCATAGGTGGCGATGACCAATACTTACAAATGTTTCAAAATAAATGCAAAAATTTTAAAAAAATTCGCATTTTTGAGTTATGCACACAACTACTGCACACTTTTGTTTTATACTGGGGTAAATATATGGACAAAGCTAATTTTAAAACGATTTTGGAAAAAAATACTTATGTGTACATTTCACGCAAATGTCCTTATAACTCTAAGACTAAATGAATTATTATATTTATCTACGTAAAGTGCTCATAGTGTGGTAAGAGAATTTTTGTGGAACTAGATTTTGAATGATGTAGCACTCTTGAAAAGTTTATAAAAAACACAACTGTTTTTTACTGTCAATTAGAATCATAGTAGAACTGCAGCACTAAATGCCTCAAAAAGCTATGCGTAAATTTCATATAAAATTGCTTTAAAATATTCATATAAATACTCAGCCAATTTACAAGTAGTCAATGTATTCCTTAGATCTCATTACAGAGACCTTACATAGCCACATTGCGTACTCAGCTTTTCTTGATCGGGTCAGATATTATTTTAAATGAACATTAAAACTTCAAATGATAAAGAGTTTTCTAAAATTTATATAAAACCAATATAATATGCGCATAGGAACTGGAACAATAAATTTCAGTGAATTTATCAGTAAAGTTGGGAATTTCGCATATGAAAATCTTACTAATATATTAATTTTGTATTCTCGGATAAACTTTTAATTATAGCTTTTATTTAATATTAAATATCTTGTATATTAATTATCTGAGAATTGTTTATATTCTTAAAGTTTAAAGTCTATTTAAAAATACTTCTAACCCGATCAAGAACAAACTGATTAAGGAGTTTTACTATACATGGTCTCTTCTTTCTCGCATACTGATACCGAGTTTTCCTTGTATTTCCAGAAATATTTAAATTATTGCAGTATATAATTAAACTATAATGACAAATGAATAAAGCAAATTTTATACAGCCCAATAAATTATAATAAAAAGCAATATAAATACAAAGTCAGCTTTTTAAAAAACCATGACAGATGCTAAAATAAGTTCAGTTAAAATAAGAACTACATGTAAAAAACGAACGAAATTAAACGTACCTCTTTTCCAAACCTACAACTCAAGCATATGAACAAATACAAAAAAATACACTAGCGAGTTTAAGTATGAGCGTGTTTGTTCTTGCATATGTGTGTCTAGTGCATATGTGAAATACTTGACAATTATACATACTTAAACATTGCATACTGTAAGGCAGGCAGACACACACGTAGACTAACTGGTAAAGACTTACATACTCGCAACTAGAGCTGAAGAAGAAGCGTATTTTTTACTTCCACTATTTTGCTTTTATTTCACAACTGCACAAGCCCTTGTACTTGAAGTCCTCAAATATAGCATAAAAATCTATTTTCTCTTAACAGGGCTGTGTTTGTTTTTATATTTGTGTTGCTAAATTGTATTTTTTTCATATAATTTTTCTTTATTTTTTTAGAATTTTAATTTTTGTTTGTACTACCACGTATTAGTAAGCAATCTACTTATAACTAAATTGTGGATAAAATAAGAAAACATGAAAATAAAAAAAGAACAGCAAGTTAAAAAAATAGTTTTAGCAAATGCCTGAAAGGTTTTTTATTTTATTTTGTTTTGCTTTTTTTATTTACTGCAAACTAAAAAATATAAAATTTTTTCTGCAAATGAAAAGTCATTGTTAAAAACGAATTTTATAAGGTTCTCTGACTTTGAGTACAACTGTAGTATTTGTACTAACAAAATAACGACAACTATTGTTTTTTCTGCTTTGCTATTTTCTGTCCTTGTAAATGTCAACATTGTTAAAATCAGTTATGAGCAGGGCAAGTTTTGCAAGCCATAAGCTTGAAAAAAAGCATATTTTACATATTTAGACAAACAAAAATTTTCTGTTGAATCGTGCATAAATATCGCATGTCGACTGTAATTTCTTTAAATAAAATAGTACTTCTGAGTTTGTACCCACAACCAAACATATACATACATGTATATAGATTTTTGGTGTTTATGAAAGGAAAAATTATTTTTGTCATTACATTCTTTTAAAAAATTTTATATTTTAGAGTTTTATGTGACAAATAAAGAAAATTTGATTTTGGAAAGTGAACAAAAAATTTATTGTTTCTTGCTTTTTTTTTGGGCATATTTAAACTTGCCCTTGTTGCGAGGATTATTTTCATTTTTTCTATCTTTACATTATTCATTATCGTGAATTTTAATGCACATAAATTCACTATTATAAAATAAGTTGTTTTCCCTTTATATAAACACCAAGCCAGATTGATGTTTGAATTTAAACCACTAAATAGAACTTTTTAAATGTTGTTGGCATTATTTCCAAATATGTACCAACCACAAAGTATGCAAAGGATTTTGTTATCATTAATAACAAAATTAGCATTTGTCCAAAATTATTATTTTAAATTAGTGATGAGAAGTAACTGAAACAATTTAAATGTGGCTAAATCTGTTTGTATGAAAACTCAAAGTGAGTGATAAAATATATTGTAACAAAAGTGAATTGTGTAATTTCCTTTATTTTAATTTAACAGGCTAAGATTGGATTTTAAAGACCTACGATTAGAATGTATAAATAATTAATATTGCACCCATGATTTTAATACATAAAATATTACGATCAAAACTAAGATTTGACCACATAAAGATTTACAATTTAGGCTAAAATTGATATAAATTAAATTCGAGCTAGATAAAGTCCTAATATTGTAACGTGGTTTTGTCGTCGGCTGAGACAACTTAGTCGTATCTAGGGCTTACTTACGAGTCCACAAACCTTAAGTAACAAGACGATTATTCAGTACCTTTTAGGGTTTAATTAAAAAAAGTACTTTATTAATTTTAGATCCAATCAATATATATTAAATAAATTACGATGGAATAGCTATGTTGATTCAGTCGGGTTAATATCAGCTACTGTTGGGATTCGGTTTAAGTTCAGGATCGGGCTGTGTAATCGGGATTGATGTTAGTAATTCTGGTTTAGATTCAGGATCGGCTTAACGCAGGTTCGGGTAGTATAACCGCGATCGTTATTAACAGGTTCGGGTTTATATCAGGATCGGGTTAACACAGGTTCCGCATTCAGGTTCTGGTGCTTTTTGATCGGGATGGTTTTTAGAATACTACAATGTTTAATTCTCAGTGTCTAAATTCTAAATAATACAATGATTGCTTATGCTACGAGAACAGGCAGCCGAAGCCACTGTGAGAACAGACAACCGCAGTCACTATGAGAACAGGCAGTCGAAGCCACTGTAAGAACAGACAACCGAAGTCACTGTGAGAACAGGCAGTCGAAACCACTTTGAGAACAGACAGCCGAAGCCACTGTGAGAACAAACAACTGAAGTCACTGTGAGAACAGACAGTCGAAACTACTGTGAGAACAGACAGCCGAAGCCACTGTGAGAACAGACAGCCGAAGCCACTGTGAGAACAGACAACTGAAGTCACTGTGAGAACAGACAGTCGAAACTACTGTGAGAACAGACAGTCGAAACCACTGTGAGAACAGATAGCCGAAGCCACTGTGAAAACAGACAACCGAAGTCACTGTGAGAAAAGATAGTGAGAACAGAAAACCGTAGGTCTCGTATTGCTCCAAAAATTTACAACAGGTTTTACTTTCGTAAAGTCTGTCGGCTCTTCAATTATAATAATTCAATTTCCGAGACTTGTATAGCGCATTCGTGTCTTGTGTGAACCGCCCGACTGTAACTCAACCTTGCTTACTTATAGTTATTTTCATCTAAACCGTTTGGGAATTATATTATTCAATGTTCTGTTGTGAGAGCAACATGAACGAATTGTTTGTGTGCGTGAGTATGTTTGTGTTTCTTATATAGTGTTATGGGAGACAGTGGCGTGTTCATGTAAATTTATAGTATTGTATAAGACAGTGCTGTGTTCATGTATGTAGTTGTAACAAATAAGTATAAAAGTAACTTAAAAAGTAAATATGGACACGAAATTGGTAATTTAGTTACTATTTCATTGTTACAATATTAGGCAATATAAAGAACTAAAGCTAAAAAGGAATGAAACTATTGCATAGCTTAGACCTTGTATTTTATAGAAGAGACAAAAACAGTTGTCTCTTCATTGGTATGATTTATAAAGACAAATATTTACAGTTTAGAAGAAGTGCAATGGCGACTTATAATTCCTTTTTGGGACTTACCACATTTTAAAATATATATACGTTTGACATTTGATTTCTACATTTTTAATTTGTGATCTCATAACATATATATATTCTGCATCATTATAAAGGGTTTTCCAATAAGAGGTGTTATTTTTAATCACCCGGTATTTCTGTAGCTGTCACCTTTAAAGCTTTTATACTTTGACATTTGATAAGTACAAACTACGCCTTTACTAAAAATGGAACGATAGACGCTTCAACAACGCATTGAAATTAATAAAGTTCACTGCAAAAATTGTGAAAATCTTGCAGTCACAGTTCGCAAAACTCGTGAAGCACCTTGTCGGACCGCAATACAGAAATCGGTGGAAAAATTCGAACTGGTGGGACAAGTTAGTAATGTGAAGAATAAAACCCGAGCACGTCGCTCAAGAGCAACTGAGAATATTGCTGCTGTAGCCCAAAGTGTTGAAGAAAACCAGGGCTTGTCCATTCCTCGTCGTTTTTTTGGAACTCAAGAAAAGGGATCATCAACAACGTCGTGTTTTTGCTGATTGGGTCTTTTTTTTATCTCTCGAAGAGGTGATCACAATTGGCCACCGAGATCTTGTGATTTAACACCTTGCGACTTCTTCCTTTGGGGCCACGTGAAAGATAAGGTCTACGCCAACAGCACAGCGTCGATTCAGGACCTCAAAGATAGAATTCGTGAGGCTACCCAGGACATAGGCAGCCACTTTGCGATTTGGTTATGGAAAATTTCATGAAAAAGATATGGCCCTGTAAGCGTGGTCGTGGTGGCCATTTGGCTGATGTTGTTTTTCATTTTTAACGGCATACCTTCCTCTTTATTATGAAATAAACATCCGATCATTTATCTCAAAAAATGCCATTTTTCTTTGAATACCAAAATAACACCTCTTGTTGGAAAACCCTGTAGCTAGGGGAGCGAAGCCCCAAATAACTTTCACACATAATTGATACATCAGTATTGCCGAATAGCCGAATACATCACTCTTACTTGTTTATTACTTACTTTGTTTTATTCGGTGGCCTTAGCCCATTTTCTTATAACGAATCTTCTTTATTATTATCGTTTTAACTCTGTTATCTGATTAAAGACTAGTGTCCCTAAAGTTTCTCTCAAAAGGCAACGTCGAAGTGATAATAGTTTTCAAAATTATCCAATATTTAATTAAAAAATCCACATTTATTGGTTGAAATTTAATGAAGAAACTGATTATTAAAATAAGTTTGAAGCTACTAAATTTTGATAAAATAAAATGGACTTAGCAAGTTTTCGTACCATATAATGGACATAGCCCTTTTGCATAACACTAGAGTTGTGAAATATCGGTACACTTCTCTACTCAATAATATGTTCGATACATTTGTTTAGGTACTCAATACTTTTAAAAGTTGCATTTAAAATTTCTTATTTCAAAAACAGTGTGATCTTTTTCACCAGCAAATATTGAAGTTTTTTTTCCCTATTGTACTAAAAATATAACTCTGAATGTATCGAGTAGTTAATTTTTGGTATTGAGTACCGGAAAAAATAGATAGTATTGAGTACTAAGTACCCAAATACTCAATATCTTCACATCACTACATATCACAGTACAACAACGAGAAAAAAACGAAATAATTGTAAACTATGTTTACGCAAACAGTGAATTTTTATTTATTTTAGCCTTTTATATTAAAATCCCAATTTGCATAAAAGTTGGACTTCATTTCTTTACTATGTAAACATTGACCTAAATACAAACAAATTACACAAAGTCTTTATATTTTACAAGAAAATAAAAAAGTGAAATAGCTTTAAATATAGATAACATCTCTATAAAACATTTAACTCTATTTTTAAACAATTTAAGTTGTATTGTAGTTTTTTCATATACATAATGACTACAATACGCAAGTATGCTCATTAAAAAATGTTGTTCTATAAATTACATATTATAATGGTTGCCAATTCCTTGTTCATTTATATACATAGTTTTCTAACAAATTTTTGACGTTAGTTCAATAAAAAAATTTAAATTAAATAGGGGCAACTGAACATTAAACATTTTCAGCACTGATAAAAATTAGCAGCTGAAAATAAACAAGAATTGAAATTGTGATAATGATGAAACGTCTTCCCCAATCATCGACAAATGACGGATGATTGAATGAATCAAAGGGAAAATTGAGATGAATTAATGGTTGGTAATCAAATCATTTAGTTGTGGTTGACAGTAAGTAAGTAGGGATGATGAAAACACAAATTGGAACAAATTGTAGATAAAAGTATGATAAATGTGGGAAACATTTTTTATTGAATGTACTTGTATGTATTTTTCCAATAGAAAATCAGGCTCTGGCATTTTGTATTGCTTGTGTGTATAATTTTATATTATGATTGACTTTGGCTCCAACCCACACTACTTGTGCCTGATATTTAAACACCTGTTGCCATTCTTATGAGAATAATGATGTGAAAAATGTTGATGATGACTTGAATGTGGTTTTGTATAATATTCTTCATGATTCTTCTTTTCAGTCTATATAATTTTGTTGTTTTATATTTGCCGGTTTATCCAAAGCATGTGTTTCTTTTTTCGATTAAGAATTTTTGATTTGTACTGCTATGATTAATGACTATTTATTATATATAGGATATGAGTGAATTTTCTCCTTCTTTTATTAAATTTACTTAGACTCCAAAAACGTTGTTTTCAAACGACAGAATTTTAAAAACAAATTTTAAAAAATTGTTAATTATGTATCTCTAAAATACAAATAAAATTAAAGAACCACTGTAAAAGTTGCTAAAGTTTGTCCAGTTACTAGCTCTAAATTTAATCACACTCGAGTTGGACTGCTTTGACCCTATCCATATAGTAGAATGTTACACAGTTTTGTTACAGGACCAATAAAAGATTTATGTTTACTTTATATATTTTTCAGTACAAAATTATTATAACCTACAAATAATTCCAACTCTAAAAAATGTTGAAATCATTAAAACTAATTGAAACGATGTAACCTGTTACAACATGTTTAGCTCTATGCATATAAAACTGAAGCAAATAATGAAATTAAATAAGGAAGACGCCCACTTAAGGGATACTAATGTGAGAAACATGTGTCCTTACAATTGAAAGCAACAACAATACATGAAAAGAGATGTAGAATCGTTTTATTCCTATTTTAAAATTACTAAAAAAATGGGACACAAGTCTTGCATTTTGTGCTAAATTTTAATTTGATAAATTGTGCAGGTTTTAGCAATAATACAAAGACAAGACACGTAGAAGAAAACACTACAATGGTAGTTTGAAACATTTATTTTAATTGGCAGGCTCTATAGAGTCAAGAAATGGGGTAAAACAATATAAACAATACAGAATGTTGTAAATGTTTGACAACATAAGAAAAATAGGCCTACTAAAGTATGCTTTAAATTTAAATTTTCTTTGTAAGCTAAAAAGTAGAACTCTATTTTTTATAATTATGTACAAAATGTTACTATAGTTTTTTTTTTCTAATAGGGAAAACAACATTCATTATTCAATGCTCATATAAATACAGACTGTTAAAAGAAAACAGTTTTATTTCTAAAGTATTTTCACTTTCTAACTATTTTCTCTTCGACTATTCTTTGTTAATTTATTGTTATGTTATTATTGTTCTTATTTTGCTATTCAAATTATTACCTTCCTCCTCCTTCTTTCGCTCTTTCACCTATTTCTTTGCTTTTATGAAAAGAAAATGTTTAGAATAAGAATTTCTTAAACAAGCATTTTTACTACCAGGAACAATGAACAATTGACATATTTTATAAAATTTTAGACATACTTTTAAGTTCAAGAAAAAAAATATATTTCAAGCAAAAAACACATGTCTGCAACACATTCCATGAGAGTTGTAAAGATTTGACAATATTAGAAGTAAACATTAAGCTGCAATTTTTGTAAGCTTAAAAGTAGGCCATGCACTTTTTATAATTATGTATGTATTATCTTTCATTATGCATTACTTATATAAACACAGGCAGACTAGCATCCCTGAAGTCACCCAGCTAGCATTGGCAGTTTGTTAGACGATTGTGTTTAATATACAACTCTTAAAAGAATCTTTTGATGATGATATGACGAGTAACAATAACAACAACATATACTTTTTTATATTCCTACAGATTTTCAGATACGCTCGTCTTTTAATCTTGCAGTGTTAAATCTTAAAATGTTTAATGGACGATGATTTAAAAGGTTTGTTATTGATTTCATTTACATATATGTAATTTACTGTTATAGATAAATAAAAACAACCAGCGGTTCACAGCTTATTCTTTGTTTTTCATAAACCTTTTATTTAAGTTTTGAATTAAAAGCGTTCAGTTGGTGAATTGTTAAAATTGCATAAAAAAATAATAATTTTATTTGTATAATATCTTTAGTTTTTCTAAAGCCTTTTGGGAAAAGGTTTCCTGATGATCTGGCCTAAGCAACCAGTGAAATGCGCATAGGAACTAGCTTATCCCCCAACAATAAATTTCAGTGAATTTATCAATAAAAATTGGGAATTTAGCATAGTGAAGTGAAGTGTTTGTGAAATTAAAAACTAATATTAAACAAATTGCAGGTCTGTATGAATCATATAAGAATTATACGGCTGAGCATTTCACGAGTTGTAAGATAAACTCTACGTGAGTCTCATACGATTCTTGGCATGCTTTTTTAAAGGCTCGTTAGATAATTTCTACACAAATCTAAAACGATTCTCTCTACGATTAATATTAACGTATTTCGCTGTGTTGTGGAGGAATCTCACAGAAAAATCAGCTCATGAAACAGTTACTCCCGTGCAAGGGATCTTCTGCGATTAAAAAATGCGCTCGTTGACGATCAAAAATGCCCTTCATGAGATTCCCAGCAGACCCTTCCACGATTGAAAATGCTAGCTGGGCAGTTTAGAATAGTGGTGACAAACACATACCATCAAAGCTTTGGTTGTGTTGGTAAAACAGCGGAGAATAAAAATCAACTCAACATATGAATGTCGTATACTGGAAAACAAGTGCTAAACCACAACTGATTTGATTTTGTTCTCTGAGATGAAAACAAAGCAACAAACACTTATAGTGTATGTGTATCAAAGTAACGTCAGCAGAATTTTCTTGCCCTCTAACGCGTGCTAGGGAATTGTGATCTTAGGCGACACTGATTTAGAACCATATGTCTCTATGTCAACAGTCTTTCTCTATCGACAATTGCTCTAGTTAAAATGGCAATAACTTCCCTGCTTGCGTCAGAAGAAATACGTTAGAGACAACAGTTCTAGTGTATTACTGATAATAATGTCAACTAACGCGTCAATAGTTTGTTTTTTTATTATGTAGTCAGTAGGTATAGAAAATAACTAACTTGTCAGTAGTGATACAGTCTACTGGTGGATTTTCAATGTTAAATGTCAATAGAAGATTACATTGGCTGGTGTAGATTTGGTAGTTGGTCCACTGACAATGTCACTAGTGAATCACTATAAATTCACTATTGGTATTCCCTGCAGGGATTAAACTATTTTATTTCTCTACTATTTTCACCATAGATAAATTTATATAGAGCGGAAACCTTCCTGTCAAAGACCTTACTCAGTTGTCAAAAACCTAAGTGGTGAGAATGTTTTAGTAAAAAAACTATGTGAAAACAAAACCACGAGTAATTATGTTCAGTAATTTTTTTGTTTGAGTTTTTTCTAGTTTCCACTCTGTCTATTTCTCTATCATTTTCACTTTCTAATAATTTGCTTGTCATAGTTGCTTCATTTTATGTTATTGTTGTTCTTGTTTTGCTATTTAAATTATTACTTTCCCTTTGTTTTTATAAGAAGAAAATGCACATAATTGTATAACCCCACTTTCACATCATTGGTTAAAGAAGAAAAATGTCTTAAACAGGCACATTTATTACCAGGAACAATGACAAACTAACTCATGTATATTATACAAGAAAAAATTTAGTTGTAAGCAAAAACTAAATTTCGCCAAGTTTTCCTAGCAATCAGCATAATATTCATTAGAAGTTAGTTTTACGAATGAATTAATGTTCACTTTGAATTCTTCCTTTCATTTTCTGATTTTTTAAAAGTCATAGAATAAAACTGGGTTAAATTAAAAATTAACACGTTACAAACATCAGCACTAACTTAAAATACACTCCCCACTATGGTGATGTAGGGTAGAAATAGTGATCCATAAAATTGATTATAAAATAATCTCTTTACATACTTCAAATAGATGACAGAGTGTTAAACACAGATGTGAGTGTATATTTGCTTTTAAATGTTATTAATTATTGTATTGTTATGGTTTTTATTTGAATAAATTAGTAGCAAATCATTTTAATTACAATGATAATGATGGTTAAGTTATACTTTTGACGATGATGATTGAAAGGCATTTAATATTTATTACAATACAATAGTAATAATCATACGCACCCTGGTTCCATAAATACTCACTGGGAGGGGTTGGATAGTTGATGCTTATGATTATACAATTTTTGCTATTTATGTATGATGGTATTTCATGTGTGATTGTTTTGTTTATAATAGTATTGTGTCGGTGTAGTACTGTCTGCTTGTGTGCGTTTAGCAAAAGCATGTCCAATTGTCAAAAAGCTAATCTCGAACAACATGACATTTATTGTCTGCCAAACAATAAAACCAGATATGTTTAACAAGATAGTTGAACAAAAGATATATACAGAACATGCATCCAACTATATCAATTCACAAACTCACACTTAAGTAATGTGAGATATTTTAGTAATGCGTACACAAATAATAATATAGAATTTAGGCTGTGCGATATATATATTGAGCTATGGTAAGTATATGAATCATTTACTCAATGTAAGCATTTGGTGCTTAATATTTAGCTAGTTAATATAGGTATTGGTTGTCGGTATTATTTACGTTAAGTCACACTGATTTTAGCCCCAAGTGTATGTAAGAAAATGTGTTGGCCTTGTTGTGATATCGCTATGTATTCATGCCTTTTAAATAAGGAAAATAAGCGGTATCGGAGGCGACAATATTCAAATGTCATTGAGTAGTAGTGGACAAGGGTGTCCGACATATATTTAATAACACAGGTCAAAAAACAAAGAAACAAATTTTGGTGCCGAGATACCGTCCTATAATGTTTGTACATTTATTGTTTTCCTACTTTGGATTTACCTTAATTTTTCAATACAGACTGTCACAAGTAAATTCTTGTGCCCGTTTCGTAATCTTATATGTACATTTCTATAAATATTTGTGTATTTCGTTTGTGGTAAATACACAATTAAAAAGTTTAGACTACCTATAACAGACTTGGTGAGAAACGAAGCTAAGAAAAAAGTAAACCTTTTGGCAAAAATCTTCTCAACAAATTCATTTCTTCCCGACTGCAATCAATCGGTGCCTGTGATACCCATTGTATCTTGTATTATACCTAAAATATTCTTCAGAACTCGGACGGTTACGAAAGTTCTATCCAGACTCACCGTGAACAAATCCCCTGGTCCAGATTGTATTCCAGCACTTGTTTTAAAAAAAATGTTCATCATCTCTGCACCGTCCACTAAGAAAACTTGTCTACCTTTCATATCAATCTGGGATTTTTCCCAATTGTTGGAAAGTTACCCCACCAATCCGGATAATAATCACCCAATCGCAATTTGTTCGGGGCTCTCGAAGGTTATGGAGACCATGCTCAACTATCAAGTATTTAGAATCTAATAGACTTGTGAATGACAGACAATATGGCTTCCGTAGTAGTTGTTTAACTGGAGACCTAATGGAGTTTCTTTCAGAACAGTGGTGTCAATCAATATACCGAATGGAAGAGAGTAAGGTAGTCGCACTCGACATTTCGAAAGCATTTGACCGGGTGTGGCATGATGGACTAGTTTTGAAATTGATCTCGTTCGGTGTCGGGACTGAATTTTCTCGTTTTTTTTCTAGTTTCCTTCGTGGATGTACTATAAGGGTAGTAATAGATGGGGTTTGCTGCGAGAACTTCATATTCAACTCCAGAGTCCCCCAGGGCTCTGTTCTTTCTTCTTCCCTTTTTTTAATTTTCATGAATGATTTACTAACAATCACTTCAAATCCAATCTATTCTTTCGCAGGTGATAGTAATATCTGTCACTCATATTCATTTGACCATAGACCAACTTTTTCTGAGATTAAACTCTTAAGAATTGATATGTGTGATTCAATAAATCGTGACCTTGTAATAATCTCCAGATGAGGTGAATTGAACCGGGTTAATTTCAACGCACTCAAAACTCAGTGCTGCTTTTTGACACACAAGTGTCTTGATATTTCACCACAATCAATTTTCCGTATGAGTAACGCAACTGTTGGAGATTCAGATAACCTTATGATTCTAGGCACGAGAATACAGTGTGACGTCCGTTGGAACCGTGATATCTTCGATGTTGCGACGGAAACTTTTAGGTGCTTGGGCTTCTTGAGACGATGCCGGAACCGCAAGGTCAAGTCTAGAGCTTCGAGTGTTTGCGAGTTTCCGACACATATTCAATTATTTACCATTGAGAGCAATCGACAACGAGTACAATGTGTATTTCTATTTTCTACAAATATTTTGCATATTTGTGGTATATAAAATGTATTGGTATAAGAGTTCTAGCATATGTACTTGAGTGTGGTATAGATTAGATGTTATTTGGTATTCTTGAGTTTGCCTTCGTAACTACTTATTTGTGGTTGATTGTAAATAAGCATAATATATATATATATATGTATTGAAATAGTAATACAATAAGGAACTGATTTTGTGTGGGCATATATCTACTCATTGTAATCTTATAATAATAATAATTCAAATATACATCTGCTTATTAACTAACTTAAGCAGTTTTATATGTATGCATATGCTTGTGTTGCATATATTTAGGCGCCATATTGAGGTGAGTGGGTATTGGTAGACGATTTGTGTAGAAAATATTTAAATAGAGGTCTATGATATGGTCAGAAGCAATTGTTAATAATAGCTAATAGAAAAACAAAATAAAGTATATTTAAGGATTTCAAAATTATCTTTATAAAGGACAGTTTGGAAAAAAAGCTGTTAAAATTTTTTTGGTCTAAAAATGTTAAGAATTAAATGAATTTTGCTTAGAATCGTTCTTAAATTATATTTTAGTTATAGAAATGTTTCTTAAATTTTTTCTGTTTTCATGTTTTTTTTTTAATATAAACCTTTCTCGTACTTACCTTTTATATTCGTTAACAACAATTATAAATCCTCTTAATCCTTAATGAACTTTTGTTTCGCTATCTACATCTGCAAATAAAAACAAAAAAAATATGGAAAAATTATTAATTAAAATAAACACTTACAGAGAGTATCATAAAAGGCCACTTCAAAATTTTTTTAATAAAAAATTTTGTTTAAAATTTTTGTAAGCGCCTAAAGTACACTTAAAATATTTCAAAGATGCTAATTAACCTCATAAACTAAAACACTTTAAATGTGAAATATAAAGAAAAACCAGAAAAATAAATAAACAAGATACCAAAAGTGACAAAAAGTTAAACGAATACTCGTAAAATAAATAAAACGAAAATGTTTACCTTTTATGATTTTTAAGCCAAAGGGTCAACATTTGAAATGGCATAGAATTGAAGGAAATAATTAAAACAGAAGAGCACACAAGTGACAATATCAAATAACTTGCAAAGGGATGTAAGCTTACACCGAAATGAGAAAATGCTGAAAAAATAAATGAAAACTTAAACTACTTGACTACTGAATCGCGAACTTGTGACAGCAATAACAGCTGGCAATAAAAACCGAAACAAAATCTAAAATTACCTAACACAAGTAAAAGTGCTTATAATCGGCTGAGCTGAATCTCATATATACCCTTCACCATAGCATACATTAAGATAAAGATTAAAAAAAATGTTCTGAAAAAAAATTTCCTGAAAAAATTTTATTAAACTAAAAGATATGGCTGAAAAACGTTTTTTGTTAAAATGCTTTAGTGTGAAGAAAATTTTATTGATGAAAAATAAAATTCGGATTAAATATAATTTTTCTCGATCTTGACCAATTTTATATCCGATTTATTATGGCGTTATATACGTCGTTGGAAATGACTTTGAAATATCTATCAGTAGATATCCATATTGTTTATATTAATGACTTAGTAATCCAGATGTAGATAAAAAATAGGTCAGAATTTGGAGTATTCGTGCTTTTTGCTTATATCTAAGCCATTTCTGGACTGATTTTCTATATTTATAATACCAACTGAAACGGACCTAAAGCAGATATATTGATGTATGGATCATGTATGTATGTTATTTGCGGGTTACGGAAAGTTGATTTCAGCATACAGTCAGACAGATGAACAGACGACCATGTCTATATCGACTCCGATATATATAACGATCCAGAATCCATATACTTTATGGGATCGCAAATAAAAATTGTAGAAATTACAAATAGAATGTCAAGCTTGCCACTCATGGTGAAGGGTATAGTAATATGAGAAAACACAGCCAGATGTTCCGAAAAAGTTATCGTAGTCAATAGAGACTGAAAAATATAGAAAATTATGGTCATAAATGTACACAAAGAAAAACCCACATTGTTGATTTATTTTATGGTGATAATACTTGTCTGTCCATATATAAATAGTGTCATCATAAGACAAGCACACACTCACCGATGCAGTTTCACCCTAATACAAATAGCAACTACAGGATACAAGTACACAAAATCATTGATGTCAAAGTACAAGGGGAAACTAAAAAGAGCCATAAGTCTTGGTCCAATACACAAACAAATAAAACAAAAACTAATGGCCTTCTATTGCTATAATAATATTTGTCCTCATTTCTATTTTTTCCAAATATTTTTGTTACTTTTATTTTGTATTTATTTATTTGTATTGCTCAATCTCTATAGTCTTTCTCTTAAACAATATGTAAGACTATAGACAAATGAGTAGAAGTGAAATGTTTGTTTAAAAGATAATTTTTAGTTTTTAAATTTTTGTTTTTCTTTTATTATAGTATTTTTGGATTTTTATACAAAATTATAAAATTTTTCAGGATTATTAAAACAAAAATAAAGTTCCCTTTTGTTAAACCTACTTAATTATGTAATTTAAAAATTGAAATTTTTTTTTAAAATGTCAAAGACTTTGTTATACCGAAGAATATCAAAAATGCAACCTCAACAGATAATAATGAAATATTTTCTAAAGGATATTTAGTAATATTATCCGTTGCTGCTTCTGTGCTACCGACACACAGTAGGGGAATTTCTGTAATTTCTAAAAGATAGTCCGCTTTTAATAATATTTCACATGGTTATATAGAAGACGTGCTATTGAATTTAAGTTTTGAATTTTGACTTTAAAGTTCATGGCGGAGGGGGCAGAGTTACGTGGCTCCAATTGGAATACTTTTGTTATATGAATAATTGAAAACGATATACCTACTAAAAGAGATCTTCAAAAATCATTGTCATAGGTCTCTCACAGTTTAGGAGATATTCTCATTTCAATTTAATTTATATTACGAGGGCGGCTCAATATTTCCGTGACTTTTCTAACTTCCCTCATAGTTATATGAAATGCGACACTGTTCCCATCAAGTACCACCTGTTAGTAGACTACTGTCAAATTTTGAGCAAATGTCGTCATTTTCTTTGCGTTTAACAGCTGCTCAAAACATACAAGCCCGTGTATTTTTCTAAAAATGGAAAAAAGTGAATTTCGAGTGCTCATTAAATATTATTAAACCGTCTGTCAAGCCATGGAAAAGCACGATAAATACTATAAGGGACTCTGCACCATCGATTTCAATGGTAAAAAAGTGACTTTCGTTGTGGTCGCACAAGTACTAATGACGTTGAACGTTCCGGACGGCCAATTGAGGTCAATACACCCAAAAATTTCGAAAAAATTCACGATATGGTGTTGATCGGCCGAAGAGTAAAAGTGCGTAGGATTGTTGATGCCATAGGCATTTCATATGGCAGTGTGGTTTCGTTTTTAAATGATCAGCTGGGTTGAAGAAAGTTGTCTGCATGATGGGTGCATTGGGCTACGAAATGGTACCTCATCCGCCATATTCTCCGGATTTAGCACCTATTGACTACTTCTTATTTCCAAATCTAAAGAAATGGCTCGGTGGAAAGAGATTCAGCTCCAATGATGAAATTATTGACGGAATAAATGCCTATTTTAAGGAGCTCAAAAAATCCTACTTTTTTGGAAGGGATATAAAAACTGGAGACCCTTTGGACTAAGTGTATTGATTTAAAAGGAGATTATGTTGAAAAATAAATTTGATACGCCCTCGTAATCTAATTTTTTGCTAATAGCGGGACATCTTCTATTCCATTTTTTTTTTTTTTAAATAAATTTTTTGATTAACAATAAAATAATAAGCCTTTATAGTTATGTGCATTTACAGAACCTTTCAAACTAGACCTATGTTTATACATCATGGACAAATGACACTCGTCTTATCGGAGTGGTAGATCTGCTCTACGGAGCTTTGATCAATTTGGCTCTACACAAGTAGTAGTAGTGGGTTGTGCATGGATTTGTATTTAATAACATCCCATTTCTTATATGCCATGGTGCACCCGTCATGGTTCATTTTAGATTGAGCCCTCTGTATAAGGTCAATACTGGTGTTGCTAGCCATTCCACATAATTGAATTCCATACGTCCAAATTGGTTTTAAAATGGTTTTATACAGGATGAATATATACTCAAGGCTTAATATTGAAAAATGAAAAAGCGAAACTTTCTTTTTAAAAATTAATATTTTAAGTACAATATAAACCACATTACTTGTGATTATTAAATAAACCTGAATGGAATGTTATATTTACTTTTAATAAACACTAATGTATCTTAACAAAACCTCCAGAATCTGAGTTGTTTTTAAACTGGCTCATGCACTTTTATTGAACTGACGCTACTATATTTCAGCATTAATTTAAGCTTTCCCGTCATTTAACTAGACATATTTTAAACCATGTTTATTTTCCATTAAGAGGTAACTTGATGACAAATCAGCAATAATATGGATGACCCATTTAATTGAAATGTTTTCAAAATATTTTTAATTAAGAGTAAATAAAATGAGTGAAAATTTAACATATCTTCTTGATTTATTTTTAATAAGGGAATAATAACTTTTGTGTTCCTTATTAAAAACTATTTTTGGGAAAGTGACATAAAAATATGTATGTGTTTGTTAAGCACAAAATACATAAAATTTTGCTGCATATTAAAAAATAACAACTATTCGTTGTTCGTATATATTTTATGGATTTTAGTTGATTTTTTTTTCTGGTAAATATTTCTCATTATTCATATTTGACCTAAAAACAAAATTCCATGTTTTATCATACATATATATTATTTACTGCTGATTCCCCCTGCTGAGCCCTGTAGTTTTACAACACTATTTTTAATTTTTGGAATTTTTAATTCTAGATAACACAAAATGACTCTAAATCTTGGAAAATTAAAAAAAAATTAAGTAAATACTGAGGGAAATAATTAAAAGCCTTTTAGCTGCTCTGACCATTATTGGCACAAAATGATTAATAGTCAAAATAGAAAATCATTATAACTAATCAACGAAAAAGAAAGAATATGAAAACAAACAGACGAATACAACAATTCTTCAAAAATGAAGTCGGAGCTTGCAATGCCGCACCATGATCACAAATTGAACAAATGAACAAATTTTGAACCCTTTTACTATAGGTCAAACTTATGAGGGTGAAACCAAAAAAAGTTAGATGACAGTGAATGAAGTAGTAATATGATGTAGCTGTAAGATGTAGCAGATATCTATAAGAACTTAAACAAGTAAGTGAGCTATATTCGGGTGTGCCGAATCTTATATACCCTTCATCAAATTATACTTTAAAATAAAAATTTTAAATATTTTTGGTAAAAAGTTTTTTTAATATTTTTTTTTAATTTTCAAAAGAAAAAATTATTAAAAATTTAAAAAAAATTTTTTTTTTTTTATTTATTAGTGAAAAAAATTAGGGGAAAAAAATTTTTTTTGGTGAAAAAAAAAATTCGGGTTAAAAAATATTTTTCCCGATTTTGACCCATTGTAGGTCCAACTTAATTATAGCCTTATATACATCGTTTCAATTCAATTCTCGTATTTTGTGATTTTTGTAGACTTTATTTATTTCCGCGTGTATTTTCCAAAGTTTACACATATATACGTATAAGTAATATTGATTACAATTACTTCAACATAAATTAAGTATACGCAATCAGTTATTACAGAAATATGAATTGTGATGGATGTATTATGAGCAGAAAAATTTCTTTATGGAAATTTTTCAAAAAATTTTTACCAAAAATTTAAATATACCATTTATTTGGTATCAAATAACATATTTTTAAAACAATATGAATATCTACTTGAATTCAGCTTTAACACCAGTTACACAGGCGGACTAGGTCAAAAAATTCGATATCTTATACTTTTTAAATGGTTTGAGTTGTACTGAAAAAAAGGAACAACACATAGCAGAGGTTGAAAATTTATATTTATAGGACTTTCAGACGACATGTTATAACGTCCAGAATATGGAGAAAAATGTTTCTTCAAAATTTAGTCTAAAGTCTCAGTTCAAATTCTGATGACATACCTTTATACAAGTATACTCTGTGCTTAGGGCTACAAAGTTTTTAGCCTGTGTTATCACAAAATGTAGGAAATCATTTCTACAATTATTTCTTTTTATACTTAATGGTATTATGTGTCATAATGTTAATTTACAAATTTCTTACCCAAGATGCCCTGCAAATTTGACACCAGCTTCAAAAGTATTTATTTTTACTAAGAAGTTTATTTTCTTCATTGTTTTTAAACAAATAGTCTTTTAACTTTTAGTTGAACTACAAAATTTGTTTCTAAATAATTCCTCTGTTATGCTTAACTTTTTTAAACATTTGCTTTTACTTCTAGTTGGCATGAGTCCTTTGTTCTATTTCTTAGTTCGTAATTTTAACCAAAGTTACAACTTTTGACAGCATAATTATTTAATTCTACAGTTCACCAAGCGAAACACCTATTAAGTGTAACAATCCTCAAATAAATTCAAAATAAAACGCACAATGAAAAATATGGCAACTGAACAATAGAGGAAAAATAAACAAACATAGTATAGTAACTTTTGCATCATAATGAAGAAGTTTTTGAAAGTTTTTTTAAAGGAAACAATTAGAAATTTTTAAATTAAATTAATTGGTGGTATGACTAATATGTTTCTATATTTATTTATTAAGAACAAATAAGAGTGTTTTGTCCTTCTATGGAGACCTTAATCAGCCGTGGTCCCAACTGTACAGAATTTGCATTAATAGCATTACTTCTATAAGATACCCTATATATGTCTGATATAGGGGATATTCTAGAAGTAAATTGAAAAAATTTACTTCAATACTTCGTACAAATTTATGTAGGAAACCCACTTTGAAATGTTCATGAACTTGAAAAAACATAAAAATAAACCACAATCGGAAAAAATTAAATCACTTGCAAAATCGCTAATATGTCTTTAATATTCAACCAAAACCCTTTTACCATCAAGTGTCTAATACTTCAGTGGGCAGAGTTCCTAAAGAAAAAAAAGTAAAAACATCGCCCACAGCAAATGTTGTGCTGAAATAAGCCATTCATCATTTTGTATTTTACATACCAAATGTAACTCTTCTTAATGCTACATGTTACAACCATCACGAGGATGAACGGATGCCACAATAAATGAACGACAATTTCACCTCAATAGTTTGCAGTTGGGTTTGAAAGTGTACGTGGGAATTCAACACCAGCTCACTCCTAAGCAAATGTTTCCAAATTTATGTCAGTTTGCATAAAACACTGTGAGCTAAACATAGAATCCGAAAAATAACTTTGACAAAAAAAAACAAGAATGGTTAATATTGTATTTGAACGTGTTTGGGTGGATGCATGAGTAGACAGTATTGGAACTACTATGAAAGAGACTGCTACAAAACACAATCGATAAAATAAAATTAAAAACTGAAAAAAAATGAAAAAACCAAAAAATGGGATGTAACTACACATTTGCTTAGTTAAAAAAATAAATTTTATGACTTACAAACTACAAAAAATGGAGGAAACTAATTTTTTAACAATTTTTACGCAGTTTCTTTATAGATATACACAATTAAAAGTTGCTAAAAAAATTTAAAAATCGATGTTCGTAGATAAAATCTTATACAAGAATTACTTTTTAACTGCTAATCCAATTTTTACAATGTTGGTCTCGTAGCAATATATATGTATCCTAGTTTCAATATCTTTTCCTAAAAATCCTTTTCCTTTGAACGCATGTATTATAGCATAAAATGGTTCTTGAACAAGATTAGTTTAGGTTTCATGAGCAGCTCATTTGGGTCCATTCAAAAACTGATCGCATTGTGATACCCAACGGGTGAATAGCATACGTCCATTGTGTCTAGGCTAGACCAACCACATTCATTGATGAAGGAGTAGATTCCTCTAAGACCCATCCTTGATAACTCATCTAAGCATGATAGGAATGGAATTCCGAGAATGCGCTCCCTCAGGTTTATAAGATCCGGGCATTGGCAGAATAGGTGGGGCACCGTCTCCTCCTCTTCTTCTTCGTGAAAGCTCCTACAGTAGTCATTCTAGCGTAGGCCCAGTCTTTTAGCATGTGTCCCAATTATACAGTGTTCTGTAATGAAGGAAACAATTAGCCTTATTTGCTCTCGACGAAATTCTATAAGTATATTCGTCCTGCTGCCATCATATGCAGGCCAAGTAGACATCGATATAACACAGGATGACTCGTTGATCCACCTGTTTTGTGCAGACTCATATAGTTAGTATCTGTTGTACAGCCATCTTGCATTTAACTAGGGAACCATATAAGCGTTATCCTAGAATGTCTCGCTATCTCATTAAAGGATACCCGGCAGTCCTCGGTTAACCTAAGACACCCGCTATGCCGTTAACGGCAGCCTTGATAAAACTTCAGCCAATTGGATGCACGTTTAATGGCAGTAACTTCTGCCTGAAAAGCCGTGCAAAAGTTAGGTAGCCTGAAGTAGGATTTGATCCCAAATTTCTCAATAAAGAAACCTTCACCAACCCTACTGCCACTTTTCGAGCCATCAGGATATACCCTTATCACATCGTCAGGGGGAAGAGTCCGCGCTGCCATAGTTTTGTAGTTTGTAATAGTAGTTTGAGTAACAGAAGTAGAGGAGTAGAAGCATGAGCAGAAATTTATAGTATACATGGAAACAAAATTACAATTTTACAAAACAGACTTCTTCATCTTCAACATCATTAATTTCACTTTTCGTTTTTTCTTCTTTTTTTAACAAAATTTATTTGAGGTCTATATGATTTTTACAAAAAATATTACGTGAACAAAACATGGGTTTTTTCTAATTACAGATTTACACAGGATTTTACAGAAACATTATTGGTTTTTTCTAATTAATAAATAAAACCCTATATGCCTTTTAAACACGTATAAAGCTTTTTTACTATCACACGCTAAATAACGTCACAGTAGGCACTTTTCTAAAAAAACTTAGTTTTTTGAACACATTTTCTTCTGTTTATGAATTTGTTAATGAATTTCGTTTGAAAATGAAAAATGTCAAAGATTATAACGCCTTTGATTTAAGGATAATTAAGTCTATATTATATACAATAATTCAAATTTTATATTTTTCTTCATGGAAAATCACCATATTATAATTTTTTAAGTTTTTAAAGTAAATGGCGTTCCCAAAAATTATAAAGTTATTTACTTTTACTAAAATATCAATCTTCATGTCCTATGGTTTTCAACAATAGCAAATACTTATATAACAAGCCTTTTTTTACTCCTCATATATTTTCTTATTTAGTTTGTTCGAATATCATTGTGTTCTGGGTTTATCTCTTGTTAAAACTTCAAAATATTCTTACATTGAGATACGGTTTCAGCAATTAAAATATGAGCAGCTCATTTTTTATGTTATATGCAGCAGTAATATATAACAGTTTATGACAACAACCCTCTTAATTAATTTTTTTGTTGCATACGTCCCGAAAAAATATGATTTTCTATAAAAACTATTACTTAACTAACGAGGTTCCAACAAAGGAAATTCTAAACATGGACATGATTTTATAAATTTGTTTAATGACTCACAAGAAATGTTTACTGATATTTATGTTAAAGCTAGCAAATGTTTATGCAAAGAGGAAAGAGAAGCAATAGAGGGCTGATGGTTTGTAACAGCTTTTATGGACTGCTAATATGTTGTTTTTATACCTTACACCACCATTGGATTTGTGCAGATGTTTGTAACACGCAAAAATAGTAGTCTAACAACCAACTTAAAGTATACCGATCGACTCAGAATCACTTTCAGAGTCGACTAAACGATGTCCGACCGTCCGTCTGGATGGCTGGGTGGCTGGTTGTCCATGTAAATCTTATGCGCAAGGTTCAGGTCGCAATTTTGAAGATATTTCGATATAATTTGGTACATTTATTTTTTCGCACCAAGGACTAAGCCTATTGAAATTGGCTGAAATCGGTCCATTATTTCACCTAGCCCCCATACAAATATCCTCCCGAAATTGGAATTTATTTCTCATAAATGTTTAATTTATGTAGGTATCTACACAAATAAGATTTATATACGGAATTCATATCACCAAATTTTATTATGATCGGTCCATAATTAGTCATAGCTCCCATATAAGGCCTTCTTCCGATAATCACTTTAACAACCATAAATCTGCTAAAAATGTCGGTATGTACATAAAATTCAACATAAATAACTTTCATATAGACATAAATCACGCGACCTAATTTCATGGTGATAGGTTCAAAATTTGTCATACCTTCATATAAGGCCCACTTCCCAAAATCACTCACGAATATAAATTATTGAAATTTTGAAAGAAAAATGTTTTTTCTCATTTACTTAGTGTAGGGTATTATATTGTCAGCCTTGACCGACCATTATTTCTTACTTGTTTGTTTAATGTACATTTTTTATAATAAATATGACTTAAAATATTTTCATCTCTTTACTTGCTATATATATGTCAGTTTATAAAGTGTCTACTTATTTATCGAGGAAACTCCAATAAAATTAATTTCTTGGTAACTTTTGAACTATCTTGACTTTGCCTTGAAGTCTGATTTGAATTTATTTGTTTATGCAAATAGTATGAAAGGTTAGGATTTATATTGATATTATCATTCCGTTTATAACATATCAAAATATTTGTCGCAGACCCATATTAGTGTATATATGATGGATCCTCGTAAGATACTAAGACGATCTACTGTCAGTTTTTCTCTCTGTTGAAAACGTGACAGGGCTCAAACAGAAATATTGGTCCATGATTTCACATAGCCTCCATGCGAATGTTCCCCAGTAATACTGTTTGAGCAGTAATAAATATGATGACTATCAAAGTACTCTGAAACTATACTGTTAATTATGGTGCAAATCGGAAAATATTTGTCGCTAGTGCCCATACAAGGTCTTAAGGTCTATTTGATATCTAAAGTTTTGTAGATATCTCGAAATTGAATATTAGTTTTTGTATTTAATTTAGGACCAATAACACTCACTTCACAACAATTTTAAAAAACCATTCAATTTGTTGTAGTGTGAATACCTTTCGTAATATAAAATGTTCTCATCTTCAATATGTATAGTATATTGTAATAACCATGTTAACTTAGTAATAATTCAAAATATATTCACAAACTATTTAACAGCCATAATAACAAATTTAGCTTTATAAATATTTTCCTAAAATATAAATTACAGTCCTCAACAAATACACAACAACTGAAAAAATTTTCAACAATAATTTAAAACGATTAAATTACAGGCACAATTAAACATCAATTAATCTAATACTTAAGTTGTGAAAAAAAACAACACTTGTACAAAAACTAAACTTAAACTACGAATAACAATTGGCTTAAATGTGCTCAAAATAACAAAACAGCAAATACGATTATACAAAAGAAAACTAGAAAATGAAATGAGAAGAAAGAACAGAGAATTTAAATAGGGTTATGAAGAGGGAAGAAGAGAGGAGAATGGTGGTTTTAAATGCAAAACATCCCATAGAAAATATATATTTTTGTAGTAAATGCCACATGATGTTAAATTCGAATATTTAAACAAAATAAGCATGTATGTAGTTATGGTCTTGCAATAGAGACTTCTGAACTTTTACAGTTAATAGTGGCCATATTGTTGAAACTACATCTGTCGATTGGCTATCATTTATTCAGCTTGGATTGCCAAATCACCATGGATGGATATAAAGTTCAACAATACGCGCAAATCATAAAATGTTTTATAAAAATTGATGTTTTTTCTGTTGGTTTTCCAATTATCTTCAGCGATGAGGCCCATTTCTGGTGGAGTGGGTTCTGGTGTCGAATTTGGGACGATACTAATCCATATGAGATCCCAGAGCGTCTAATACATACTGAAAAAGTCACTGTTTGCAGTGGATTTTGGGCTGGTGGCGTCATCGGTCCATAATTCCTTTAGAACGACGTTGGCCATGTCATTACCATCAACTGCGAGCACTTAGGCCGATTACCAAACTTTCTTAGTCTCAATTAGATTATATGGACACCATCGGCATGTGGTTTCAACAGGATGGCTCTACGTGCCACATAGATCATGCCAGATTGGATATCTTAATTGGAGGTGATGTGAACTGTCCTCCTAGATATTGCAATTTGACCCGGTTATACTATTTCTTCTGGGGGTTTCTTAAGTCTAAGAGCATTTCGAATAAGCCACAGACGAACATCGGTCAAATTCAGCCTGGAGAATTCAGATGCGCGCCACCCAGCGAAGCCACGGCAGACATTTGCACTATGTTATATTCCGTACATCGATAGGCTCTTCAAGCGAATGAAAAATGTCGTTTATATCTTACACACACTTTGTTTTATTTAAATTTAAATATAGGAAGCGCTTAACTCATTAATTACCGGAAATTTAAACGTAGGAATTTTTTTACGAAAATATCATTTTTAATATCTTAGGAGAAAATATTGTGTCATAATCAAATGCGTTAGTAACTTTTTTAAAAGGGCGCCAGCAATACGATTGAGTCGAATAGTGCAGGTTGTGCAGAACACCCTTCTATTTAGCAAGCATAGTAAATAATGGGAGGTAAAAAATTATCAAAGTTGGCTTCATTGGATGCTCATAATGTGATAAAAGTTCCATTATGATGGATGCACCGAGTCTCGAACTCTTATTGTAAATGGGATAAACTTAAAAATATAGCCATTGTTCGAGCAAAACGCCCATAGTTTATATCCGAAACGAATTGGTTTTCCACGTATAAACATTTTCCTTTATCATGGGCTCATTTGTTGGGTGAATATCGTTGGCAGTTTGTTTTTTTCTAAACCGGTTTGAAATCAGTTACCGGACGATATTTATGTTTTGGTAGTTCTTTTGACGTTGATAGTTGGACCACCATTGTCTTCAATAGTGGATGTGTAAATTACATCAATTGTGCCTATAAACACACACATAACTAGCAACACAAAACAAAATAATACCTGCCACTTCGGCAAACGGGCACACTCGCAAATAATATTCGTTGATATTTTGTTATCGTCTATTGTTTCACAATCGGAATAACGGGCAGCATTGTTGGGGGGCAAACAATTAAACGTTTCAATCGCGGACTCTCTATCATCTTGATGGCAATATTCGGTCCGGTTATCGATGATGTCTTGTAATTCTGTGTTTGTAAGGTACTCTTGACGTGACTTTTCAGACAAACCCACAAATTATACAATTTTAAATAAGAAAGTAAGGAACAATTGAAAAAAAAACAAGTAAAATGTTGTAAAACAAAGAAAACTGCTGTTCGAAATAATAAACGTGTATTCAAACACACGGTGGTAAGAAATGGGTTAATAATAGACACTTTACAAACAAATATACACACAAAATATTCATAGACCCTATAGAATTACATGTTTAAATATAAAGTATGTTTATAGAAAGCAAGAGCGTAATTTAGAAGTGAATAAAGTAGAGAATTTGGTTAATTTTCATTATTAACTTTTTTTCAAATTAACAAGTACATGCATAAATCACTACCCTGTAATTTGTATGAGTAAATTGTATATACCTCATCCAAGAAACGCATCTGCCTTCACACACAATGTAAAATGTAAACTTGATGTTGATTAAAAAAAAAAATAACAGTATTAAAAGATTATTATTATAGCATAATTTAATCCACAATAATAATATTATTTACTTTAGCATAAAAAATGTGTCACGGAAAAAGAAATAAATATAAAATATATCAAAAAGTAATTTTCAAATATTTCTTAATCGCTGAATTTGAATAAAATTTTATCATAACTTTAACTGTTTTTATTTAGAGATTGTCTTAAAAGCCTTATTCATAAACAGCTTTTAAATTTATCAAATCTTTGATAAATTTAAAAATTATTTATGAATATGGATATGGATATGCACTTCAAATTAATGAATGTATAATTTGAATTTATTATTTTTAAATTAATATAAAATCTTTGGAAATATTATTTCCCTAACCTAACTTATTTCATACTAAATATCCTTGTGTTGACTTTACTAATATTTCTTAAAAACTTTATATTCCTTAACTTTATTACTTTAAGTGTTTACAGTCATTTAAGTAAGTTGTTTACAGCCACTATCAATATTCTGCAACATGCAGACATAAAGACGTTCACAAACACATTCATACAAATTTCTTTATTTTATGTAAAAATGCTTCTAACACTTCAAAACCAAAAACCTGTGTTGCCTGGAAAACTCAAACATTGCTAAATTGATATTGGAAAAGTACAACAAAAATAAAAATATGAAAGAAGCTAGAAAAAAAATGTTTCCTTCTAACCGTTTTTACAAGATTTAAGACCTCTATAGACTAGAGATTAAACTGGCAACACTGCCAGATACTACAATATAGAAGTACTTTAAAATCCTACTAACCTAAGTAATCAAAACAACTCTATCATTGCACAAAATATCTTGACTGCAGTATTGATAAACAGAAAACTAAAGAAGCCAATGAACTTGATGTCTAAAATAGAAAAGTACTTGTTCTGGGTACAACAAACAAAAATAACAGAAAAGCAAGTGATTCTTCAAGTATTGGGTGTAAGACATAAAAATGCGGTATTGACAATAATGGCGTATATTTTGAACGCGTTTTTTGGTTTTAATAACTCATATGTCGTTTTGAAAGTTACATATCTGTCATTTATTCTCACTTGTCTATTGAACATTATAGTGTAAACAACAAAGTTTTTCTTGTGTTGAAAATGTCGAATTTTGTACCAAAAAATCATTACATGCTGAAATGTTTGCTTTACTTCTATAATGTGAATAAAAGTACCGCTGAAGCACCCTCTGCAATAGGTAGACATCTTGACGCGATGCAGAGGCTTAAGTGCAAGGAATAATGCAGGTCGTGCTGGCAGGGATAACCATACCAGAGGGGCTCATGGTGAGCACGAATTAAGAACTACCCTTCCCTTTGTCAGGTAGCGTCTGTATGTCCCCTATAGGGCGGCTACCTGATGTTTCTGTCAGAAGGTTTTCATTGAGATTGAGATTCTTGACAGAACATGTCCGTTTTTGGATCCTTTGGGTCCTCCGTCCCTTACAGAGTCCAAAATTAACCAGCGTCTGTTCCCACATTAGGCGGCTTAGTGGTCCGCTCCCAGGGGCGGCAGTTTTATAATCTAGCAATTTTGACGTCGGTCCTTCGGATAATGAAAGCCAACAAACAGAGCGCCATGTATCCGGTGGCCTTCTTGAATATTGAAGGGGCCTTTCACAATGTGACGCCAGAGACGATTCTTTCAGCTCTAGGCGGCCTGGATATAGATCAGTCTATTATCTGCTTCATAGGTAGACTTCTGACCAATAGAGTCATAATTTCTTCTATGAGGACTGCTACTATTTTTAGATTAGCGAACCGAGGCACTCCACAGACAGGGATTCTATCGCCACTCTTGTGGAATCTTGCCATTAATATACTACTTATGAAACTAGACTCCATGATGTGCAAAACTGTTGCATATGCTGATGATGTTGCTGTAGCCGTTTCTTGGAAACATCTTGAAACATTATCACTATGCCTACAAACTTCACTTAGTACACAAAGCCAGTGGAGCACTGCTAGTGAACTTGGTGTGAATCCTGGGAAAACAAAGCTTGTGCTTTTTTTAAGAAGGCACAAAATCCCCTCGTTCTCGAGTTATATTCTTCTAGGGACACGTTTGTCATCTATACAGATATATATATATATATTCCCCATTTTTGAAAGGGGCTGTGTTTCAGGCTACAAGATTAATGTAGTGTATTTCAAGCTGAAAACTTAGCGAAAGGGTGGTACACTGGATGAAGTACTATAGACTATTTAGTGTGAATATCCGAATCTGTACTGACAGCAAGCCTGCTATTAAATCCCTATCTGGTATCTACTCGATATCCAGAATGGTACATGAATGCCGGGTATCTCTTAATTAGATGGCGAGACACAAGTGAGCTGGTTAACACTGGCTGCCTTTATAACCTAACCGCTGAAGCACACCGATTGCTCACCATAGCTTATGGTGAATGTGTTTCATCGGTCTTCACGTGCGCGAGATGCTTTGCTCGGCTCAGAAGTGGTTATTTTGACACGTAAAACAAATATCGCCCAGGCCAGCAGCAAGAATCATCCAAAATCAGGGAAATTGAGTGCCATACGAAATGAAGCTAAAAGACCTTAAATGACGATTTTGCAGGTCCGAAATGATGCTTGAAAAGTTACAAATGAAATCCATTTTTACACAAATATTACATGAGGAGAAAAATGGAGCTGTATTCGGTGGGAGCAGAAGGGTCCTATCTATTATAAGCTGCTGAAATCTGGAGCAACTAGTTCGTTTGAAACGAACATTGGCCGAAAAACGCCCAGAATATAGGACCAGAAAGAAAACAATAATATTCCATCATGACAACGCCTGGCCACATGTTGCAATACTTGTTAAAAATTATTTAGAATGAAGTGGTTGGAAAGTTTTGCCTTGTTCGCTTTATAGTCTAGACATGTGTTTGTGAACACTCGATTTGAAGTTTCCTACCTTGAAAATGACAAGAAACACTTCACTCCACATACGGATAAAGAACAAATTTTCCCTGCAGTGTGTAGTGTGGTCCACAAATGGCTGAGTTCATGATGAAAAACGTGTAGTACGTAAAAATCTGCGGGTGTCAGGAAAAAGTTCCCTAGCATCATCAGAACACATTCCATTGTAGTACTGATAGAACAAAGAAACGCAGCCCACATTGCATCGGTGCTCCAGCGAATCAATAGAGTTGGACACGCTACCGTCACCAATAACCGCCATCACTTTCTTCTGTACGCTGTCGAGCTCCAAAATAGGCTTTGAAGCAATGGCCCATACATGGAAGTTGTATTCCATAAGTGGTGTAAACAGTGAGGAGATCAGATGGAGTGTAAGTAATTCTTACACCGTTTCATAAAACCGGGGCACTTGAATGTTTCTTTCGACACTTGAAAAATGTGTTTAGACCAGCGGACATCACATTGTATTCTCATGCCCAAAATTTCAAGAGACATGGTCTGTCATTCGTTTTTCTATCAACATGCATTAATATGTTTGTATGTAAACCATAAAATTAGGGTTTTAGAAATTGTTCAATTCTGATCTATCGTTACACATTTATCACTGACAACTTATCAAATCACCCACTTACACCGAATTATTTACCTATATAGTCAATGAATGCACTTGTTAATACATGCATCATCAAAACTTATTATGATGATGTTGTTAAAATTTTAATCAACTTTAATGGAAAATCCCAAATAAACAGGGCAAAACAAAAGAATATAAAATGGAAAATAACTCCTGTGAGTAAGACTGGAACGAATGATGTGAAACTAAGACCTAATGTACACTCCGCAACACACAAAATGCAATAAGGAGAATAAGTAATAACGGCAACAAGCAGCAGCAACAAAATTGTTACATAAAAGTTATATTTCTTGTTGATATTTTTCAGTTCTTTACTTCACTAAGGAGCAGAAGAAGCAAGAGTAAATGAAAAAAAGTAAAAATTATATATTCTGCTGTGCCGAATCTTATATACCCTTCAGCAAATTATAATTTAAGAAAAAAGTTAAAAGCAATTATTGGTAAAAATAAAAATTTGGTGAAAAAAATGTTTGTAAAAAAAATTCTACAAAAAATGGTTGGTGAACAAATCGAGGTAGTCGCGGTTATTTGTGGCCTGATTTTCTCGATTTTAAATGCAAGCTAAGCTGAACTATAGCGGATATATTGATGTATCAATCATGTATGTAAGTTATTTTATGGCTTCGGAAAGTTGATTTCAACATACAGACGGACAGATGGACAGACGGACATGGCTATATCGACTACGCTTTATGCAACGATCCATAGGAATCTCAAATTAAAAATGTGGAACTTACAAACGGATTTGCAGATTTATATATACCTTTGCCACCGGGGGAGATCCAGGTCAACCATTTGGGGGGGCGGAGGGTGTTGTACCGAAAATTAAAATTTATTTTGCAATCTTCTTTTTATATTAAAATGTTTCAGTTTTATGGTGCGGGAAAATTCCTTTTTTTACCCTCCCCCCCTGGATCCACGCCTGCTTGTTACTCATGGTGAAGGGTATAAAAAGTTGGTTTATGTTAAAAGTACAACCATACGAGAACCATTAGAGCTACACAGGTACTCACGTGTTAACTTTACCATTACAAAAGCCAACAAATAATTAAGAAAAGGAAACTTTACATTTTATAAAAAATTCCACATCAGTACCTAGGAGTATAGTTAGTTTATGCTGCAAGTAAATAACATGTCTTGTTAACTGAAGTAAAGTTTTTGTGTACAAAAAGTTGTGTATTTTTACAACTTTGGAAATTAAGATGATACAACACATCTCGGTGAAACTTAAGTTTAACAATGTTAAAATAAGCTGTTGAGACAAAGAGCCAAACAAATCAACTCCATACAGCAACAGAAAATGTTTTTAAGAAAACTATAATGGAAACTCATAAAATAGAAGAAAATGCATTATTTAATGAAACTTGAATATTTGGTAAAACTGCTGCTAAACTTTAAATTCATACCATGCTATGTTTAGTGGTCTATATGATGCTGAAAGTATTATTTTAAAGGAAATATTTTGTAGAATTAGTTTCTTCTCTAGGTTGCACAATTTTAATTGTTCTAAATTGTTTAAAATTGTAATATTCTGGAATATGAAGTGTTTGCTAAAATAGTGTGCTTTGGAAGAAGAACTTAGGTCTTCATAAGGCACAACATCATATACATTTAATATGAGTTAGTAAATTTTGGTCTACTAATAAGTATGAGTATGTATGAGTTTAGCAGGCAATGCAACACTGATGCAAATTTAATTGTATAAGTTTAGTTTTAGTTGAAGTCGATTTCAGTTGAGGAATTTTATAAAAGTAGTTATTACATTAAAGTATTTTTATAACTTTAGTTTCATTTGTAGTAGTCTTTAATTGAGAAACAAATATTTTCGAAAAGCCAATGGAACTTATCATTATTGTTTTTTGTTAAACTTGGTACACAGATTCAAAATTTGAAAAATCTTTAAAAAATTATATAGATTTCGACTTATATTTTCTATCAAAATGGAAATATCCTTCGGCTTAATTATGATTCCACTCAATCGTATTTTTTAATTAAAATTAAAAGCAAATTTTCCCTTGTTTTTTTAATATTTTTGTTGGCTTTGAGGGCCGCTGTGGTTTGTTTCTTATTCGCACAGACCTATGACGTAAGAAAAGCCCACAAGAAAAAGTCTAACAAGGTTAAATGGCTCGATATCGATAGCTTGTTCACATCATTTCCGCGTGAGCTAACAATGCCCTCAAATAGCTCGTTTAGAAAGTCCAATGTGACATGAGCTGTGTGACACGTAGCACCATCCTGTTGAAACCCCATTATATTGGTGTTCATATCATCTAAGTCAGACCAAAAGAATTTGGTAATCATCGAACTGTAGCATTGGCCTTTGACGGCGATGGCATTACCAACGTCGCACGTTGGGTTGAATCGTGTTCAAAGTGGCGCTTAACTGATTTTTTAGAATTAATACTTTTTTATTAAATTTGGTACCGGGTAAAAGTAGACAAAATTCTACATCACTAGTAGCTAAAACCGTTATTCTAGGTTACATACTTTTTCTGCAGTGTATTGTCAAAGTGGAAACATTTTTCATATTCTTGAATAAAGTGGTAAAAATTTAAAGTAAGCAAAATTGAAATAATTTTTTTTTTTGTCAAAAGCTTTTAAAATCTAATATTTTATGATGGAACCATCAACTTCAGGTATTTGAGTATATGAATAAGATGATAAATTTAATTGGAATAAAAGTATTTTCACTTGCTTACTAAATTCAATTTTCAGTTTATTATTAAAGAATACAAAAATGTCTTAACTATAAGAATGCTAAAATGAGAGTGATTGACTATTGCACAATACGCAATAGCAAAGTGTCAAAAGCAAAAAACAGAACAACGTACACATTGTATGGGGTTGCCATATCTTCAATACTCCTCCTCAATGTGGATGTTGTTTTGTTTAAAACTAATTTAATTTGATTAATTCTACAAAACTACAATGTTTAATCTTTGGCAAATTCTTTGTCAAAATATCAGCAATCATATCGGCCGTTGGACAATATAAAAGTTCCACCTCCTTTTCCCGTACCAGCTCCCTGATGTGATGAAATCTTATATCAATGTGCTTGCTGCGTTTATGAAAAACTGGATTTTCAGCTAACTTTTGAGCTCCTTGATTATCGATGTTCAATAATACGCGTTCCACACCACATGCGTTAACTTCCATCAATAATCTCTTCAAATAAATTGCCTCTTTTGCCGCATCTGAGGCTGCCATATATTCTGCCTCTGTGCTGCTAAGAGCGACTGAAGACTGCTTTCTTGACTCCCAAGAAACTGGACAACCGTTATAGAAAAACACAAAACCAGTATAAGATTTCCTATCCAATGCGTTACCACCCCAGTCAGCATCCACGAACCCCTTGAGACCACCATCACCAGATTTATACATCATCTTCAAGTCCTTTGTGCCAGAAAGGTATCTTAGTATGTGCTTCAGTTTCGTCATATGTTCAACGTGTGGGTCGGAGTTACGCTGAGCCATCTTGGCCACCGAGTGCAATATATCCGGACGAGTAGATATTGCGAGATACATAAGTATACCAATAAGCGATTGGTAATCATGTTGATTAGCCCTCTCACAATCACCATTACAATCTACTTGATATCCTGCCTCCAAAGGTACCGCAACTGATTTACATTTTCCCATACCATATTGCTCCAAAATATCACGTATGTATTGGGTCTGGCTTAATTTAATGTCGCCTGTGTCGCCTTCACGTTCCACCTCCATTCCCAGAAAATGGTTTAAAACACCCTTATCAATCAGCTCAAAATTCTTGGAAATTCGTTCCTTGACCTCTCGAACAACTGCAATATCCTTGCAACCAATGATCAAGTCGTCTACATATACAGCTATCAACACAAGATTGTTTCCCATTTTCGCCTTGTATAAACATGGTTCGTTGTTGCAGGGAACAAAATTCATCTCCCGTAAAACACTGTCTAACTTAGTGTTCCATTCTCTGCCGCTTTGCTTCAGTCCATAAATAGCTTTGTGCAAACGTAAAACCTTTGTAGGCGAACCTCCATCGACAAAATGTGTTGGTTGTTGCATATAAATTTCATCCTGAAGATTACTATTTAAATATGCAGTGCTGACATCAACTTGGTGTAGGTGCATCTTTTCCTGAACCGCCAATGCCAAAACCAAACGTATAGTTGAATACCGCACAACCGGAGAAAATGTGTCCCTATAATTGACACCAAATTGTTGATTGCAGCCTTTGGCAACTAGGCGTGCCTTGAACCGTTCGATTTCACCAGAAACATTTCGTGTTAATGTAAAAACCCATTTACAAGGAATTGCTTTGTGACCATCAGGTAAATCTGCTAAAGACCACGTTTCATTTTTCTTCAAAGCTATAAATTCTTCCCTCATAGCCTTTTTCCAGTTACAAGCATTTTCGCTTGAAAGCGCCTCATCAACCGTTTGTGGTATATTTTCTGCAACTGCCATACACAATTCGTTATCATTCTCCTTAATTGTATTATATTGTTTTCGCGGCCGACCAGGTTTACCGCTACGAATTATCCTTGGTCTTCCAGGTCCAGCAGTTACCTGTTGTTCGCTGATATCCTCAGAATCGCTATCATCATCAGCCGTGTCAAAATGTTCCTCATAATCAGGTACCTGCACAGAAGGTTGGCAATCGTTGTCAACTACATCTGCACTGTCGCCATTATCACCAAAACACAATGTCAAATAATCTGCGGCACCAGGTGTTACATCATCATTGTTGTTGTCACAGTTCTTAACATTAAACAAATCTTCATCAAAGAGAACATCACGCTGCTCTACTACATTACGAGTTGTCGTATCAAAAAGACGATAAGATTTCGACGTCATCGAGTATCCAACCATAATATAAGGTGTGCCCTTGGCCTCAAACTTCGATTTACGCGTTGATTTATCAAGACTTACAGCATAGGCACCAAATGTCTTAAAATGCTGTACACTTGGTTTCCTACCGAACCACAATTCATACGGTGTTTCATTCTTTAATCGTTTTGTAGGACATCGGTTTCTTATGTATGCTGCCGTATTGACAGCCTCTGCCCATAGGTACTCTTTCACACCAGCATGTACCATCATAGATCTCGCCATTTCAATGAGAGTACGATTGGCTCTTTCTGCCACACCATTCTGCTGCGGTGTGTATGGCACCGTCAATTGTCTACCAATACCTTCCTTCGACAAAAAAGAATTAAATTGCGAGTTTACAAATTCACCACCGTTGTCTGTTCTCAATGTTTTTATTTTAAAACCAGTCTGCTTTTCAACGTGCGCTTTAAACATCTTAAATTTTTCAAAGACTTCATCCTTACTCTTTATGAAGTAAACAAAAATTCTGCGTGATCTGTCGTCAATAAATGTCACAAAATATCTGGCGCCACTAACAGACTTCACTCTAAACGGACCGCAAACATCAGAATGTACAACTTCCAGCAGCTCTTTCGTCTGTGTACTACTCTCTTTGGGAAATGGTAATACATGTATTTTACTCAACATGCACGTCTTACAGCTCCCCTGATCATTCATGTTGTCAACCTTCATTCCCCTTACCATTTGCCTGTTTGACAAATCTTGCAGACTTTTAAAGTTGAGATGGCCGTACCTGTTGTGCCAAACAGAATTCATGTTACTAACTGCACAAACTCTCTGCCCTGTGCGGTCATTTTTTGCAATAAACATGTTGTCTCTGCGTTCTGCCTTCAGAACAACGGTACCATCTGCTCTTTTTATAACTGCCTTCTGAGAATCAAATACCACAGACAAACCGCAGTCGACGGCTTTACTGACAGAGATAAAATTTGCCTGCAACTCAGAGGAGAACAAAACATTTTGAAGTAAAATCTCAAAATTGTTATTGTAAATTGATACATCACCTTTTCCACTGGCGTTTATGTGTTTATTGCCAGCCAACGCAATAACTTCATTATGATCTTCAAAAGTAATAAACATCTCTCTGTTGTTACACATATGCGATGTAGCGCCGCTGTCGACGTACCAATTCTTGGAATTTAACGAATTTGTTTCTGCTGCCGCCAACAATGTCATTGCCTGTGCCCTGTTGTTTTTGTTTTTTCCTTCGCATTTATTGGCATAGTGACCTGCTACACCACACAAAAAACATTTGCCTTTGAATTTTTTGTCGTTGAATTTTCTGTTCTTCTTTGTGTTTGTTGTTTTTGCCGTAAATGCCTGTTGTTGTGAAATTGATGATGCTTGCTCATTACTGTTGTCTTTTTCTTTTCTCCTTTTGCCCTCTTCTAGAAGTTTCTGTTTTAGTAACGGAAAATTTGGCAATTCATCCCTCGTTTCTATTGCAATCACGAAATTATCAAATTCCCTTGGTAAACTGGATAACAGCATGATCACCAAGAGCTCCTCCTGAATTTGTATGCCACTTTCTGCTAGCTTCTCAGAAACTTCAGCAAACTCATTCAAGTGTTGCAGCACATTTCCATCGTCAGTCATGGATAGATTCACTAATCTTTTGTATAAAGCAACTTTCTGCAATGGTCCTCTAGGCATATGTACCTGTTGCAACTTCATCCAAGCCTCATGGGAAGACTTACAATTCTTTATGTAACCCAACTGTGTTGGTTTCACTCCCAAACAAATTGATGCAAGCGCTTTCTCATCATCCGACTCCCACTTTTCTCTTTGGTCACCTTCGGAAACATTCTTTAGCTGGCCACTAACTATCTTCCAGAAACCACTGTGGATGAGCACGCTTTTCATCTGAATGGACCAACTGTCGTAGTTGTTGTCATCCAACTTTTCTATTTGCATCACTGGTGCACTCATTGTTAATCTTCAAATATTCTTTTATTGCAAAAATATAGAACACACTAATTCACACAATTTAGGTATCTGGGCCCATAACCTGATAAATTTAATTGGAATAAAAGTATTTTCACTTGCTTACTAAATTCAATTTTCAGTTTATTATTAAAGAATACAAAAATGTCTTAACTATAAGAATGCTAAAATGAGAGTGATTGACTATTGCACAATACGCAATAGCAAAGTGTCAAAAGCAAAAAACAGAACAACGTACACATTGTATGGGGTTGCCATATCTTCAATATAAGAAACTTTAATTTATATTTTGTTTGTAAAAGTATTTTTGTTTTTTTTTTTTGTAATGTTCCAAATTTAGAGTTTTTTTTATTTTTGATAGATAATAACTAAAAAAGTTTGTAGTTGTTTGTTATTAAAAATTCTAATAAAAAAAGTACAGCATTTAGGCTTTCATTTTAACAAAAAAAAGTTTGCGCATATTTGCGCGCCTTTCTTTAAATTAAGATTTTATGAAAAGACTCGCGCTGTTTGAAATATATATTAAAAGAAAATGTATTTTATTTTTGTTTTGCTTTATTGAATATTATTTTTGTTATTGTTATTATTTAGATAGCTGTTTCTTCAATCTTTCGAAAAAAAAAAAAAAAAAAAAAAATTGTTGACTTTTTTTTGTCAAAATCCAAAAATTAAAAAAAATCAAAAAAGTTTTTGATTTTGCAAAAAAAAAAAGTCAACAATTTTGAATATTTTTTATTTTTTTTCGAAAGATTGAAGAAATAGCTATCTAAACTATTTGGGACGCATTTTGCTAAGAACAATAGGGAATAAGTTACATGGATGAGAAAAAACACCAGTTTGGCCAAAATGTAAAATTTTGACCCCCTCTAACACAGAGAGTTCTTAACCGATCTTGTTGAAAAATTCGGTCTAAACTACTATTCAATAGGACTAACCTTGGTGTAAATTTCGCCCCGATCGGAAAACATCGGTTTTAAAAATTTGTTCCCTGGACATGAAATACCCCATATACTATATGAATAAATTTTTTCTTTTGTGAAAATTTTTTTTATAAAATTTTTTATTTAATTTTTTTTTTACTATTTTTACTTAGTAAGGAATAAACTTAAAAAAAATATATATATAAAAAATCTAACATTATTGCCTGAGTTAAGCGTCACTTTGGATGCGATTCAACCCACTGTGCGTCGTTATTATAGAAATATGGTCTGATGACACCACCAGCCCAACATTCACACCAAACAATAATTTTTTGGGGACGCTCGTGGATCTCATGTGAATTGGTATCGTCCCAAATTCGACAATTTTGTTTGCTGACGTACGCACTCAGCCAGAAATGGGCATCATCACTGAAGAAGATTTTTTGTTGAAAAATGCACAGGAAATCCATCACAGGAATGACAAAACAGTTGTATCATTTGCACGTGTTGTGGAACTCCATATCCGTCCATGGCGATTTGGCATAACATACTGGATAAATGACAGTTTGATTAAATGACAGAAAGTGTCTAAGATTTACGTGAGTACCTGCCGCATAGGCTTAAGCCCACGGTGGTCTTAACACCGGATAGAAACGATGCGTCTATCACCGCCATTGAATGACTTGCAAGGTACACTCAATTGACAACTTCTTGTACAATGATTGCACAGATCAATGCACAATCTCCTTGCTCGAGAGCTCGAGCTATCTAATCCCTGCCATCCATAGCTAGCTAGCCAACTGACCAGCCCAGGACAATTATCAAAGCTGCAACATCCGGCCTGCTAATCCAGTCCAATGTATGGTCTCTGACTTCAAAAGTTCCCAGCCGATAAAAGTCAAAGTGAGTGTACTTTTATCACACATTTTTGACCTCGACAGAGAACCAACTCCAACGACCAGTACATCACGAATGCTACTGCCTCAATACATTTCCTGAGCACAAACGCCAGTTGGTATCTGCTACTTTCAATGGCTCTGTTGAGTCAGCAACAGCACCTAGTAAGATACATTTGGTAGTCCGAAATTTAGCACTAGCCCAAATATCAGTCCTTTAACCAACGATATTCTCCCCGCTTTGGGTTTCAACCACAATCACCGAAGTGATCTCACCAATGGTCCTACAGGACCGAAGTCCTTGGGCCATAGAACCCCCGCTATACTAGTCAGCTGCGAATTTAATAAATTAAATTCTTACCAGGAATGAGGTCCGTGCACCTCGGAGCCCCGGTTTCGCTCCATATTTCCCCTTGAGGCATAACATCAAGGTGTAGAGCTCACCAAGATGCTTATCCATGCCCCAAGGGGGGTGATTGAATGACAGCTAAGACGAAGGATATTGCCATTTTGATAGAAAATATAAATAAAGCCCATGCCTTCGGTCAAATTCAGAATAATTTCGGACGAGCTCCACCCAACAAAACAGTGGCGGATATTTGCATGATATTATATGCTATAGTATTGATACTGGCTTTTCAAATGAAAATGAATGTCGGTGGTATCTTACTTGCTCTTTGTTTTATTTAAATTTTAAGATAGGAAGCGCTTAATGATATTTAGAGAAAGTGATATTATTTATGCTATTATATTTATGAAAAAATGTACAACAGGTCAACGCACTATTAGAGTTTGAAGAAACATGATTAAAGATATGGATTCCCAAGCTCAGCATTTCATTATCATCAATATATTAAGGACTGAGATCGAAAAAACCTTAACACACATTTTTCATTAGTTTATTTATTTTTTTTATCAATTTACTTTTGTTATTATGTTTAATGTCAATTATGAACAATTTTTAAATATTTTCAACAAAACCCAACTTGGTCCTACAAAAAGTTAGCCAAAAAATTAGTGGTCTGCCGTCAAACTGATTCCAATATTATTAAACAGTTGGAATCAGTTTGAGAACTTGTCCGTTGATAGAAAACTTGGTTCATGTAGTAGAAATGTTTCGCGTCATGTTTCTAAATCCAATTAATTGAAAGCATTTTCAGCAGAGCTCCCAACACATCCGGTAGGAAAGCAGTCCGGTTAGCTCAGTACTCGGACTATTTGGTACGAACAGTTAAAGCCAATGCAAACTTAAAAACATACAAGGCTCAAAAGGTTCCTACCATGAACTCTGCTAAAAGTTTAGAGGCCAAAGACAGAGCACGGAAATTGAAGTCATATCTTATACAAAAAATATGCATAATGGATGACGAAACGTACGTATGGACAATTTTTCGCAGCTTCCGGGTCAATATTTGTATATTGCTGATACTCATAAACTAACATAGACCCGGCAAACAAAAAAAATTTACGAAAAATTAACAAAAGAAAATGTATAATGAACCACGGAAGATTTAAAAGAGGGACAAACATATAAATTAAACAAGTAAGAAAGTATGGTCGGTCAAGCCCGACCATATAATACCCTACACTAAGTAAATGAGCAAAACCATTTTTCTTTCAAAATTTCAATCATTTATATTCGTGAACGATTTTCGGAAGTGGGCCTTATATGGGAGCTATGACCAATTATGGACCGATCACCATGAAATTAAGTGGTGCAGTTAATGTCTGTATGAAAGTTATTTATGTTGCATTTTATGTCTATACGAACATTTTTAAGAGATTTATGCTCGTTAAAGTGATTATCGGAAGCAGGCTTTATATGAGAGCTATGACCAATTATGGACCGATCACCATGAAATTTGGTCGTGTGATTAATGTCGATATGAAAGTTATGTACGTTGCATTTTATGTGTATACCGACATTTTTAAGAGATTTATGCTCGTTAAAGTGATTATCGGAAGCAGGCCTTATATGGGAGCTATGACTAATTATGGACCGATAATAATAAAATTTGGTGACATGAATTTCGTATATATAAAACTAATTTGGAGAAAAACTTGTGTAGATACCTATATAAATTAAACATTTATGACCGATAAAGTCCAATTTCGGGAGGACATTTGTATGGGGGCTAGGTGAAATAATGAACCGATTTCATCCAGTTTCAATAGGCTTGGTCCTTGGGCAGAAAAAATGATATGTACCAAATTTTATTGAAATATCTTCAAGATTGCGACCTGTACTCTGCGCACAAGCTTTACATGGACAACCAGCCAGCCAGCCAGACGGACGGACGGACGGACATCGTTTAATCGACTCAGAAAGTGATTCTGAGTCGATCGGTATAGTTTAAGGTGGGTGTTAGACTAATATTTTTGAGCGTTACAAACATCTGCACAAATCCAATATACCCTCCCCACTATGGTGGTGTAGGGTATAAACATATATCTCGTTTCACACACTCATCGATTTTTTGCTACATTTAATTTTTTCTCTCGCTCTAAGATCTCCCTTAATGGCGGAATTGAAAAAATGGTAAAAAATGTAAACAAAACCATACGGTTCGAAATTACTTTTTTGACAGCTGTCTCGTATCTGTAATAATCTGTGCTGATACTCGAGGAAATGTTGTTGAAAAGTTTAGGAACCATTGCAAAAATATGCAGTTGTGGCCAAAAAAATACAAACATTTGTTACAAATTGTTCTATAAATACCCAAATTTCCATCAAGAAATGTTTAGAAAAGAGGATGCTTCCATTCGTAAGACTTCTTAATGTGACCACAAATTTTTCGCCTGATTTGGCATCTTGTCACTATGGTAAGCATTGTCTTGAGTGGTACAAGAACAATAACGTGGTATTTGTACCAAGAGAGGCAAATCCACCAAACTGGCCAGTGGAGAGATATTGGGATCTTATTAAAAGAGAATTGAAGACCACAAAAAAGGTGTCTAATAGTGTGGTAGATTTTAAACGGAGATGGACTACCTATTCGAACAAAGTGACATAAACACTATAAAAACCTTAATGGAAGAGTTTCCGGAAAAGGTTCATAAAGTCATCACTATTGGTTAGAACTATAAAAATAATATTTTTTTTAAATTGTGATAATAATTTCAATCAAATAAAAAAAAAATTAAAACTATAAGTTTAGTTTTTCATTTTTATTAACATATGTATATGTATGTTAAATTTTTGTGTGTAAAACTAGAACAGTTTCAAGTCGTTTTTCTATTACCTAATAAATTTTTATAGTAATAAAACAAAGAATTTTAATTAAAACCCAAAAGGATTTTGAGCAAACATGCACTTTTACTTCCATACACATACAGTTACTGCTGTTGTATCACATAGGAAGTACTGTATAGTAGGATGGCCCCAAAAAAAATTTTGTTGATTTTTTCAACTAAAGTTGAAGTTTAATTCATTATAAGATACCGTCTCTCAAATGATAAACGTGTGGTTTTTGAAGGTTTTTATAATTTTTTTTTTGTATTTTTCACAAAGGACGCATATGTATTTTTGATGTTGTACGAAAGATATTAGAAAGGTGGTAATGAGTTTTACATAATGCATTTTGAACCTTATATAATTTCACCGAAAAGGATTTTTCCATTTTGCGAAATTCAATCTACTTCGAAAAATTCAAAGAAACTTAAAACAAGTAAGAAAGCTTATTCGGCGGTGTCGAATCTTATATATCCTTTACCGAGTATACTTTAAGATTAATATTAAAATTTAAAAAAAATAAAAATTTAATTACAAATGTTCGAATATTTTTGCACTTTCAAAGACATATCATGTCCCTTTTGCGAAAAATATGAAAAAAATCTTAAGGAAATAGTTATTTCAGTCCACTGATCAACATTGGCTCAGGTAAACACAGGCAACAGGTAAAGACTGGCTTCTGAGAGAAAACATGACAGTTCCAAAAGTAAATTTTATTAAACCGCCTGTGGTTTCCAAAGATATGATCAGATTTCCTCTATTAGACAACCAATTGGGAATTATGAAGCAGTATGTAAAGCTATTAGATAAAACTGGTCCATATTTGGCCTTTCTTTCAAGAATGTTTCCAGGATAGAGTACAGAAAAACTAAAAGCTGGTAATATTGATGAAATATAGATACCAAGGTCACTGGGATAAATATATGATGACTGAAAAGAAGTCCCAATGTCGTAGATTGGTACAATGAGGCAAAACCTTATGAATGGGGTTGTGCGAATATACTCAACGTTAATATGTGAAAGAAACAATGTTGTATGTTATTAAACAAGTGTACGACAGATCATGATGCTTCATCTGTGTTTATGGTACTCAAGTGGGTACGTGGACACAGAGATACTACAGGCAACTGTGTTGGTGATGATTTGGCGAAAAAAAGGCACCATGCTGCGTTATTCCGTTACCCAAACGCAAGCTTCCCATTAGTAACTTCTACTATGAGCTCGCTCACACAAAATGGGGTTGTGAACCCTCATATACTATAATCAGAACGATATGGCCCCGACTGAATCGCGGACGAACAACATATTTTCTTGGCTTGACACGCTCACAATTGAGTGGTGTAGTGGCGGACATTACCGGATACTGCACTTTTGGCAACCACACGAGGAGGCTTGAATTGTCCTACAGCGGCTTCTGCAGAAGTTGTCAAGTTGAGGAGGAGACAATTTTTCATCTTCTTTGTCACTGTCCGGCATTAGGAGATCTACGCTTAAGGTTTCTGGGACATCGTTCCCTAATTAGTCTTTCTGAGCTTTCGAATTTGAGGCTAGAGTGCAGTAATGTCTTTATAACGAAAAGTAATTGGCTAACCAGACCAGACATGGGGATCACCACAAAGTGACCAATTAATAATCTCCTCTCTCTTTTTTTTCGTACCTCTTTCTCTTCACTTTTCAATATTTAATCACATTTTGACTGTTTCCTTCTCTTTTTCATATCTATTCTGTCTTTCTACTTTCAGATAACACAAAGGGACCTACTGCCTGAAGCCATGTGAGCTGCTCTTCTTTCTTCACTTCGCGGCTCCCTGGAACCTAGCCTAGTTTAACCTTATTCCCCAGTGAAGTTACAATTATGTTTTTAATTTGCAATAATATCGTCTATTACTCCAAATTTGTTAAAGTTTTAATGATTATTATACCTTAACTTTCTAAATATCCTAGTAGCTTCTTTACTGTTTTATTTGTATTAAATCAAAAGCTTAAGAAGTGCTATATTATATTATCCTTTTATTGTTGTGCCTTTAGTCAACATATATCATATCATGTATTGCTAAACACAGATGCTCATGTACATAAGGGCGTTTATATGAATAGCTTAATTTCTATAGTATTAGTAGTTCCTTTCAAACATTGTTAATTCTAGCTACAATACGTGTTTTGTATTTGCTCATCTTTTAGAAATATTCAGAATTTGTGCTACTAATTTATACTACTTTATGCCGTATATGTTGTATGCTGTTGATCCATCATACAAGAGTATTTTCTCTAGGGGCTGTTAAGGTAGTAGAAGCAGCAGTGACGGAGTAGTAGTGGCAATATTATCCTTAACAAAAAATTTGAATAGTGTGTATTCATTATTATGCCTGAAGCACTTTTGTGACAAGTAATGCTTTATATAATAGTTAACAAAATTTCAGCTAGAACTCATATATAATTTTACATACAAATACTTACTCCCACATATCCGTTTTAACATGAAACTACAAAATTGCATTAAATGTATTCTATTCAGCATTTTCGTTATGTATGTGTTAAATATCTGCATAAGCTTATGCTTGAGAAAATTTTAGAAACAAGAGCGCTTGTTGCCATTTTATGGCACTTCAAATTGCCTCACAATTGTTCTCACAAACACATTCATGTTAAATAAGAAAGCAAAAAGTTTAGTATACTTCGAGGAGTGGGCGTACATCCTGCATTTAAATAAATGCATGTTGTGTTCATATAAATATGTTATGTTTATGTATAGTATATTCCATATTCTAGTTTGGTAGGTTTAAGTATCGTATGTGCAAAAAGTTTTAAGAATTTTGTTTGAAGATAAAGATAAAACTATGTCGACATTTACACTTTGATTTAAAGTCATGTCCTTTTTTTGTTTCTCTTTTAAAACTCTTACGAAAATCTCCTTGCATTTATACGATGCCTAGTTTTTCAACTGTGCTTGCCTTTTTTTGGCAGAAGAGAGCTCAAGCAGAATATCAAAAAAAGTCATGAAAAACAGAAAACTTGCTTTTTGTATAGATGTCAAAAATAAATGCACCCTGTCTGAGATTTTTTATAATACTGAATGTTTTGGAGTACTCACTATAATCTGGAAATTACATATTAGAAAAATAACATAGAGAATTTAGTGAACATTCAAGTTCTTCTGCTTTTTTTATAGAATTCCATTAAGCTTATTGCTGCTTGACCAAAAATATGAAAGTTGGTTAAATATTTCTACTCACATTTTGAGTGATTGTGATTATTAGTCCGTCCTGTTGAAACCCCACGTCATTGATGTCCATAATATCCAAATTAAGCCAAAACAAGTTGGTAATCTTTGAAATATAGCGCTCGTCGTCGACGGTGATGGCCTGGTCAACATCGCACAGTGGCGCCATTTGAGTTTTATTGTTGCAAAAATAATAACTTTTCAACCAAATCAAACCATTTAAAAGGCATCTGATAGAAAATTGATCAGCCTATGATATGAGTGTTTGATATGATCATTAGGTGCCTTCTCATATTTTAAAACTTTTGGAAAAATAAATTTTATTGGAAGTAAAACAAAATATTTTTTTAAATTTTTATGTTTCTTTTTCAAATAATTCCAGAAAAAAATTAAATTTATTTTTAAATATTTTTTAAAATGTTCCAAAAATGTTTAATTCTTTAATTTATTTTCCAATTTTTTGTAAAATATTGCTCACAATGTGTAAAATAGGGTATATCTAATGGGTTTTCATTTTTGGAACCATGTCTTTTTTCAAAATTTTACCTTTGGTAAAAAATGGGGCAAGGACGGGCAGCTGGAAATTTTAGCATTAGGTAAAAGAATAATCATGGAACTTATTTTGAAAATATGGCAAATATAGAAATTTATAGTATTTTTATTTTCACAAAAGTTGAGAAATAATGAAAAAATAGATAGTTGGTAAATATCGATTTACCTAGACAAACACAAAGCAAGCAGTACAATTATTTTTTCTATTATTTTCTCAACAAATATATCTATCAATATAATCAAAAAGAATGACGATCCGTTACCTAGTTTTCTGCAAATGTGATTAAAATGGTATGTTTTTTGAACACTGAACCAAAAGTCTGATTGTAATAGGGTAACATTTTTGAAACTGTTCAACAATTTCCTGTTGAATTGGTTTATTTATTATTTTGAAGGGGCACATGCATTTGTTGATTTTTGCAACTTCACTTGTTCTACAGGTGCCACTGTACGTCGTTGTTTGTCGGGATGCATTAGACACTGTTAAATCTTGTGGATTGGTATCGTTCCAAAATCGATAATTTAGTTTGTTGACGTTTGTGGGAGATGTAGCTTTAACACTATGGCCGCTTTCACCTGTCAAAGTTAGGAAGTCCCTATTAGTTTTTATTATTTAATATGTGAAATATGTGATTTAATTGTGGGTATTTTATATAGAAAATGTTAAGACATTTTCTAGAAAATATACCTATTTCGTAGGTATATTTCCCAAGATTTTCTATGGAAATTAAGTCATCTCATCTGCAAGGATATGTATACAAAATAGGAATATTTCTTTTCTATTGTAAACTATGCTAAAAAATACTTACATTTCATACAATTGACGCACATCACTGTAATGAAGATGAATTGTTTGTAGATCCAGTGCATTTGTCCGGAAAGGATATCCATACATAAATCCTTAATTTAATTAAATTGTATTTAGTTTTATATTTATTTATTGCTTTATCATTTATATTAAATTATAAAATAAATTCTGGCACTTGCAAATACGTAGTTGAAAAATGGTTACACACAAATCTGCAAGCATTTAGATAAATGTATGTAAAACTATTCATATTCATACAAATTCATTATACATACAAAAATATAAATATCTACATGTGTTAGTTTGAATATATCCAGCAGTTCTAAGAGACTGTCCCAAATTAATGAATTTATCTAACCTTTAGGGTAAAAAGTAGTTATGTAACTATCCAAGTAACTAGTTATTTTAACACGTACATGTCCAAAGCAGGGGATCAATTGACCATTTTGGATTACAATGAGACTGTTTGATAGCTAGTACAAAGTAGTTAACGAATTGGATTCACATATCGGTTACATAGAGTCAATTACCTTTCTAGCTACCTCACTGGTCAGTTGGTCAGCTACGAAACTAGTTATTTTTAATTGACCTCAAATAGTTAGTTAAAAAGACTTATCATAGACAGTCCAATAACCGATTACTTTTAAACAAACCTTCCTCCGACAACTCTCCAACATAGTTCTTCTGGAGGGTAAAATAACAGCTTTCTAAAGTGCAGTATAAAATAAACTTTTAAAGTGACTACACTCTAGATTACTTAGAGACATTTAAATGACAATTGTCTTCACGGCACATTACATGGGATCTATAAAGTAAGCAATTCACCTCACTCTTCACTACATAGAGCACATATGTGTCAAATTATCCAAAATATATTAATTGGAGTCAGCCATGTTTTCAGACATTAATGACAATTGCTTTCTATAGGGGATACATTGACTAATTGCTTAACTGCTGGGTAGGTTTTAAAAACATATTTTATATTCAGTGTTGCGTAAATTATTTGTTAACATGATTATAAATGCATCAGAGAATTAAGGGCTATTTTGCCATGAATAATAATGAATGCATATATTAGAATATATAGCATTGTAGTGTAACGAACGTATGCATTAATATATTTTGCATAAGCTCGAGGAAACTAAATAAGTAAAATTCTATAGAATAGTTTTAATTTCCTTGATATTATGACATAGTTAAAATTTATTCAATAACAAACAAACAGTTTCCAGTTTTATTACAAACAATTTTAGTTTTTAGTTAGTATAATATTTTTCAAATATGTATAAAATCGACTTTCCCTATTTTAGTCTATAATATTCGAAGACTTTCACAGTCCTGTATCAGCGTCTGTTATCACATACAGATGTTTTTCCTCGAGTTTACAGTCGTACATACTAATGTAACTATGTTTGTATCAGCGTCGACCTATAATTGAATGCATGTGTTGCTTGTATGATATTGTGCAGTTTTTTTGTTGGTGTTTTTCAGTTTCAGTATAGACTAGAAAAAGCTATAAATAAATTCGTAGAAAATAACTTAATTTCTTAGTGTTGAAATGTTTTTAGCCATAAACAAAATTGTGTATAATTCGGTTAAAAGGGAAACTTTTTATTGGTCAAATACAGAAACACAGAAGCTTACGCTTATATACACATTCAAATGTATGTATATTAGACCTGGCCTTAAAAAATTGATTTTCTTTGAACGAATTTAGTTTTTACTACACATAGAAAATGGATTCGGTTGCACACATAGTATTTTTCAATTCTATTTAGCAACGTACTGAAATGTATTGTTGGAGGGATATATTAATTTTACTGGTTGCTTAGACCAGATCATCAGAAACCCTTTTTCCAAAGGCTTTAGGTAATGTAGAGATATAATTTTGAACAAATAAAACTGTAGAGCAAATGAGAATTACAGACATGCAAGCTTTACTTGTAAAAATATCAAAGTTTCCTTGAGTGAAGTTAACCTGGGAACAAGTGTATCCAAGTCCTAAGCTTTGTCAACAATTTTGGTGACTTTTTGGTGACATTGTCAACGAAGCATCTACATTTTTATACCCTACACCACCATAGTGGGGAGGGTATAATGGATTTGTGCAGATGTTTGTAACGCCCAAAAATATTAGTCTAACACCCACCTTAAAGAATACCGATCGACTCAGAATCACTTTCTGAGTCGATTAAACGATGTCCGTCCGTCCGTCCGTCTGGCTGGCTGGTTGGCTGTCCATGTAAACCTTGTGCGCAGAGTACAGGTCGCATTTTTGAAGATATTTCGATAAAATTTGGTCCATATCATTTTTTGCCCAAGGACGTACCCTATTGAAACTGGGTGAAATCGGTTCATTATTTCACCTAGCGCCCATACAAATGTCCTACCAAAATTGGACTTTATCGGTCATAAATGTTTAATTTTTATATGTATCTACACAAGTTTTTCTCTAAATAAGTTTTATATATACAGAATTCATGTCACCAAATTTTATGATGATCAGTCCATAAATGGTCATAGCTCCCATATAAGGCCTGCTTCCGATAATCACTTTAACGATCATAAATCTCCTAAAAATGTTGGCATACACATAAAATTCAACATAAATAACTTTCATATAGACATTAATCACACTACCTAATTTCATGGTGATCGGTCCTTAATTGGTCATAGCTCCCATATAAGGCCCACTTCCGAAAATCGCTCACGAATATAAATTATTGAAATTTTGAAAGAAAAATGTTTTTGCTCATTTCTTAGTGTAGGGTATTATATGGTCGGGCTTGACCGACCATACTTTCTTACTTGTTATATTTGTCTTTGATGAGAAAAAAAGAAAAACATGAGTTTGAAGACGACTCTTCTTATGAATCCGTACCTTTTTATTTTTTAATTTTTTTAATACAACGTCAAATGTTAACAAAATATGTTTTTGTTAACACTTCAGAAAAGTAGCAAAAGTGCAGACTAGAATTACTAAAATAAACTTATGAGACTCTGGTTCCAATGTCTACATATGGTCCCTACTCAATAGCACTATCGTCAGTAGTAGTCTTGCATGTATATGTTGAATGTCTATAGTTAATAGCATTGTCCATGTCAATACTAAGTCAGTACAGCTTCACTATTGACATTTTCTGCAGGGTTATATAAAACACTTACACACATATAAAAGATCTATTAGAAGTAGTAGCGAAGACTATAAGGGGGGTGAGGCGAAGCATCCCTTCTTTCTCATTCTAAATACTTTTCAACACGTATTGCAACATGTCGAGCGTTTTAATGATGGAATATTACGGTTTAATGTCTGGCCGCAGATTCTGGGCGTTTTTCGGCTAATGCTTGCTTCAAACAAATCGGTTGCGATCTATACAAAGTCCCTATGATGGTATGGTCAGATTTCAACAGCTCATAATAGATACAACCCTTTTGGTTCCACCAAATATAGATCATTAACTTAGCGCCATTGATACTGGATACACTTTTAATCGCATATAATAATTCGGTGCAAAAATGATTTCCGTTTATAGCGTTCAAGCAGCACTTCATCCGTCTTTCAAAGTCTCACGGCTTCAATTCGTATAGTACCCAATTTCCCTGCTTTTGGATGAATCCTGCAGCATGAAAACCTTTTTAAAGTTATTCTTGATGAGTTTCGCAACAATCTTCATGGAGTAATGTTTTCCAATTCTTGGTCATCAAACTTTATTGGCTGGACTGGGCGATATTTGTTTTCCATGTCAAAATCACCACTTCCCAACCATATAAACCATCTCTCGTATTCGCTTCAAACGAATCAGTTGCGTTCGGTTCCCTGTGATGGTCTGGTTCGGTTCCCTGTGATGGTCTGGCATCAAATAAATACAGACAATTACACTAGCGACAGGGATCTTTCGCTTTGGTGTCGATTCGGCTGTCGATACGATCTCTTACACTTCAGATTATCGTAATGGGTCCTTTTTTCATAGGACGTAATGATTCGGTGCAAAAATTAGTTTCTTTCATTGCGTTAAAGCATCAATACGGACGTCAAGCTTTTGTTGAGTTTTGCAACAATCTTGATGGAGTAATGCCTCTTGGTCTTCAAACTTTTTTGGTTGGCCTGGGTGATCTTTGTCTTCCGTGTCAAAATCATCACTTCTAAAACGCAGATACCATCTCTCGCACATTGAAACCAATGAAACACATTCACTATAAGCCTTAGAGGCTCATTTTTAACTATTTTTGGTTTAATGGTTACTTGCATAACCTTTTCTAGAGTTTTAAAACAGTTGTTAGCGGCATCTATTAGTATTTTGCTAAACAGTTACATTTTTTGAAATCATCATCACTGCAAAAATTTGCCGTCAGGGAGCTCTGGTTAGAGTAATGCATTAACTTGAAAATATTGTAAACCGCAGTTTTTCTAACGGGCTTTCCCGCATTCAATAAAAAAGTTCAGAGTGTTTATTGTTCATCGAATTCAGTGCTACTTTGTTATTTAGGGTGCTGACAAAGTAATATGTTATACTATCCTCTTTGATAAATAATATAAGTAATAGGGTGGTTAGATCTTGATTTTTTCTTATTTTTCATATTAAATTAACCTTAATTAAAGTAAAAATGCAGTTGCTTTGATTATAAATTATTCATTTAAAACCGTGGCTGTTAGATTTCACGACTAGGCCGCTCGGCTTAACCAAGTCTTAGGAGGTCGGGCAGGTCTCTGCTGATTGTTTACGATAACACAATAAACCTAGCATACTCAGTAGTATTATTTTATGACATTTTTCGCTTGAAAGGAAATAACAACATTTTCAAACCATTGTAAAATATTAGAACATTATGACAATATGACATAATAGAACACCTTGTGAATCGACCAATTGAATATAGATTTCTTAGAGAAATCAAACAAATACGAGTGCTTATACTATTTTGTATAGTTCAATAACTTTTCGTCACGGGTTCTCGTAATCAAATTATCGCCAAGTTTTGCATTAGGTTGCTTTAGCATCTAGAAAAATAATTAAATTAAAGCAAATCTAATTATAAGGACAGGTCTAATGAATATGTACACCATAGTTATATATATGTATGATTTTATTTCAACATTTCAAAATCCAATTTGAAAATGTTATTAAAGTATTTTTGGTCAAATTTATGGTCGTGTGGTTTACAGCATTTCACAAAGAGAATTTTCACAAACTGAAAAAGAAAAACTGGAAACAGGATAAACATATTTATTTTGATTATAATTAAAAACAAGGATATTGTAAAAGATTTCTTACAGCCATGTGTATATGGATTTATTTTTAGTCAAAGAGTTTAATATTAAAACATACAGAAATAAAATTAGTTTTTAAATCAAATCTAGCAAATCTGTTTTAATTACCTTTTGGTCTGGATGTAATACTGTCAACTTTTAAAAAAACGTATTAAACATAATAAATGAAATTAAAGGCTTTGAACGTGATATGAGTATAATGTATTCTACCCTGATACATGACTGTCTCTTGAATTTAGTAGTTAGAAAATTCAGCATCATTTTTGTAACTATTAATAGTTAATCTACATTACTTTTAATTTTCATTTACCAAAAACCATTTCTAATATTTTAATTAAATTTAAAACACTGAACTATGTTTGATTTAGAACTAAATATTTGCTTAAACAAGAATTTCATTATTTTAATTTGAAATTTTTTTAAATTGTATGCAGTTTTTAAGCTTCAAACATTTTGACTTTTTCATTGCGCAGGCTGAAACAAAGCTCTGCTACATATAAATAAACATTGGAGCTTAACTACAGAGAAATAGATTTATAGAAGGGAATTTACAAAAAAAAAAAACATTAAAAACCAACAATTGCTGCCACATAAAAGGCGGATGCATTTACCGTAGGTGCATCTACTACACACCTGATTTCTAAAGGGCCAATAATGATTTAAAATTTACAAGGAATAATTTGGCTATTTTCCAAATGTTGTTTAATTTTTTTGCTGGCATTTATGCCAAACAAACAATAATATAAGAGGACAATCTAAAAATTATTTTAAAGTTAAACTACCTTACGCTTCATTTTTTTTCATCTTGGACCAGCACTCAGTGGATGACCACTACTCATGCAAAGCATTGTATTGGAACCGTTTTCCTAGTTATGGTTGATTTAGTAGTTGGAAAGAGAGAAAGACGGAGTAGTGACAGGAAGCACTTCAGCGGCTAAAGAACAAATTTTCCCTGTAATGTGTTGTGCGGTCCACTCGCCAATGGACCACAAAGGGATGTGTTCTTGATGAAAAACGTGTAATACGTAAAAATCTGCGGGTATCAGGAACAAGTTCCATAATTTTCTCAAAACCTATTCCATTGTAGTTCCGATGGAACAATGAAACGCAGCCGACATTGCGACTGTGCTCCAGCGAATCAATAGAGTTGGATACCCTACTGTATACAATAATAACCTTCGCCCTCTTCTGTACACGGTCGAAAAGCTCCAGAATAGACTTTGAAGAACCGGTTCATACATGGGAGTTGCATTCCATTTTCGGTCAAATACAGGTGGTGTAAATAGTGATGAGATCATATGAAGCGACATGTCGTTCGTTTTTGTGTCAATATAAAAAACTGAGTTTTGCGAGCCTTGAAAGCGACCTTATTCGCATGACCCCATTTAACTGAATGAATGGTAATTGTTGTCTGTCATCTGCAAAAGAGTAGATAAGGTTGGAAGTTTGATGTAGAAGGTCATCTTGAAAAATAAAGTATACAGTATGAGGAATGGCGGAGCCTTACGATATCCCTGAATTTATCTTAAACTCGTTTGATTGGATCCATCTATAACAACTTGTATAGTGCGATCTCTGAGAAAGCTCGATATAAATCGAGAGAAGTTAATACCGACACCACTTTTAGCAACCCTGCGAGGAGACTTGGCATGCCCAACAACGACTTCTGTAGAAGTGGTCAAAATGAGGAGGAGGATGAGAACATTTTTCATCTGCTTTGTCACTGTCCGGCATTAAGAGATCTACGCTTAAGGTTTCTAGGAAATCGTTTCCTAAATAGTATTTCTGAGCTCTTGAACATGAGTCTAGTGTGCATTAGTGCCTTCATAAGGTTTAGTAATTGGCTAATCAGGTTAGACACAGAAATCTGCATAGACTGACCTTATATCCACCTATTCACTGGTGCGTAATTAGTAATCTCCTCTCTTTCTTCATAACTGCTTCCTCTTCACCTTTCAATCTAGTCATCGCAGCTGACTGTCCCCTTCACTTTTCATTTCTATCTGTCTTTTTTTTCTATCTTTCTACTTTCAGGTAACTCAAAGAGACCTATTGTCTGGACCATGTGAGTTACTCTTCTTTCCTGTCTTAAGTAACCGACACCAAAACCAAGTTTTGATAAAAGTGTAGCATTCCACACTCTATCGAAATATCTAGAGCCACCACTTTACTTTCGCAACAACATGGAATAGAACGACACCATTTTTCCGATAGGAAGACTAGCAAGTCTCCCGTAGAGAGTCCTCCACTGAAGCCATACTGGCGGTACTTAAGTTAATATTTATCTAGTGCAGACCAAATTGCTATTGCAGATTAACAACCTTCCAATATACAGGAAATACGCCGGCATGGTATGAAATGCTGAAAAGGTTAGCTAATGGCCGAGCTAACGCGGAAGAGCACTGCATCAAGAACAGGGCTGGTATGCAATCTCACCTAGGAGCGTTAATTACGTTGAGATCCGATAAAACCCTTTTTACAGCACGAGCTCGAAACAATATGTTTGGCATTGTTCGGGCAGTGGTTGATCACTTTCCTGCAAGTGAGAATAATTTAGCTAAAAGTAAGCTTTATCGACCGGGTCAGTGAATGTTTGGTCATCCTCTAAAAGAGTCGGAATTGAAGAACAAGCATTATTCTTTACTCTTTTAATGAGTGACCAAAAGGTTTTACTACCCCGGGGCGTAGTAATACTTTAGTACGAAGGCGTTGCTAAAATACTTTGGCACACGAAGATCTTGTATTTTTGCGTAACGAATCAGTTTCAGCTTTTTGATTCTTGCGCAAATTTCTGAATGCTTCCTCTCTGATTATATATTTTTTTAAACGCTTTTATTAATTCTTATAACTAAAATTAAAAATAGTTGCTCTCCAACAAGAGAGCGTGAATATGAGTGCTATTTTGCACGTCTCATTAAGCAAAGATTTTTGTCTAGGTCTTATCAAAGATTTCTTTGATGGAATGAAATTCTCTAATCCCTACATAATTATTTTCCCAACCATTTCTGCCATGGCATTGACGTTATTGTGTAGGAAACAAGAGTGTTATGTTGGTGCCCTTCAACACATGAAATGTGTGTTGGTTCATTCACTAATTGTGCAAGGAACGTATTTATGGCGGCGAATATCTTAACATTTTAGCCTTCAGTAGTCGTGTGACCAGAGTGGCGAAGCTAAGAAGAGTTGCGAACATTGAAATCACCAGCAACAACAATTTCACTGTTCGGACAACTCTAAAGAGTCCTCAATATGGAATTGGAAAGGGCATCGAAGCTTGATAGTGAAATATCCTTTCCCGCATTTGGACTTCTATAAAGAAACCCGAAGTGCAATTAGTGTGCCCTGATTTTGGTTTTAACCCAAGACAGTTAAATTCTGCATCACGTATGACTAAGGATTGCTGATACTCGTACACATCTTTTCGCGTATCTACATTGCAATGTCCGTATAGAAATATAAAAGCGAAAGTTAGTCATACCCAGGAATATGAAAACATCCGTCCGATGGAAATAAATGTTAGCATACACTGAGAACAAATTTGCCCTCTACCAGCGTACGTTAAACAATCTGACATTTAGTAGATCTTTTTTAAGCAAATTCTTAGCCGCAATTGCGAAATTTCATTTACATTGGATTATGTATATTTACTGAACAAAGCACATATTTTAAAAAAATTTTGTTTACAACGACTTTTCATCCTATCTTTTGAAACGTGATTCCATTGTATACTAAATTTAATATTTGCTATGATGTTCGATTTATTTAGCTTTCACTTATTGCCATAAAACACAAATTTAGTTATATTTAACAAAAGAATTTCTACACATTTACAAAAGTACTAACCGAACACATAAATGCTAAAACGTGGTGCAAAACATGGCTAATACTAGTAGTTATAGCATAAGACCATTGTTGAAGCTTGGAGTTTTTTGGCCAAAATGGTTTTCTCCAAATTGGTTTTTTTTTATTTAAAAATAAATTATTTTTTTTTTACCATTTTTTTTATTTTACTTTTTTAATGAATTTTATTGAATTTAAAACTTAAATCTAAACTTTAACCCTAAAACTAATTTTAAAACTATATAAAATAAATATATGCCAATGGCAACCCTGAATTGAAAAATTAAATAATGTTAAAAATAACTGTAGTTGCTGAAAAGAATATTAAAGAAAAGAAATGTAAATTAAATGAAAATAAATAATAAATAGTTACAGTTTGCATTTATATATCAAACCTAACAGTCGTTTTTACTTACCCAGTTTTTCCGTATAAAAAATTTTTTAAAGTGATTCCAAATTAAGAATTCATAATTTATTTGAATTCAACTAAAAACCTTAAAAACTATTAAGGTTCAACATTTTGGCGCCCGAGCAGGGACATTTAAAAAATTTTTTATACAAAGTGATTTTTGATAATCTATTTCAAAAATAAAAAACCAATTTTTAAATTTTTTTTGATAATTTATTTCAAAATAATTTAAATTAAAAACTAAAATTTTTGATAATATATTTCAAAATTAAAAATTATTAAAATAAAAATATAAAAAACTAAGAAATTGTTGTGCGCGATTTATTCTTTTATCTGCTGCTAAATGCCTCGTCGTTGCCGTTGCCGAAATTGCCGTCCATCACACAGACAGGGAAGTAGCGATTCTGGATTGTCCGAAACTGAGGTAAAAAGCGTAAATAATATTGTGTTTAATTAAAACCTGTAATTTATTCAGGATAATTCTATAATTTATTTAGAATTTTTTCCGCTTAATTGCGAGAACAACAAAAATATTATTTACGCTTCTTTTTGAAATTTATTGTGAACAAAGTGCCTTTAAATTGAAACAACAAAGTTTGCGAGTGTTACAAAAACAAAAAAGAAAACATATACACACACACCAAAATTTGATTGCTAATAATTAATACTGTTTTATTGAGTCACTAAACCGCCGGTGTTAAATAAAATTTTCGCTTTAAAAAATTGCATTTTTTCGCGAGTGATAATTCTAATAATTTTTTTTTGTAAATAAATTAATTAACAATTATTATTTTTTTGTTATTTTTCTTCTTTTCTTCACACAAAATTCTTATTGTTGCCACATCTATTCTGTTTCATTCCGTTCGTTCCGTGTTGCCACTGCAAAAGATAATTTAGTGTGGCCACTAGTATTATTCATTTAGAGCTGCCAGATTTACCACATAGAGATTGTTCGCAATACACATAGAGAAATTATTTAATTTCTTTTGTTGTTTGACAATAATTTGTGAGTGAAAATAAAAATATTTTTATTTTTTATTTAAAAATTATTTTATTTTCTTAATTACAAAAAAAAAAAAAAAAAAAAAAAAAAAAAAAAAAAAAACCTACTGCTAAGGAAATGAATTGGGCCTTTTATAGATTAGTAGAAGTTATCCAGAAGGAAAATTTTTCTGAGGAGATTCATAAATTACAGAAATCTCTGGTGTTGCCATCAAATATTCAGAGGCTTACACCATTCATTCACAATTTTACTGAGAAAAAGCGAACTTTTTCACTAATAAGGGTAGGTGGGAGGTTGCTAAACGCACCATTGCCTTATAACACTAAATTCCCACTTTTATTGCCAAAGAGAACAACTTTTGTTACTCGGTATTTGAATAATCTGCACCTCGAGAATTGCCATGCTGGTACAAAAGCCCTAATAGCGCTTTCCAGGGAAAATATCTGGCTGATAAATGCCAAAGAAGAGTGTAGCAGAATAGTTCGTAAATGTGTTCACTGTTACCGCTATAAACCAAAGCTTATGACTCAAATAATGGGGAATTTGCCCACCGATAGGGTGAGAGCTATGCGACCGTTTTTAATAGTCGGCGTAGATTTTTGTGGACCCGTGAATATATCATTGCGTATTCGCGGTAGACCACCAATAAAAATGTATATAGCGGTTTATGTCTGTTTCACTTCAAAGGCTGTTCATTTAGAATTAGTTTCTGATTTATCCTCTGACGCATTTATTTTATCTTTTAAAAGGTTTGCGGCCAGGAGAGGACTTCCCAGCAAGGTGTATTGCGACAACGCCACCAACTTCGTAGGAGCCAGCAGAATCCTCAAAGAGCTAGTGGAAGCGTTCGAGCAAGCCAAAGGGGACGTCGTGTCGTACGCAGCGTCGTGCAGGGTAGACTTCAACTTCATACCACCCAGGGCTCCACACTTCGGAGGACTGTGGGAAGCAGCTGTGAAGCAGGCGAAGCACCTACTTCTACGAGCTGTGGGCAATGCACTGCTCACTCAAGAGGAGATGACAACAATGCTCGTAGAGGTAGAGGCGGTGCTCAACAGCAGACCAATAGCACCGCTGTCACCAGACCCGAACGACGGAGATGTCTTAACTCCAGCGCATCTTCTAATAGGAGAGGGTCTGCGTTCGCTGCCGCCAGGATCCGTAGGAGACGTCAACGACAGCAAGCTGAGGTGCTTGAAGCGATGGCAGATGCTATGCGCTCTCAAGCAGAGGTTCTGGCAAGCTTGGTCCAGAGATTACATCCTAGGGTTGCAGGACAAAGGCAAGTGGCGTCAAGAACAACCCAATCTACAAATAGGACAGCTAGTGGTAGTTCACGAAGACAATCTCCCGCCCCAAGAGTGGCTGACCGGGAAAGTCGTCCGCGTAATAGAAGGGCAAGACGGCAAGGTCAGAGTGGCGGAGGTAAAAACCAAAGCCGGCGTATTTAAGCGCCCGATTGCAAAACTAGCACCACTACCAGTTTATTGAGGACCTCCGGTCCCTCAATGGGGCCGGAATGTTGAAGCTTGGAGTTTTTTGGCCAAAATGGTTTTCTCCAAATTGGTTTTTTTTTATTTAAAAATAAATTATTTTTTTTTTACCATTTTTTTTATTTTACTTTTTTAATGAATTTTATTGAATTTAAAACTTAAATCTAAACTTTAACCCTAAAACTAATTTTAAAACTATATAAAATAAATATATGCCAATGGCAACCCTGAATTGAAAAATTAAATAATGTTAAAAATAACTGTAGTTGCTGAAAAGAATATTAAAGAAAAGAAATGTAAATTAAATGAAAATAAATAATAAATAGTTACAGTTTGCATTTATATATCAAACCTAACAGTCGTTTTTACTTACCCAGTTTTTCCGTATAAAAAATTTTTTAAAGTGATTCCAAATTAAGAATTCATAATTTATTTGAATTCAACTAAAAACCTTAAAAACTATTAAGGTTCAACAACCATTATTGTTGAGGTTTGTGTAAAAATCATATTGCAAATTTTAAGGTCATAGGGTTGAAGGAGGACCATACGCCATAGTGGCACCTCAACCATCACCGATTAACATGAAAACAGAGTTTTTGATTTTGCTACATTAACAACTTTTGTTTTCGTGTATCGATCATATACCATCCCTCACAACAATTTCATTTTACATATGACCAATGTCAGACGTGATTAAAAAATATTTTGGTATTAATTTTGTAACATTTTGTTATTCAAAAAGGAGTTGTATTGAAACAAAAATAATAGTGAACAGTAAGGCGCTATTATTGTTTAGATAAATGAATTTGAAGAGTGAAAAAAAGTTATATTAATGCACAGAAATCCTTAGGGGATCATGCGCCAGATTCCTGGTGCTGTGGTTTTGCTCTGTATTGTTCGTTGGTAGTATAAACCAACCCATTCTCCATATTTACAAGATATGATGTTGATATGTCACAGTCTAATGTAAAGCAAAGTGTTGAACAGATTTATTGTTTTATTTTACTTCTAACAATTCCGGCTCATCTCCTTGGCAAACTTACCCCATGGGTGGGGCAGTATCATCATTTCGGTCGCTTTTAAATACTTAACAAAAATGTTAGTGAGAAGAGATAGACAATATTGAAATAAGTAAATATATCTAAGTATTTAAATCTAGAACAAATTTAGGAATATATTTTGTCCTTTTTACAAGAGAGCCTATCTGAAAAAATAGTGGCGTATTGTACCCCTTCTTCCATGCATTCATTATTGCTACTACTTACATTCATTTACACAGTAATTTCAAAATTGAAAACAAACATTAAGTTGAAAGAAAAAAAAATTATTGACTTAAAACTGATTTGAATATTCAATTGAAAAGCGCTGAAACGTAATGGAATAAATTATTCGAATGACTAAAAGAACCAATGAACTGGAAACAAAAAACTAAAGAAAAAAGAATTATCAATGCCAACATCATAATAATCCTTTACATTTATAGTTTAAAGTCACATTGTTTAATACAAAAATTTACTTATGTGTATGAGTGTATGATGAATAAGTTATAAAGTGACCTACTAAATACTAATAAAGGGTCTACCAAAAAGGACGTCCAAACCTTGACAGTTTATAGCGGCGATATGTTGAAGGACCATTTGCCAAATTGATTGTCATTTATTCAGTTTGTTTTGTCAAATATGCATGTATTGCTATATAAATGATAACATTCAATGATAACATTGTTTTATCTAAATGGGTGTACGGTGATACCCATTTCTGAATGAGTGAGTTCGACAACAAACAAAATTGACGAATTTTGGACGACACCAATCCATATCAGATCCAAAGGCGTCAAATGCATCCTGAAAATGTTGCTGTTATGAGTAGATATTACTTTCAGAATGACATTGGCCAGGCCATCACCGTCAACGGCTATCGCTATAGGTCGATGATTTCCAAATTCCTTTGGCCATGTCAAACGACATGTGGTTTTAACAGCTACGTGACACATTTGACATTGATATGAAGCGAATTGGCCACACACATTGTAGGTCTATGCGAATAAGCCACAAAGCTAACATTACCCATACCATCGGTCTGGTTATATGCCAGATTCATAGCACATTTAATATTTCGGTCTTATATTCCATACATAATGGCTTCGATAGACCTTTCAAACGAATACAAATATCAAATGTGTCATCTATGAAAATATTGAAACTGTACTAAACAGTTTGGAGGATTTGTCTATCTTGATACAAATACCACATCATTGTTCTTGTACCACTCAAGACCTTGCTTACCATAGTAACAGGATGTTAACTCAGGCCAAAAATAAGAGGACACATTAACACATTAACTTGACTTCAATTTCCGTTCTCTTTCTTGGCCTCTAAATTTTTAGCAGCTTTCCTGTGAGGAACTTTTTGAGCCTAGTATGTTTCTAAACCTGCATTGGCTTTAAATTGTCGTACCAAATAGTCCAAGTACTGAGATAACCATATTGTTTTCCTACCGGATGTGTTTTTTACTAACTTTTTGTAGGAAAATATTGCAAATTTCAGTAGTCACTTTTTTCACGTCACTTATATTAAATCAGCTTAACAACAAATGAACATTATTGACCTTACAAATAATAACTGACATACTTATCAAAGGTAACTTGATAAAAAACACAAATAATACTTACTTAGGTTAAACGTTTTATGTAAAAACGTGTGTTAAGGTTTTTCAATCTCACTCCTTATGTAGGCTGGAGTAGAGCAGGAGTAATGTAATGGAGGGCTTTAGATACACAATACTTTAGTTCAGTTAAGCAGATTATTATTAGAGGACGCGCAATACATTTCAATATTCAAGGTGTAGGAGTTTATTCAAGTACTTAAGAGAGATAGAATAAAATTCGTATATATTAGTGCTGAACTTTCATAGTTTAATTTTAATTCTTTCGAGTACCTTGTTCCGCTTATTACTTCCTTTCAAATTTAACAAAAATTCCTAAAATTTTCTGTTTAGAAATATTTTCTTAAAATGATTTCCCTACTTAATTTCATAGTGAAATGGGAAAATAAAGTTTTAATTGCAGTTAGAATAGTTTTAAATTTTACTAGTAGTTTTTGGATATCTTGTATCTGTTTCATATTAAAAACAATCACTAGATGGAAATAACTTTTTATTTTACATTGCTGTGTGAGTTATTGTGAGCCAATATGTGTGAGTGCAGATTGTGTGAAATTAAGTATGATGTTTGTTCATTCATTCATCTGTTTATAGCATCCGATTTTAATTCTTCTGTACTTTTTGTGTGACTCATTATGTAATAGAGATTGTTAGTATAACGTTTTATAGCTGTTTGTATTGTTACGCACATCTGTTGGTGTCATTATAGTGAAAACTGCATTTAATATCAAATAAACTTATATTATATCCTTACATATAGTTGTGAACACGAGGTTAGCATACTTCGTATATGCTCTCTTCAAAAAGGCATATGTTTTCTGATTATTATTAACTACATTATTAATTCAGTCTTATATTTGTGATTAATTTCAAGTAATAGTCAATATGAGATGGAAAAAAATGTACAGTATGCAAGTAAAATTTAAATATTTTGTTAGTTTTTCGTGGTAAGTTTTTATTAATTGATTATTTCTGAAAATATTTTATGATACTAAAGATTAAAGGAAATAAAGAGTGGTTCACATAGAAACAATGTCCGTTTATTCATCAGATAAAATCTGGAGGGAGCACTATTGGCAATATCTCAAGGATTTTAAATTGCTCAAGGAAGGTAAGGCCATATTTAAACCTACGAGTAATACAAAAATGTCAAACAGGCTTCTGTACATAGAAAACAAGTAGTAAAAAAGACCTTTTCATTTACAGTAACAGATCCGTTTAAGAGCTCCATTGCATTAACAAAGAGAAATTTCAGAAACCTTTGGTATTTTTGTCTTCTCTAGAATAATGTTATTAAGGCTCAATGAAAAACTATTGTTGTGGCTGCATTGTTTAGCATAAGCCACATGTTTCAAAACCAACCTGCTGTACCGGATTTCTTTTGCCCATGAACGTTTAACAAACCTAAGAATTTTTTGGAATAATGTCCTCTGGAATAGCGAATCTAAGTTTTGATGGTTCGTATCTGATGGCAAGAGCTACGTATGGTGTTCTCTGAACAAGCAGCACAACAGAAAGTATACATCTAAACCATAAATCCCAGTGGTCGGAATGTGAAGGTGTACACAGAGAAAACAGATTCGTAATCACAACCGAATTTGGCGCCAATCGAATTTTGTCGGTTGCATGTGCTATCTTATAATTCGATTGGAATGACTGAATTTATGGTACAGGCAACCGTTTTACAAAATTAATTCGGTGATGAACACCGATACTAGTAGTTAGAGCAATTCTATTATATTTTTAATAATTTCTTTGATTTATATGAAAAATAATTAATATTGTTGGATTTTATTTACTTATCAACTAAAATAATACAATACATAAATATACAAACAACTACTAATTAGTGTATTTTTTATATTGAATATGCATTGCATCTAAATTCGGTCTCACATCGTTACATGTTGACATCCACAACTTTAGATAGCCGAATTATTTAACACAAGCGAGGTTTTCCAATGGAAGAATTCATAACATCGTGGATAATTCGTAAAGCGCGTTTACGTGCATTGTTGGCTATAAATGTATCTCTTCTAGTACGTAATTCCTGTAGACCGAATGTGAACTATTGTCGTTAAGGCACCTGAATTAAAAAAGCATACTTACATACAACTTAAATATATATATGTACATAAATATATTCTGTGGTCCAAACTAATACCAATCATCCACCAAAAAATATTTTATTCAAATAAATATTTTAATTTTATTTAGTTTTATTTTCAATTTTCTTTTTTTTTTTTTGGAATGTCAAACAAAAAACAAAAACTTTTATTGATTGAGAACACCGAATTTTAAATTTTATTGGATTTTATAACCAATGATAGATTGCATTAACCAATAACTCAAAATATAATTTAGTAAAGACACAATCCGATTAAATCAACCAATTTTACGTTTGTTGAAACCTTAATTCGATTGCAATTGTGGTTTTTTGATTCCAGGCTCAATAAATCTGTTAAGTTTATTGAATTTTAGTTATTACAATATAATTTCTATCCTACCTATTAATTATTAATAATCAATAACGATTTCCAAACGATCTTTTTTTCTGTGTGTAGGCAAAATTTTCTTGGCATGTTGTTGGTCATATACACAAAGTAGCTTATCAAGGTATATATATAAATAAATAAAATGATTCCATACGTAAAGGAAATTATGTCAATTAGGTGGAGTTTTATGCCCGACAACGACCCAAAATGCACCTCTTGTCCTACGAGGAGTTGCCTGGAACAGAACAATATTGATATGCTGAAATGACCAGCCCAATCTCCGGATCTCAATTCAATGGAGAACACATGGAATGATGTGGAGCAAGATATAACGACAGTGAGACCCAAGAACTTGGCCAATTTGTGGAATAAAATCCAAAATAATTGGTACGCAATTCTAAAAGAGTGCTATATGGATTTGTTGTAGAGAGAATTTTTTATATTGTTCTAAACTACTCTCCACAGTTTTTTTGGAAAGAAAATCACTGAAACCAAATAAAATAATAAAACAAAAAGTGTTGTGACATGATCTTAGGATTACAAGTCACACGTATGAAAAATATACGGTGTAAAAAATACAGAATTACAACAAATTTTTACCTACATAGACAACAGATACCAAGTGTGCTAACCCCTGCCCACCACTGCACAGTGGGTGAAATGAAAAAAAAAAAATCAAATTAATATGTAACTTCTAAACGGATAGCCTGATTTTAAAAAATTGGTATAGAGGAGGTTTTAAATTGGGGTATCTCTGGTATACGATCATTTTTGTCCTCGATCTGATTTGAAAAATTTGTATACATATATGTACAACTTATAGCATGCAAAATTTCATTAAAATCGGACTATCGGTTTAAAAGGTAGAGATTTCATTCCACTTTTTTCATATCCCCCACTATGCACTGCATATTCAAAGAAAAATACTTAATTATAAATTTAAACTTTTTAAATTTTAAACAATAACAACTACAAAATCAGTAAGTAATGTTTAAAAAATTAAATGTCTGTTAATTTTTTTGTCGTGTTTTTAACACCAACATTGTTTTTGTTGCTGCCTTCATCGCTGCAGTTTTTGTTGCTTTATATGTAGTTTATAAATTGTAACAGCAACTTTTGTTTCGGATGTTATTATGACAAATTGTAATATTTTATAATTATTATGGCAGGTTTTTCCTACCGTTTGTTAATTTGTTGTGTGTTTTGTTGGAGCTTTGTTTATAGTACATGGGTATGATATTTAATTGTATGCTGTATATATAAGTAAATATTAGGGTCGCCCTTATCTTGCACTTTTCGATGCCATTTTCAATCTGAAAACCAAATGCTGAACATTTGGAGAATGCATATTTTATTTGAAATTTCGAATTTTGAAAAAAGAAAACTTAAGAAAAATACAATTAAAAATAGTTTTTATACCCACCATCAAAAGAGATTGATTTTGTCATTTCATACATCTTGATGTAGTGTTACACTATAAAATATTTGCCGCACATCCACATTTGTAAATACAAGCCTTCTAGATAAAATCGTAATGAAACGATCCCTGGCCATTCTGTAATTGTGAAATCTAGTCGGTTTAATTCATCCCATATAGTCGTCAATACCCAAGGCAATTTTCACAGCCCTGTGGTCAGACTCATAGTCCAGTGTACGGAACCCATTCCCCGCCATAAGTGGAGTCATGTCAACAGATGTCAATCAAGTTTATATAGGAGGACGACGTTGCACCAATCCTTGCCGGTCCATCAGTAGGCCGAAAATAGAAGTCCGGACTACCAAGGAGAAGATCGTGAAGGATCCGACCACTATAGTTAGTGAACGTGTCCCCCCAGTGTAGATGTCTGGCATTTAGATCAGCCCCAATTACCACGCCAACTTCACTGACGAGATCGATCACCTGTCCAAGATCCGGGACAGACAGTGTGCCCTGTGGCCTACGATACAACGAAATCAAAGTCATAGGTATATGGTCATTACTCTACGAATTCGGACCGTTGTATTCTCAATGGAACCTGTGTCAATGAGCACCCTATCACAGGAAAGTGTATCCCTGACCAGAACAGCCAATCCGCCCCCACGTCCAGATTGTCGGTCCTGTTGAAACGTCAAGTAACCATCAAAGTCTAACTTATGAAAAGGACTAAGTCCATGTTCAGCCATAAGCAAAACTTCCGGTCTATGTCTGTCCAAAAACAGTCTGACATAATGCCTCCTGTGATGAGAGACATCTAAATTCGCGTTTATGAAAAAACATTTAAATGATCTATCCATCGTGTTGCAGCATCATTAACATACCTAGCAAGGCCCTAGATCTACCCTCATCATCCTTAAGCCCAAGGTATTCGCAAGTAAAAGCACCGATCTTGCCAATACAATCAAGTAAACCCCCTCCGAAGAAGCGCTTGCAATCCTTATCTATTAAATCAAATTGGGAAAGTGAATTCGCAAGAGTCGGTCCAGAGCCAGCCGAAGCCGCACCCGAATAAGTCTATGTAGAACCCGAATAAGTCTATGTAGATATACCAGGTCTCACAACATCCATAGTAGGCCGACGTTGTCGACCATCAATCTCAGGCAAGGCCATAACCCTACCAAGTAGTTTAATCCTGCGGGGACATTCTCTAGAACTGGCCGCATAACCTTCAACACCACAATTTACACACCTCACCGAAAACCCTACCCTCCCAATAGCCTGACCAGTCACTGGATAAGTCGTCAATGTCTCCTCGGTATTATCACCCTTTGCAGGTATCTTGCAATTGTCAGGGCAATGAGATGCGCCACACTTGTCATTTGGCAATTGGTCGACACATGGCCAAAACGTTGGCAATTAAAGCATTGAGTGATGACCCCCCTTTTGTACTAGCTCATGCTCACACGGCAACGCAGTATATATCGTACCTCATAAAAGGCAGATACATCCGAATCACGCGTAAGCCGAAGAAGCCACCTATCCCCATTAAGTTTAGTCAGTCCCAATACAGTCATTCTAACCTGCAGACCATTCAAATAATCCATCACGTCGTCATTATCATATGTACTCGATAAACCCTCTATAACGACCGAAGAGGGCCTTTGTCCCTTCGGCGTGTACGTATAATATTTCGCATCCAATTCCCTGAGCAGAATTTTACCCCTTTTAAAGTTCGTGAGGGTGCAAACTCCTTATAGGAGTGGCATTCTTGCCCATTATCTTCACATTATAATTACGATGGCATAAGCCATAATAATAGTAACATCCCTGGACTACTTACTCCGCTGCAACCAGGGGCCTCCAAGTTATTCAGTGTAGATTTTTCTCCGCAGCAGGAACAAAGTCACCAGTTGTTATATCCATATTCGAAATATCAGTGATGTCATCAGCATCATCAGTCGTTCAACCAATATCATCATCATCAATGCCAGCTTCGGCTTTAGCTTGGCTATTATTGTTCTTGTTGTCTTTTTATTAGGCAATGGCTTTTCCACAATAATCTTTCCCTCATTTGAGGTGGGTTTCACAAAAAAAGAAAGGTTGAAGGTGAAAGGTTTTCACTAATTGATCCACTCTTTTCTTCAATTGTTCATTTTCACTTATCAAATTTTCAATTATTTTGTCCTTAGACACAAGTAATTCATGGAGCTCATTGTCAGAGTCCCCAAATCTCGGTCTCTTTATAGGGTATATCTCATCTTCCATTTTATCATTAGTCAAATTTCACATAGTTTGGTAAAAATTTTACACTGACTACTACTTATTTTAGCCAGGATTTTCCTTTTACAAGTACTATTTAAATATGTCCACTGCCTACTATATTCGTAAGGCTTCTCATAATATCAATGGCCACACAACAAATTTACACTGCCTACTATATTGGCTAGGCTTCTCACTTTTACAAGCACTGTCTATAAAGCCTACTATATTTGGTAGGCTTCTCACTTTTTCTAACGCTTTTTAAATATGTTCACTGCCTACTATATTAGTAAGGCTTCTCATATTATCAATACTCCATACAAATTTACACTGCCTACTATATTGGCTGGGCTTCTCACTTTTTAACTTAAATAGTGATTTCAATAGTTGATCTTCCGGTCAGAGTCCAGCACACTTTGAGTGATCACACACGACTCCAAAATGCGAAACACTATTTCAAGATACTGCTCTCATTGATTTGATACTGCTCTCATTGATGAACTTACTACGTGCACATTTGAAGAAGACAGAGAGTTTTTAATTGATCAGAAGTATGATTATTTCGTCACAATATTTTGATTCAGTCAAAAATAAATCAAAAGAGATGTATAAGCTATTAACATCTCTAAAAAGAAGGGAATCCCAAAAAGACTTGTAGAATGAATCAGTTACAAAGAAATCTTTATTTTCCAAACATGTCGCTAATGCATTATATCGCAATAAAGTTTCTGATTTAAGATTAATGAAGCGGCACTTATTTTCAAGTTAATGAAGTAATGCAAAACTTCCCACATATGAAATTTTTGTTGGCACAAAATTCGACATTTTCGAAGTAAATAAAAATTTTGTTGTTTACACTATAATGTAAAATTTAAAAATACAAATAAGTTATTAAAGACATAAACGGCGTTCAAAAGATACGCTATCTGTTGTGAATCTTGCATTTTTAAGATATACAATTTATGGTAATGCTAAATCGCTAATTACTTATTTGATTATTTGGATTACCCTAAACTTTTTATTTGCATTTTTTATTTATAAGTTTTTTTTTCATATAACTAGAGCCCACAAGGAAGGCGTGTTATGGTAAACAAATTGTAAAGGAAGCTAAATAACATCGATATTCATTATTTGACTATGTTTAATTAACTAAAACTTTTGTAATTTTTTACTTTTGGTTTTTGCTTGCAAGCAAGTAACAATTTATATAAATTTGATTCATTGCTTTACGAAATTAAAATACAACACTTCATGATTAATTAGTTATTCAACAAAACCAGCTTCAAAGTATTTTTAATCGGCAAGAAATTGTAACACTCTTAACATGCTTTCGTTTTGATCAACAATATTTTTCCTAGCATACGTATATTACACATCAAACTTAATTTGATATACTAAGTTCCACAATATTTCATGTTCCAAAAAGGGTAGTGTTTAATCAACTTAAAAATTTAAACCACAGCTAAACTTAACAATGATTTATAGATTCTTAGCATGCTGTTTTTATTTCTGTAAACTTGAGCATGATTTTTTTCTCTGCAATATAATTAAATTTTCATGACACATGTTAAGGATTGCACTTAAATTCAAAATTAAGCACATTCAACTTGAAAAGTTAATGTAGATGAACAACTACAGTCATTGAAAACATTGCAATTAACTATTTGCAGCAGCAAAAAAGTACTTGAATGTTGTATGAGCAAAAACTGAAATGATTCATTAAATTTAGGAGTTTGCTTTATTTTTCTTACTTAAGTCATCTTGCCTGTGCACTTAACTATTATTAAATGTTCGTCCGGAATGTGTTTAGAGAACATTAATAAAAATGTAATTAGATTCTTTGTTTTTTTCTTTTACCCACCATCAAAAAAGCTGGGAGGTATATTTATTTTGTCATTTCGTTTGTTACAGATGGAGATATTGGTCGAAGAACCAAAAAGTATGTATATCCTCGGTTCTTATAAGATTCCAAGACAATATAGTTATGTCCGTCAATCTCTCCTTCTATCTGTCTGTTGAAAACACTATAGAACCCACACAAAGGTGATAGCTGGCTGATATTTTCCACAAATCCCCTCTATTGATAAGGTTTTTTTGGTATTGAAAATGGGAAATATTGGTCTACAATTCCATAAAAATATTGTTTGAGCAGCCATAAGTATATTGATTTTGTAGCAATCCTTAGTGTACACAACTTCATTCTAAGTACCCTGAAATTATACTGTAAAGTATGGCAAAAATCGGACAATATTTGCCTCTAGTCCCAATGCAATGTCATTCTGAGAGAATGACTTGAACATTCATAATTGCCTTATAACAATTTACATCGCGACATTAGACATTAGCAAGTCTTATATAAACCTAAACATTTCTACCAAAATATAACCCCTATATAAAAAATATTTTATTTTCACGTATTGATGGTGGGTATACAAGATTCGGCACAGCCGATTATATCACACTCTTGCTTATTTTTTTATTCTTTTGTTTTAATTTTCTTAGTAATTTCATCATGAACACTATCAAAAGTTACATTCTTTACATTTTTTATCTTACAGCTATGCTGTTTAATATTGTTGTCTATCGTTCTTTCCTCGATTGTATGTATCCTTTGTACTTCCATTTTTTGTATGTCAGAGTATTTTTTCCGGGTTTTCGGTCTGTTTCTAGTTGGATGTTTCGTGTTCTCTTTAATTTTTTGCTGGCAATTAATTAAGTCTATAATAAGACAATAAGTTAAACAGCTGCTACTTCCACTCACACATAATAAACAAATGCCAGAGGCTGGTTTTAGAAGTGTAAATTAAGTTGAAATTATAAGATATCTTGAAAAATCCCTTGCGTCTTTATGCATGCGTTATTACAGAACATCACGTGAAAATTTCCAAGGATTTCATATAAAAAAATGTTTTTGGTCTCATGAAAACATTTTCAAATAATATATATAACTAGCTTAACCCAGTGCGATTCGCTATCCCTATCTTAGTAAAATTAAAATTATGAAAGGATTTTATAAAATATTGAATGCATATAATTGATACCGGAATTTTTTGATAGTTTTGTTATTAAAAGTATAAAAAATATCCAGCGATTTTAAAAAATCTTGATATTTTTCTTAAGACTTAAGCTCTGCTGGAGACAAGTTTCGTTCCAACGTTATTTTAGTCAAGCTTCTTACATCTATTATATTGTAGATCTTTATATACCCATTAATAACAATTAATAGAATTTGGGACATATTACCCAGCTTATTTCGATCCCTCACAACGGATACTAGCAACAAAGCAATTTAAAGAAATTATAAAAAATCTATAGTAGTTCCCAGAATATTCGATAATAAATATTATCTTTGAATGGGAAGGAAAATATTCCTTATTCCGAAGTAGTGTTAAGTTGTTGTTCTTAACTGCATACAATGGTAACAAAATATCTCACGCAAAGTGAGATATGACCCCCTTAGCTTTTAACAACAGGACTCTTACATTAACGTAAGTTTAAAGAATCTCACAATTACACTTGAGATTCAAATATAACCAGTTTCAGCCAAATATCGTAAAATTATAAGAATGTGATTTATACAAAGCTTGAGGACGCTTGAAATTACAATTTTCTTTGTAATGGAGGTCCTAAATCCACAGTTCTGATCCATACCATTTTTAGCTAAACTCCGTATAGTGATAAGAAATTGATTTATACAAATATTCGAAATGAACCAATTACTTTCTATGGCAGGTGAAATGCCCACTAATGCAATATCGACCATTTTCATTCAAACTCTGTGTAGTGCTATGGAAAGTTTAAATATATTTACGATAACAGCTCTGCAGATATTCGAAATTAGGCAATCATATTGTATGAAAGGTGCCACATCCAAGTCTAATCCAATACCGTCCTTTTTCAGCCAAACTATGTAAAATATAAATGGTGGTGTTCAAAATTTGAAAACCTCCACAATTATTGTCCACAAGATATTAAGAAATAACAATTTACTTTTTATGGGAGGTGCAATATCCCCTGTACCGACCCATAAAATTTTTAGTTAAACTTCATGTAGTGAAAATGAATTGATTCGTATAAGTTTTGAAGACTATCACAATTACAGTTCTGCATACATTCGAAAATAACTATTTACTATGCATGGGTGGTACCATGCCCATTTACCTCATCATGAGAATTTGCAGCCAATTACAGAAAAGCTGCTTAAAGTGGTAGCGAAAAAAATCCCGCCACGCCCACTCAAATTTTCAAAATTAAGAGTAGCCTATTATTCTTTTCGAATATAGAGGAACTTACAGGAAAGGGGGATAGGTAAATTTGTAATTTGGGCAACTATAAGTCACAAACACACAAACAAACAAATACATAAATAAATAAACATTCATTTATAAGTGAGATCGAAAAATTCTTAACATATATGTTAATAAAAATAAAACCGCAAAACTTACAGTTTTGATTTTTTTTATTTGATTGAAATTATTTTTACAATTTACAAAAAAAAAAATATTTTTATAGTCTCATTCACTATTGATGAAATTTTGAACCTTTTTCAGAAACCCTTCCATTATGGTTTTTATAGAGCTTTCTGTCACTTTACTCGAACAGTTCGTCTCCGTTTAAAATCTACCACACATTTGAACACCTTTTTTGTGCTCTTCAATTCTCTTTTAAAAATAGCCCAATATCTCTTCACTGGCCTTAGCTATGGACAGTTTGGAGGATTTGCCTCTCTTGGTACAAATACCACATTATTGTTCTTGTACCACTCAAGACATTTCTTACCATAGTGTTATGAATGGAAGCGGCCTTTTTTGTAAACATTCATTCATGTAAATTTCGGTATTTATAGAGCCCGTTGTAACAAATAATTGGCTTCTTCTGCCGCAACTGCATATTGGTTACCATACCAAAAACTTTTTGGAAAATTTTGTCTGCTTTTGGGTCCTAAACTTTTCTTCAACATTCCCTCGAGCATCTGCTACATAAAAAAATTGACCCAGAAGCTGTGAAAAATTTTCCATACGTACATTTCGTCATCCATTATGCAGCAGGTATATTTTTTGTATACAATTTGACTTCAATTTCCATGCTCTGTCTTTGGCCTTTAAATTTCTAGCAGAGTTCCTGTTAGGAATCTTTTGAGCCTTGTATGCTTTTAAACCTTCATTGGCTTTAACTTTTCGTACCAAATAGTCCGAGTACTGACCTAACCGGTCTGCTTTCTTACCGAAAATCGTACTCTAGGGATCAAAAAAAGAAACTTTGCCCAAGGAAAAATACCTCTAAAATTAATGTTGATGTTCCTTATTTTGACCCAAAGGTCAAATTTTGAAAAATACTACATTGACCCATTTAAAGTACCCCAATCGAGTCTAAATGTATGGAGGGCCCCTGGAACCCTCGTGGGGGTCCCCATACATAAATTTTAAAAAATCACCATATTTGGTACTTTACATGATGTATTGTTTATAAATTTTGTTTATAGAGCGTATGATAAATATAAATGTGATGTAGGTAATAAATAATATTAATCATACGTCCATGAGAATCAGCATAGCTTTATTTTTAAGATTTAGTTTACACTTTAAACCAACATAACTTTTGCTCGCAATGAGAGAAATGAGTAACATGAATAGTTTTAGCGTGTTTAAGTAGCTGAGTATTCAATAAGCACAAAATGGCGTTCGTGTCATTATAAACAAATTTTGAAAAAATATGCTTACTGAAGTTCTAAAAAATTTGACCTTTTGGCCAAAATAAGGAACATCAGAATTCATTTTAAAGGTATGGTTCCTTGGCCAAAGTTTATTATTTAGATCCCTAGAATACGATTTTCCTTGTCACCTGGGGGCAAATTCTCGCACTCGAAATCGAAATAAATTTCGAACGCTTATTAGCGTTCGAGTAAAAACTCGTTCGTTATCGAGTACAATCATTATGATTTTGTATAAATTTTATTCGATATCGAATAAGAGAATCCCAAAAATATAAAAACTCGCACGTTCGAATAAGTATTCGATCGTGTTCGACTGCGGTAATTAGCCCCCTGGACGATTTTTTCGCGTCCCTACAAATCGGGCTCATTTTATGAAACGAAACGTTTAGAAACACAAGCAATTTGTATGAAGAATACTGGGAAAGGTTCGAAACTTGAATTTTTCCATACAAAATTTGATAAAGGTTTGTCGTTGCGTTATATAAAATGAGGCCCTAAAAGTTTTTCTAAATATGTTAAAAATCACAATTTCAATTATTTGATATCATCCCAACTCGTGTCCTTCCTATATGTTATGGTTGCGTGTTTGTGTGCAAATTAGTAATTTCTTGTTGTTTCAAAAAAAAAAAAACTATCCAAACTTGTTAAAAACTAATTAACTACTTTTTTATTTGTTTCACAAAGATAACAAAAGGTCAAAAACAAAAGCAGCATACAAAATCACAACTGTTTCTTCTATACCCCAAAACCGTAATTGATCAAAGCAGCGTTTAAACAATTAATCTAGAGCACATGAAGTAATAAGGGTGAAATAATATGAACCCAAAAATAAATACACAAACCACCAATGTGTAAAAATTACATTAATTTTTACACATTGAGTTACAAAGATTTGGACTTCATGATATTTTTGTTACATAATGACTATTAAAGACAAATTAAATCTTGTAAATCGCTTAACTATTGCTCTTCCTTTGTTTCATTTTTAACATTTCTTAATAACTGCTGAGTGGAAACATATAGCCTCACTTCCCTTTCACCAAAAACATTTAATTCACAATTCATAAAATTATTAAACGGTTTTGTATTTTTTCCTAAATTTATTTTTTTTAACTTAACATTCATCTTTCCATTTAAAAGCAACATCTTATTAAATCTTTAACATTTCTGAAGCTCCCTTCTGTACAAATACTTCAATAATAAAATATAACTGCACGACAAGCGCAGGATGAAGAGTGAGGGCAATGAAATGGAAAAAATCAGAGAGAAAACGGTGCAATGAAAGAAAAAGTGCTTTATAACTGTTGAACCAGTAAGTGTTTGTATGCACATCACTTAAAGCTAACAGAATTTTCTGCACAGCAGTTGCCAAAGCAGAAACCAGTTTTCTGGATAATTAAGGACATGTCTGATTAAGCATTCTATGAAAATTGTATTTTGATTTCTTTTAAAGAAAAACACAAGGAATTACAAGGACGTACTGATTAGCGCAATAAACAAACATTGCTTACAATGCAGCATTTTGAAGTTCCCTAAGGAATCAACGGGAATATGCTGTTCGAACGGTAAAGTTATTCCGCCACCAGTTATTCGGGGCTATCATAGGGGTTGCCAAACGACAGAAAAAGTACATTGGCCTTCTGAAATCGAAAGCTGTTGGTTTTATATTCGATCTAGAATTAAATTCTTTATTGATCAAACAAAAAATTACATTCGATTTCATAAGACAAATGTACTTTTTTGTCGTTTTCAAAACCGATTCCGACAATGATTGGATTCTATGGCAACCCCAATTGAGCCGCCTAAGCTGCTTCTAAGTTACATTTCCGGCGCCAATCCTATTTCCAAGCAATTTTTTCAAAATATCCAAAAGTGCAACTCATGCTTTCAAATGACGTCGGGCTTCATGCCCACCTTTAAAGTTCAAGGCCAAATGTATCACAAAATTGGAACATTGCTCCCGTTTCCCAATGATGATGAGAAGTTCCCTCAAATTTATTTCACCGGAAATGTAGCTACAGAAGTGGAACGCTATCAACGAACATGCGTGTGCATTTGCTGCAATACCCTTCTGCCGAAATATTCTCAAAACAATTGTTTGACATCGGACATGGAAAAATTCCAATTGATCCCGGCACACATTAGATTTAGTTACCGAACTTTTGCCAAATGCAAATGAATATTCTAGCCATTGTCTACAAGGTATTCCCAAGTCTTACAACCAACTACAAAAATTCGGATTGGCTGCAAATTTGACACCAACAAATTATGATGTTAACAAGCTCAAATACAATTGAAACTGCCAGGCGAAACAATAAAATACAAATCGACACAGTAATGAAAGAAGAACAAGGCGACGATTGTCCTACTGAATTTTTGAAGGTTGGATCAGCGACTCTGTCCGATACAGTAAGTATATTAAAATTGAGATCGATATGCAATATAAAACAGATGTTTTCTAATGGCCAGCAACGTGGACCTAGTTCAGATAGTATATTGTAAATCTGCATAGACTCGGGAAGAGACACACAGATATATATTTTCACATAACTGCATTATTTATATAACTACACACATTCAACCATCCATTTAAAGTTATTATTATATTATTTTCATATTCATAAGTATTTATATTGTTTTAGTTACACAATAGTCCTATACAAATCATTTAAATTAATATGTTAATTCGAATGCATTTATATTTATTGTTTATGTCCGAGCAGGAATTGATTAATGGTTGCTATTACTAAATTGCTTTTAAATACAGACTCAATTATTGTTGAAAAATACAGGAAAGAACAAATAAAATAATAAAAGCTTTATATATATGTTTATTCTACATAGAAGTTACACAAAAACTGTGTTCACTTTAAAAAAATCAAAAATTAAATTAGTTTTTTCAAACTATGTAAATTATTTAACTACGGAGAGCGGTTGGTATGAGTAATATTGGTTTAAACTTTAATTCAAAGGTTTCGTTCTAATATATGTATATTAGGTCGGGTCGATTACTTAACTTACAAAGAAAATCGTACTCAGTCAAGTACAAGTCAAATTTTTAAAAATTCAACTTTAACCATTTAAAGTGCCCCAACCGTGTCTAAATGCATGACCGATCCCCACTAACATAGGAAGGCAGACCCAGCCATGCTAGTCACATTGCCCCTGGAACCTCCTGGGGGCGGGTCACCATACAAAAATGTCAAAAAATCACCATATTTGGTACTTTACATGATGTATGTATTGTTTATAAATTTTGTTTACAGAGCGTATGATAAATATAAATGTGATGTAGGTAATAAATAATATTAATCATACGTCTATGAGAATCAGCATAGCTTTATTTTTAAGAATTAGTTTAAAATTTAAACCAACATAACTTTTGCTCGCAATTAGCGAAATTATTAACACGAACAGTTTTAGCATGCTTAAGTAGCGGATTATTCAACAAGCACAAAATGGCGTTCGTGTCATAATTAACAAATTTGGAAAAATATGCTTAGTCAAATTCTCCAAATTTTACCTTTGGGTCAAAATAAGAAACATCAGAATTCATTTTAGAGGTATAATTCCTTTGGCAAAGTTTCTTACTTTGATCCCTAGAATACGATTTTCCTTGTCACTTGGTCGATTGTTTTGCGTCCCTACAAATAGATCCGTCCTAATGTATATCGATTATTAGTAGCCGACAGACTTGGATATTATTACACACAAAAAAATCCATAGGTTATATTTCCTAAAAAGATAGTATAAATTTAACTAAACACAAGGGTAGAATGGCATTTACAAAGTTTCTTAGTTAATATGACTAAAATTTTAGATACTTTCAATGTTCGAAAAATCTACTAAAATTTTTTGTTAAAATTCCTTATAAAATTGTTTGATTCACCTATGAAAGCAAAGTAAATTTATAGTTTAATTTTTGATAATTTGACTATGGAACAATTGTAACATAAAATGAATTTATTTACAAATTATATTTAGAAAATCTTTAGCTTTTATTTAAAAAAATGTATTTACAAAATTAATTTTATATATAATAATTTTATATATAAAATTTGATAAACATTGTTTGCAGATGCTTTTTTGACGTGATTCACATCAGAATCACTCAGACACTTGAACGCATGCGCTTTTGTTGCTGGCGTAAGACACGCATATGGCATCTAGCTGAATTATATTGAGCCAATTCCGACACTGCATTGGCTGTCCGGTATGTCGACAGCCAATTATTAGTCCCAAATAATTACAAACCTCATCTGCTGATGATCGAGACCAGATAAATCTTCATTATCTGTTTGCTTTTATAAATTTTCGTCCGTTAATTTTTTTGATGAATTTAAAAGTGGAGGACTTGCCATGTAGGTGGATTTGACGGGAGTTGAACTTTTTGTGGGCTGCTTGATTTTTTGAGTTTTGAAAATAAAATAGAATTTATTTAAATTTTTATATTTTTTAAAGTTAATTTAATATATACATACCCTTTTGCACCAAAAATATTTTCAATTGACAATTAAATAAACAAAAAACTTCAAAGAAGAAGAAGTTACTAATTCCAATAGTTATGTTAACATAGTTTTTAGGTAAAGTGTATTGTTTGAATTACCTATTGGCATAGATAATAAAACTAAGTTTTTCATTTTCATACAAAAATAAATCAACTATGCAAGCTTAGTTAATATAGCCTCGATTATTTTTTTGTGTGTATTTATGCTCTTGTTCAACCTGTAAACATTCCTTAGACAAATTGGTACAAATAATAAACTTACTTAAATAAAACTTCATATCTAGAAAACAAATTAGATAAAATTTAATGAATAAGATTTTAGTTTGCAAACATTTGGCGAAATATTAATTTTAACACGTTTTCATGATGATGTAGTTGACAAACGACATGAAAAAATCAAACATCCTACTACTTAAATCGTAGCTCCAAAAAACTGTTCATATATAAAGACTCAATTTAAATCTGTATTGAAAAACCAAAGGCAAATAAACACAGGAAAGGCCCATGACAAATGCGAAATAACACAACAGGATGGCAACAAAACCAGGAAACTAAATTGGTATAAACAGGATGGAAGGAAAATGAACTGAAAAAAATACTAAGAGAAGGAAAAAATATGCCATAACTGCAAAACGCAATTCTCAACATAAATAGTGTTTTCCGCAGCGTAACAAAACGTGCGAAAGTAGAAAAAACGATATGAAGCTATAAAAATATGTTGGGGCTATTTCAAGAGTGTTTAGCATGAATTTGCGTGGTAGTAGCAGCTGTGTTTATAAATATGTATGAGTTTTTTATGTTAGTATAAGCATTGAATAGCCTACATTGTTATTTTTTTGCAATATTGTCTAGGGTGTTTGTATCACAAATAGATTATGTTAGAAAAACCTGTAGTTCAAATAGGTTTTACCACAACAAAGCAAAATTTCAGCAGCCAAATATAAAAATGGCAGTATGTTGTCGCTACTACTTAGTTCATTCAATAAATATAGCCGACATTCACATCAACAATAAGTAGGGAAGTATGGGCTGTCAAGCCCGACCATATAATACCCTACACAGAGTATATGAGCAGATAATTTATTTCTTAAAATTTCAATAATTTTTTCTCATGATTAATTTGAGAAAGTGGGTCTTATATGGGAGTAATACCAATGAAATTTGGTCGTGTGACTTCCTCATATTCGAAAAGAAAAATTTCAACATGGAAAGCCAGCCAGACATCCAGACGTTAAATCGACTCAGATGTGGATGTTGGATTAATATTTTTGGGTGCCAAAAACGTCAGCACTAAGGCATTATATCCTGTCAACTATGGTGGTGTAAAGTATTTCTATAAAGCTAGCTTCTTTATAAGCGGGAAAGTTCGGTGAATTACGATTTGAAATTTATATAAATTGTTTCTATATAAAATTCCATAATTCTTCACTTGCGTCTATATGTAATTGAAGTGTTATATTAAAGTGGATTTTTAGATTGAAATGTCTATATATCATGTCCAATTTACATTTGGGTTAATTAGAGCTTTATTTAGTTTTGAAAAGGAAAAAGTAACTAAAATATGTACAATTTCTTTATATCGATCGTGACCATCAAACACATTTTAAGTGAAGAATGAGTCAAAATACTGCTCTTGTTGCTCCCCGGCAATAAGAACCTTGGCTCGGAGGCGCTGTTTGTGTAGAGTTTTTCACTGAGTACTTTAGCACACAAAGATCTCGCCTTTTTGCGCACCGAATCAGTTTCGGCATTTTCTTCATCACGCCAGATTGTGAATGCTTCCTCTCTAGATCTGATTGTAATTTTGCACTTCTAATTACACCAGGATTTTTCCATAGTTCTAATCGAAATTTTCTTTTAATGGAATGAAGGTTTTCATCCCCATCATAATTATGTTTTCGAGCATTTTCGCTATAGCATTGGCACTATTGTCTAAAAAACAGAGTTTGCAATTAAAGTGCCGTAAATTAAAGTTTCGTAAATATAAGTTCAACGTTTTGTAGCTGGTCGTGAAACTTTATGAAGTTCAAAGGGCGTAAAGGAGGCGAAAATGGTACAATAATCTGAATTCCCAAGTGGTGCAAAAACATCTACTTCATATTTGTCAGGTTGTGAAGTTAGAAAAAGTTTGAGGGTGTGATGATGGTGCCCATCAATGCATTAAATATGCGTTGGCTCGTCCAATGATTGCGCAAGGTGATTGCGAGCCGCGAATAGTTCAACATATTGGTCTTCTGTAGCTATATTACACGAATTGTGAAGCTAAGAGGAATTGTAAACATTGAAATCACCAGCAACAACAATTGCAGTGTTAGGACAACTCTCAAGAATCTTCGATATGGAATCGGAAAGGGCATCGAAGCTAGATATGGTAGTATCCCTTCCCGCGTTTGGACTTCTATAAAGAAACTTAAAACTACAAACTTTAAAAAACTATGTAGAATAAATATAATTTTGGGTAATCCATATCCATATATATATATATATATATATATTATAAGTACATAAATGTATTTGTAAGTTTGATTGTTTATTTATTTGTTGGTTTGTTTGAGCGCCACACCTAAACGGCTAAATCGATTTTATTGAAATTAGGATCGTATATAGATCCTTACTTGGAAGCGTCAATAGGCTATAACTTTTTTCAATATTTTTACCAGAAACAATAAATACTAAACGGCTGAACCGATTTTTACTACGACAAGGGTAGCGAAGTGCACCGAGTCAAGCAAGTAGTAAATAAAATAAACAAACATAAATTATAACTAAAATAGTATCAGAAATATTAAACACAGTTCTTTTTCAGAATATGCAGGTCCAGCTGTTTTTATGTCTTGATCATCACAAAAAAAAAGTTTTACTACAAAGTATTCAATACTTCTTTCCAGTTTTCATATAAATTATATAGCAAGAAATGCTTTTCAATCTGATCAGATGGCATAAATTACATTTTAAACTCACTTGTGTTATGTTGTACACATTGATCAAATGAAAATGCATCGGGTATCATTCATGTAAGAAGAAAAAAAATTTAAAATCTTTAAATTTCACACATAGATGTCGCAGAAATCTTTTTATTTTTCAGCCAGGCTGTTTTACTTTAATTTATCAAAAAATTTCTGAGCACAGACTTAGGAAAATTATAGATTTCTTCAAAAACTTCAACAAAGATAAATTCCATATATACCAAAGAAATGTCACCTAATTTGACTACGATCGGTCCATAATAAGTCAAAGCTTTCATATAAATTATAAAGGAAAGCTGTTTATACTTATACACTGTAGGTGTTGGGTATCAAAAGGTCAGTCTATACCTACTACACTTTCTTACTTATTTAACAATAGCATTCTACATCCTTATATTTAAGTTTTCATCCTTTTTCTCGTTTTTATCAATTCAATTTGTTCTGTATTTCAGGTTATTTCAATGTAAGCAAACAAATGTTGTCTTATTTAAAAGATATTGATAAGTAAAAAAGGTTGAAATTTAAACTGTTTGTGCTAAATTGAAAAATATGTATGAAGATATATGTACATACAGTTTGTTTTTTACCATACATATTAGCAAGTATACAATATAAGTACAGTTTGAACTGAGCCACCTGGTTTTCCTTAATCAATATGTATTCCCAAAAAACATAGAAAGTGATAATAAAAAGTATTGCTCATATGTGCTCTTCTTTAATTTCTTTTTCGACAATATTTCCACTAAAGAGAAAGAAACGATCAAAAAACAAAATAATATTAGACGGTTGTTTATTTATAATATTATTTCTTTACATATTACTTTAAAGGATTATTTATATGCTACCATTACCAGTGATTTATATTTCTGTGCAAATTGTACTTGTACTGTAATATACGAAGTTCATACTGAGTTTGCCAAACAAACTAATGAACAAAAAGCCAAATAAAACAGAAAAAAATTTTTAACTAAAAATACAAGTTTAGTTGAATAAATTTCCATGTATTATGTTTTTTATTTGCTGTGTGCTAAAAATGCAATTGAAAGTAGCCAATAGTTCAACAAATGGTAACCCGAAAGAAAAGCAATAAAATTTAGCCGGCCAAAGGCGATTGTAAAATACACTACACCTACTAATTTGAAACTTCAGCAGTATAAAATTTGGGAAAATTCAGTTGGTGTTAAAAAAATAAAATCTTTACAACTAATGTCAGAATTTCTATTGAATAAATGCTCATAAGGAGAACAAGTACACCTGTAGTTCACAATTAATTTTTCTTATTATAAAGTTGTGCTATATTTGGTAGCACAATATACATATAACCCTATAATACTACAATAATTTTTTACAATATTTTGGAGGTTTTTTTGCTTTCAGTGACACTTTGAAATTATTCGATGAAATCAATTGCATAGTATCTGTTTTAAATTGCATGGTTGTGTCTAGTGATAAAAATCCAATTTGTAACACAGCAGCAACAGACAGCATGTTTGTAGTAAATACAGAAAAGAAGAAAATAAGTTAAGAGCCTATTGTAGCCAAAACCTTTAATACTTTATTTAACCTTATTTATGTACCGCAATTGACAAGCATTATTTTGTATGACCAATGTAATTGTTTACTTTCGTATACATATTTTAACAAAAATCAAAGACACATATTTAAACCTAATGTGTTTAAATACTCATATGATTCCCGTACACTTGTTATAAACTTTTAGAAATATTTTAATTAACCCTTTGACGACCACAGGGACACCACTGTCCTAAAACAAAAATATTGAATAACTAAATAACGAAAAATTTAATATTGGGATATATATAAGACTTAGGTTGTGCATTTTTGTTATAAAAAGTTATAAAATCATTATTCATGTTCTGTTCGTGATATGTAGTCCATAAACATGAGTATATGGAACGATCATTTGCACTCTACGACCAAAATTCCATTAAATCTGTTAAATTTGTTTTTGTTTTAATTTCAGAATAAGTTTTCTTGGCGCTAACTGATTCACATTAAATAAACAAAATGATTACTTTTACACAAACAAATCCTTAAAAAGGAAAAATTATTCGAAGCTGTTTGCATTTATAATGATAATCAATATTTATACAAAATAAATATGTAGTAGCTGCTTAATTTCTCAGCAGTTAAGTAAGTAGTCAATGTGTTATTTACAGTACGTTTAATTTTTACTGTACTTGTTGATGGAATTCTCATACACTTTGTTTTCTTTTTGCTTAAGTATGCAGACTCACTTGTAACCTAACTTGAAGTCAATAGTAACTTCAGTATGTAACCTAGATTGTAGTCACTCCAAACGTTTATTTTTAACTGCACTTTAGAAAGTTGTTATTTTAACCTCCAGAAGTAATATATGGGATAGATCTTGAAGGAAGGCTTGTTTACAAGCAATCGGTTATAAATTGACTATTTAAGATCATGATCATGTATTTTAGGACATGCTAAAATAACTTATTATGTAGCTAGTAAGTTAACTGACTCTATGTAATCTGTATGTAATCAAATAGGTTGATTACGTTGCACCAGCTATCAAACAGATTCATTGTAAAAAGTGCATCAAAAAAACTTCGAGCCAAAATATATCCTTAGATCAACAAATTATTATTTTTTTAATGACGTCATCTTTTAGAAGTTTTTATTTTCTAAATAATAAAAACTTTTCAAAAAATCCAATATGGACTTTTAAAAAAAATAGCAAATGATTTAAAGGTTCATCGTCACACTTTTTCCAAAACCACTAAACAGTATAAAGAAGACTTTAAAAGGTATTGGTAAGGCGAAATAAGTCGAACAACTACTTAGAAGAGCACCGATCACATTTATCAGAAAACGAGCTCGTAAAGTTAAATTTTCTTATTATTTTGTGCGCAGGGGCAAAGCCTATGCTGGGTTGAAGTCGTATAAAGTTCAGAAAGTTCCAGGTAGCAATGCGGTAAAAAACGTAAAAGCAAAACAACTACCCAAAAAGGTAAAATTTTATTAAAAAAATACATCTGTTGTGTGATGGATGATGAGACTTATGTACTGGTAGACTTTTCACAACTTTCTGGGCAAGATTTTTATGTGGCTGATGGACGAGGTAATGTTCAAGAACAATACCGGAAAAAAATATACAAAATTCACCAAGAAGAGGCAAGCGATTTTCAGTTGTGGCTTAAGAAGCCAATCATTTGTGACATTAGGCACGATAAACACAGAAATAGATATTACGGAGTGTCTGCAAAAACAGCTTTTACATTTCTTAAAACAACGCACGCTCTCCTTTATGATTCTGGCTCGATTTGACATCTTGCCACTATGGAAAAAATGTGCTTGAGTGGTATTCAAACAATAATGTCAATTTTGTACCACGGGAGGCAAATTCACATAACTGTCCAGAACTTCGAACTTTGGAAAAGAATTGGGCTCTTGTAAAAAACAACTAAAGAACATAGGAAAGGTATACCACATGTACATGTCTGATTTTAAGCATAAGTGGACCACCTCGTCCTAAAAGGTAACGGAAGAGAGGATTTCCAAAAAAAGTGAATAAATTTTTAAACACCAAGTAATATGCCAATATTTTAATATTTAATGCACAATATGTGAATAAATGTTCGTATTCTTGAGAACTTTTATATTGTACGGTTTAAGTTTTATTTAACTTAATAGAAGTATAAACTATTTTGGCTCACTCTAATCAAAAATTGTCAGAAAAGGATCGTGTTAAAATAGCCAGTCACCTAACTACTCATGAAACTAGTTGATCCCCAAAGTGATAGGTAATATCACTAGTTCAGGGCAGTCACCAAGAACTGCTAGGATTTTATGTTTGTTATCAATTTTATGAAAGTTATTATTTTCTCTTAGATTTGTTATTTTGAAATGGTTTAAAAGTTATATTTTTTTCAATTCGTATAAGTACTTTATTGTGTTATATTTACACCTATCCCTCGATTTACACGATAGATGCGATCCCGAAAAAATCTTGTACATCTAAATGGACAATGTTTGTATGAAAATACGAATAAATTTAAAATTTTTTTAGAAAATTCATTTATTTTAAAGTAAACAAAATTATTAGTTATAACATCACTTTTTAAAATTTTACAGAAGAGACAAAAATCTTAATAAAGTGATAAGTGTTGTGGTTACAATTATGTTTTTTTTTTTTCGTTAATAAAGTCGTTCTTTTTAAAAATGGAAAGCTACAAATTTGTGAAGACGTGTATCTTAACGCGCTGTTTTTGTTAAATCCTTTTGCATTTGTATTAGTCGTCACTTCCAATCAGTTCTTCATCACTGTCTTCCATTACTAATCGTATATTTTTGGTAGGCGACATATCTCTTTCGTCACTAGATAATACTTCATGCACTCAGGGAAAACGTGCAACTTAAAAATAAGAACGCGTCATATTAATTCAATAATGTTTATTATAATAGAAAACTTATATTGAAATATGAACTTTAAATTAATATTTTTCGGTAAAAAACTATGTTTGTTTTGCTGTTGATGATGTATGTAGATGGTAGCTGATGTAGTATGTAGATGGTAGCTGAACTTAATAAGTTTTTCATAAATCCTCAAAGCTTTATTTGTACTAGAATTAGTATCAATTTGGATTCGCTATTGAGTTTGATCTTCTATCCAGATCATTAGTGCCTTTTCCATATTTTTGCTAAAAATATTAAAAGAAAAATCGTGTAAATTGAGGTAATTTTTACATCCCACGATGTAAATGAAAACCAAAAAAAGAAAACGTGTACAATTTAAATCGTGTAAAAAAAAGTATCGTGTTTATCGAGGGGTAGGTGTATTGTGTTATTTTTTTAATAAACATTGAAGAAAATACCTCAACTAGGGTTTGTAGTGTACTTAACGTTGTAGTAAAATTTAATCGTATACTAACACTAATTCCAATTAAACTTAAGAAAAAGTCAGAGAAAGCTTGTAAAAGAACATAAATTCATATCAAACGATTAATACTTATACAGAAATTCCATAAACAACACTTAAACATTTTATTTATTAAATCCTTAGATTCCCAAAGGAAACCGTTATTTCATATGAGGGAAACAAATATTTTTTAAGGAAACTTATAGAAGTATTTTTGTGTTTATTTATTTAACAGTACATATATATATATATGTATATATGTGAATGTGAATAAATTCTCAAATATGTTTACGTCTGATTACATGTCGATACCTTTAGGCAATCCCACAATAATGGCAATGACGTATTTTAATACATTATAAGTGTATATTTGTAAATGTGTGTTTATACATACACTCATGTGGATATTTCCCAAAATACAACTTATGTCCGTTAAAAAAAGGAAAAGGATAATGGAAAGAGGCAGTAGGATACAATTTATATCGATATTTCCCAAAATACCACTTAAGTATGTCAAGAATTGTGATAAGAAGCAAACAGTGCGAAATTATAAAAACGTTGGCTTAAAAAAACTATTAAGTTTGGTACAACTTTAATTAAAATTAACACAACTGTTCAAGAAAATTAAAACTTAATTAATAAGGCTGAACTTTTACTACTTCTCCTAACTATACAAAACAGTAAATAATATATAAAAATGTTGATATCTTTAAGTAATTATTTTAGAAAGCAGATACAAATGTATTTATTTTAAAGACATTGCAAATATGCAATCATTCTTTTCTCTATCATACACATTACTAATACGAAAGTCAAGCAATCAATTCTGAATAACTTCTGGTATATATATGTTTACTAAACATTGATTTAATATATTTTTATCCTTCTACATTCCTACATTTTCCTGCTATTTAATAATAGCTCTTTTAAGGATGTGTTGTGCTAGGAAATGTCCGTCATAATTTATAAATAGAAACACATATTGACATAACTACAATGGATGACTCGTTATGTATGTCCCCATATCTTGCACAAACATATTGAAGTAGAAATAATAAAATAAAAACATTCACAAAAAATTCTTTACAATTTTTTATTCAATAGAAAAGTTTGTATTTATTTCTATTTTATGTTGTTCTTTTCAAGTACTTTAAATTTGTTGCTGCTTTTGTTGTTGAAGGCTGGAATGTTGCTGTAAATGTGTTTATATATGTTTATGAGTAAGTGAAAAGAGAAAGAGTATGAGAGGGAGAAATGTTAATTGGTATAATACTCTTTAGATGATAATATCAAGAGTCATAACAATCATTTCTTAATGCAGTTACTTAATATGGGCACAACACTTTTTTGTAAATGACTTGGTAGTGCCTCTAGTTGTCCAAGTATTAGCAATATTTAAAGTCATAACAACCAATTTGCTTTTCAAGCCCTTATTATCAGTATTGCTATTTTTTTTTTTTTGGTATTTTAGCATATTTATAGAAGAATATGTGAATTTATTTTAGTATATCGTCGTTATCTTCACGTAACTCCAACAATTTTTATTGGGGTAATTCAATTTAAAATTTCAGCAATAAGTGGTTCAATATTTTTGTCTGAAGAAATTTATAGTAAAATGGGCAATACGGAGATGTGACTCTTATAAGTCTCCGGGAGGGGATGACATAAAAAAAACGAAAAAAATCTAAAGTTCGAAAAGTGGACTTTTTGTTTCATCTATTAAACCCTATAACGAACCCCTAATCTTTAGTAGCTTAATGTGACGATATCAAAAGTATTTAATTCATGGAGTATATTGAGACATTTACACACAACTTCCCCTCCAGTTTTGTTTTCCTCAATTTTAAAAATCCATATCTTTACCTCTAAGCTTTATTTTTTTAATTTTCTTTTTGATTATGAATCGTACGATTTATAATTATTTTTTGGAAAACTAAAGTTTTGTATTTTTTTTTTTTTTTTTGAAATTTGGTAAAATCAAAATGTATATTTCTTAAAATTATAAAAGTGAGAAAAGGTAAAAACAAAATTTATCGATTTTGATATATTTTTTTAAGAAATTGCTTACAATATGAAATAATACGAACATCTAAAAAGATTTTCTATTCAAAATAATAAATAAAATTTTTTTTTTATAATATTTCCTTAACTTTTATATTTTTAATACTAAATTGGAGTATATTGATACATTTACAGACAACTTCCCCGCCAGTTTTGTTTTCCTTAAATCTAAAAATCCATATCTGCAGTTCCAAGCATTATTTTTTTAATTTTCTTTTTGATTATGAATCGTACGATTTATGATTATTTTTTGGAAAACTAAAGCTTTGTAGTTTTTTTTTTTTTTTTTTGAAATTTGGTAAAATCAAAAATTTATATTTCTTAAAATTATAAAAGTGAGAAAAGGTAAAAAATCCATGGCCCATAATCATAGTCAAACAATAAAGTCGGTTCTTTTTAAAAACAACTTTAAAATAAAAATCCGCTTTTTATTATTGTCTAACTATAGTCAAACTTAAAGTATGTTTTAAATTGAACCGACTTTAACTGGGTGTCACCTCAAATGTAGAAAATGTTTTCATACAATATACAACAAAATGTAACCGGGAAACTAAAGAAAAAAACGGTTTGTGGTGGAAAAATAGAAAAGGAAAGATTAATAACAAATTTATTCTATTTTGTTACTAATTTTATTGATTCAATATTCAATAATTGCAAAATCTCTGCCAATGTCTTGTAACTTAAACGTTTTTGACTTTTTGTCGAACTTTTTTACATGGCGAAGAACAGCTGATGCTGTTGTTAAATGAGTTAAAAACAACTTCAGCTGGTTTTATATTTACAGTCGACATTAACGTCAGAAGTATACTTTAACTTCTCTATGGTAGACCTGAAGTACACTCTTAAGTAGAGACGATTTTATTTCTCTTAAAATATACTTTATTTTTGATTATGATTATGGGCCAATATCTTTATTTCAAAGCATTATGTTTTAATTTTCTTTTTGATTATAAATCGTACGATTTATAATTATTTTTTGGATAAATAAAGTTTTGTAGTTTTTTTTTTTAATTTTATAAAATCAAAATTTATATTTCCCAAAATTATAAAAGTGAGAAAAAATAAAAATAAAATTTATCGATTTTGATATATATTTTTTAAGAAATTGCTTACAATATGAACATCTAAAACGATTTTCTATTCAAATTTTCAAAATAATAAATAAATTTTTTTTATTTCTATAAAATTTAAATTTTTAAGAATAAATTGGAGTATATTGAGACATTTACACACAACTTCTCCGCCAGTTCTATTTTCCTAAATTTATAAAATCAATATCTTTAGATCCAAGCATTATTTTTTATATTTTCTTTTTGATACTGAATCGTACGATTTGTAACTATTTTTTGGAAAAGTAAAATTTGTAGATTTTTTTTTCGAAATTTTATAAAAAAAAAAAAAATGTTATTTCCCAAAATTAGAAAAGTAAGAAAAACTAAAAAAAAATTTTTCGATTTTGATATATAATTTTTTAAGAAATTGCTTACAATAGAACTAATATAAACATCTAACAAGATTTTCTATTCAAACTTTCAAAATAATCAATAATTTTTTTCTATAATATTTCCTTAACTTTTAGATTTTTTATTATAAATTGTAGCATATTGAGATAGTTACACACAACTTCTCCGCCAGTTTTGTTTTCCTAAAATTCAAATATCCATATCTTTAGTTCCAAGCATTATTTTTTATATTTTCTTTTTTATTCTGATTCGTACGATTTGTGACTATTTTTTGGAAAACTAAAATTTTTCGAATTTTTTTGGGAATTTTTTTGAAAAAAAATTAATTTCGCAAAATTTTTTTAATAAATTCCTTACAATATGAACTAATATAAACATATAAAACATTTATTATTCATATTTCCAAAATAATTAATAATTTTTTTTCTTATATTTCCTTAACTTTTAGATTTTTAATAATAAATTAGATAGTTATACATAACTTCCCCGCCAGTTCTATTTTCCTAAATTTAAAAAATCAATATCTTTAGATCCAAGCATTCTTTTTTATATTTTCTTTTTGATACTGCATCGTACGATTTGTAACTATTTTTTGGAAAACTAAAATTTGTAGATTCTTTTTTTTGAAATTTTATAAAAAAATATTTATATATCCCAAAATTAGAAAAGTAAGAAAAACTAAAAATAAAATTAGTCGATTTTGATATATTTTTTTAAGAAATTGCTTACAATACGAACTAATATAAACATTTAACAAGATTTTCTATTAAAAATTTAAAAATACTTAATATTTTTTTTATAATATTTCCTTAACTTTTAGATTTTTAATAATAAATTGTGGTATACTGATATAGTTACACACAACTTCCCCGCCAGTTTTGTTTTCCCAAAATTCAAAAATCCATATCTTTAGTTCCAAGCATTATTTTTTAAATTTTCTTTTTGATTCTGGATCGTCCGATTTGTAACTATTTTTTGGAAAACTAAATTTTTGTATTTTTTTTTTTTGAAATTTGGTAAAATCAAAAATTAATATTTTTTAAAATTATAAAAGTGAGAAAAGGTAGAAATAAAATTTATTGATTTTGATTAATTTTTTTAAGAAATTGCTTACAATATGAACTAACATGAATATCTAAAAAATTTTCTATTCAAATTTTCAAAATAAATACAATTTTTTTATATTTCCTTAAATTTCAGATTTTTAATAATAAATTTGAGTATATTCATACATTTACGCACAACTTTCCCGCCAGTTTTGTTTTCCTGAAATTAAAAAATCCATATCTGTAGTTGCAAGCATTATTTTTTTAATTTTCTTTTTGATTATGAATCGTACGATTTATAATTATTTTTTGGAAAACTAAAGTTTTTTTTTTTTAAATTTTATAAAATCAAAAATTTATATTTCCCAAAATTATGAAAGTGAGAAAAAATAAAAATAAAATTGATCGGTTTTGATATATTTTTTTAAGAAATTGCTTACAATATGAACCAATATGAACATCTAACAAATTTTCTATTAAAATTTTCAAAATAATAAATACAATTTTTTATATTTCCTTAAATTTTAGATTTTTATTAATAAATTGCAGTATAATGAGACATTTACAGACAGCTTCCCCGCCAGTTTAGTTCTCCTATAATTTAAAAATCCATATCTTTAGCTCCAAGCATTATTTTTTTAATTTTCTTTTTGATTATGAATCGTACGGTTTATGTTTATTTTTTGGAAAACTAAAGTTTTGTATTTTTTTTTTTTTTTTGAAATTTGGTAAAATCAAAAATTTAAATTTCTTAAAATGATAAAAGTGAGAGTAAAAATAAAATTGATCGATTTCGATATATATTTTTAAGAATTGCTACAATATGAACTAATATTTTTTTATGAAAATTTATCGATTTTGATATATTTTTTTAAAAAATTGCTTACAATATGAACTATATGAACATCTAAAAAGATTTTCTATTCAAATTTTCAAAATAATAAATATATTTTTTTTTTATATTTCCTTAAATTTTAGATTTTTAAGAATAAATTGGAGTATATATATATATTTTTTTTTTAAAGAGAAGTAGCACTCAGGCAATTAATATGCCTATAAATAATATATAGATTGTGGAAGGAAAGGTGGTGAAAGGAGTAGAAAGGCTTTTATTGACAACTCTGCAATTGCGTGTTATGCCTGTTATTAGTGCAGGTTGCAGCGCCTCTGGTGGTGAGATGGCGCATAATTCAAGCCAACAACCTTTATTTATTTATTTTACTTCGATGGCGTTTTAGTGTTATACCAAGGAAGGAGGGCGCCGTGGTAAGTATTAGTTATTAGTAAACTAATAATTATTATAAACTGATGTTGATGATTGGCAGCGGCTTAGTGATCAAACGCGCTAACCAATTAAGCCACAGCAACCACACAAACATGCATATATACAACGTATTACAACTACACTGAACTTACACCTACTTTGTTGTTGTTTATAGTAAACACAATTGTAGATGTCTCTTAAATATAGAGTTGTTGGAATTTGTATACTCCTAATACAAATTCCAACAATTACTGCAAGTATTAAATAGAAAAACATTATTTTATATTATCTACTTTTTGCACAATGTTCTGTGCGAGTTAGTGAATGCATTATTTTGTGTATGAAAGTAACTATTTTCATATGCCATTACATTTTGAAGTCCTTTTGTGTTGATATTTACTTAAATTTAAATTACTTGTGATGTCATTAGGTGATTATCACATATATTGGTATGCAGATTAGTGTTTACTTTACAAGAATTTTATTTCTATTTTACTACACACAAACGAATTGAATTTGTGTGGAAGTGTTTAATTAATTATTCAATTTACTAGTATTTATTTAAATGTAAATGAACTAGTAGTACTTTGTTTAATTTACTGGGCTATTTTTATATTTTATTCAATTTTTATTTTTGTTGATATTAGGAACAGGTCTTTAGTAATAACATTTTAACAAAATTCATAAAAAAAATTTAATTAATATCATTTACTACGTAAATACGTGTTTAAATGTATTTTGTAAATTTAAGTAAATAACAGTTCCGTAATAAATTATCTTTATTACCATTTCATAAATTTAACTAAATAAGAATTCCGTAATAAACATAATTTTTTTATGCACGGGTGAGTATGATTATTATTAATTTTGTTATATGTAACTAAATCAAGTAAACGTCTAGGATTCTACAGGATATAGACCGCAAAATGAAAACGTTTAAAACATCAACATATGTTTTTAATAACACACAAAAAATTTCAATTTTCTGAGCAACTTATTCTTACTGTTTCATTTTATATTTTTATAAAGGAGGAAACCTCATAATATTTGTATTTATTTAAAAGTAGATATGCTATTTCAAATTCTGTTTAAAAGCACATCTGGTTTTTACTATATTTTGTAAAAGTTGTACATATTTTATTTATTTTTTGCAAAGAATCACAAAGAAATAAAATATCTACAACAGCATAAATATTATCTATATGGTAAAGTGTTTCGTGCACCAAGTAATATCCACAATTGGTGTCTTTATGAAGAAATTCTATATAATGGCTGTTTATTAAGCCCGATAGAATTTACGAAGGAGCTTACTGTCTGATGAACAGTCATACTGCGCTCTCGTTTTGACATTTATGATCAGTATACTTTGGCAAATCATCGCCAATAGATTGACGTTTGAAAAATGCTACCAAACTATCCAAATTTACTTTGCAAATCAGCAATCGATTTGCGCAGCTTTTTTATCGTAAAATTGTGTTCAGTAATGATGCTCATTTTTGGCTTAACGGGTTTGTTAATAAACAAATTTGCTGCAAATGGAGTGATACCATTCCACAAAAAACTCCAAAGACTCCATTACATCCGCTTGGTGCGGTTTACATGCTGAAGGCATCATTGCGCCTTGTTTATTCAAAAGTGAAGCCGGATCTCGCGTTTCGGGCAATGGAGATGGAATGATATGTTGTTTGAAAATATAGATGGCATTGATCCGCACGAGATTTAGTTTCAAAAGGATGGCTCTACGTGCCATACGACGACCGCAACCATCTATTTATTTGAATCAAAATTGGGCGAAAACTTTATTTTGAGAAATGGACCTGTAATTGGCCTCGAAGCTGTTGTGATTTGACACCTCTTGATTTTTTCCGATGGATCCACATGAAGTTACTGATTTAAGCTGATAAATTAGCAACAATTGACTCCTTGGAGGTCAACGTTGTTCGTGTTATTCTTGCCATACGACCAGCAATGCTCCATAAATTGGCCCAAAATTGGATGTCCAGATTGCGATTCATTAAGACCAACCGCGGTGGCCATATGCCCGAAATCATCTTCATATGTTAACGTCATATATTGATCTTTTGAAACAACGTTTTATTGATTAAAATTTTTTTTTTTTTTGTTATTTTTTAAAATTTCAAGTTCTATCTGGCTTTCATGTATGTAACTTTACATTACATCTTTGCTTTTGGTCACCAACTTTCTATGTATGAAATATGGATGAACTGGAAATATTTGAGATACCTGTGTAAAAAACAAGCAAAACTAATATTTAGTTTATTTAGTTTTAATATAAAATTAAATAATTTTTTGTAATAGATTTGAATTGAAGAAAATTTTAATCACTAAATAAATTTTTAAAGCTACTGTATATTGATTTTGTCATTCTGTTTGTAATACAACGAAATATTTATCGCAGACCCAGATTAGTGTATATATTCTGAGTCCTCATAAAATTCTAAGACGATATAGCTTTACGTTCGTCTGTTTATTTCTCTGTCTATTGAAAACACGATAGGGCCAAAACGAAAAGATTTCAGTACTTGTAATACGCTATAATAATGGAAAAAAGTCCTTTTTACTTAAGTAAAAAACGCAAAGAAAAAAACTATTCACAAAAAACTTTTATGCGAATAATAAAAAAATATATTTGTGGTAAAAAATGTTAATGCAAATGACACAACGACGAATTAAAATAATCTTTATGGCATTTGCATAAACCAATTCAACAATTTATGTGATCCCTTTTACATCCACATTGAGTTTCAAATGTTTTTCCTTTTTTCTTTAAAACATTTTTTTAGCACGTAAATTTTGCATTAACCCTTTTGGTTCGCATTTTATGCATATGTACCATCAAGTTTTACATGTCCTAAAAGTTAACATTTTTACTTTGATGGATTTTAAATTCAATTTTTTATTTTATTTTTGTTTTTTAACTGTAATTTGGTAATTTGAAAGCTGTACTGAAAGGGTTAAAGCAAACTTAGTTAAGCAAAATGCCTACACCAATGGCTGCGAAGGGAAGAAGGCAGAATAATAAACGTAAGTTTCTGGCATTATATATTTAAATAAGAGCAAAAAATTAAAATTTTTGATTCATACCCCATGATTGCAGCCAACAAAAACTTTATTGAAAGAAGAAAAAAGTAAACTTTGTGTTCTCACGTTTTCCCTTACTGAAAAGTAATGCTAAAGAAAACTGATGTGAAACAATTTACGTTAGTTTGATTTGAATTCGTTATTTGGTTTATATAAATAATGTAAAAAAATTTAAGTAATTTGTGTAGCGAAGAAAAATAACGAATGATGATTGTTGAGTTTTGCTAAAAGTTTTCTTGGTAGCCATTCATTCCTCCCACCTGCAAAAGGAAATTAAGTTTTATTATACTGTATTGATTGTTACCTAAAAGGTATTTTCAATTATTTTGAACTATTGTAAAATCTAAAATTAATCAACACGTTTGTCATGCTATTTTGCAGAAATTTCTTCAAGTAAAAGTTAGTAATAAATTTTATATATTAACCTTTATGTGCTCGGTAGTCTACATTTGTAGGAAAAGTCAGTTTTTGAACGGCGCGTTTGGTTTGAAAATACAGTACTACTTTGCTCCAATCTGCCCAATCAAGCAATTTGAATGGGTGTTCATAATGCGGTTCTTGGCACTGCTGTTGGCCCATCTCGTGCTACCAAAGGGCTCATCGAGCCAGCCGTATTCTACTCGATTTTCCTCTATCGATGCCCAAACAAGTTCTGATTGATACTAACGCTAAAGCCGATAAAACGTTTCAAAAGTGGAATGAACAAAACCGCACCGCAAAGGAGAGGGTGTGGAATTATGTGACAAATATTGAATTGAGAGCTTTCATTGAGCTTTTCAATTGGGCTATTTCTGCATTATGGGTTCAATGAACAACTATCTTCGGCGGTACTATCAACCATCGGGAGAAATAACAGTTGACGAACAACTATTTGCATATCGCGGAAGAACTAGTTTTACTCAGTACATCTAATCCAGGCCTGCAAAGTATGGCATAAAAGTCTGCTTCACATACGATGCAAAGACATTCTATGCTTTCAACAGCGAGATTTATACAGAAGAGATCTCAAATGCAAGTCGTGCAACCAATGTAAGAGAGATTGTGGTAAATTGAATCTGAGTTAGCAATTGATGTCCAAAAATCTCGTTCATCTTGGTACTGTTCGTCAAAACAACACATTTGTGCCAAATAAAATGAAAACAGACCTCGAAGACTTGCAAACTCAGCTCTTCATGCCAGCAGTTTAATAGCGCTCTGAAAATTCTAGGGTATTAGGCAATGCTCCAACACGCCTGGCTATTGAAATGGCACTCGGTAGTTCTCCTGTTTCTGTGGATAAATGCAGTAACCATTAATGAATTTAAACATTTTCATCTTAACATTTTATCTAAAGATCAAATATTTCTTAATAAATATGCTTTCAAGTATAACTATCTGCGTTTTAGTGTTTTTTTTTTTTCATATGTTGACAGTTTTCCACACAAATACATATTTGATACAAATATAAGCTTCCGACCGCCAATGTAAGTTTACAATCCCGAGCACATAAAGGTAAAAAGCGTATTTAAATAATAAGTATTTAGGAACACATTAAAAAATAAAATCAAGGAAGGAAGTAGAAAATTATTCTTTATAATAAGGTTATTCACGGTTGCTGGTTTGTCGTCTTATCTGGATATAAATTTAAAAACAATCTCTGTAAACAATGAACACACTTTTAAGTTGATTATTCTGAAAACATATTTTCAAACGATATAATTTTTAAAGATACAAATTCGAGTGTACAGCTGTTCTTCGACAACTGCAATCGTATTGTATGCTCTAGAACAATGGTGCCCAAGCCCTATACTCTTGGTGCTCATTTGTTTTTGTAAATGCTCTTAGCTATAGGCTGTGTGTTTCTATACTCAATGGATCACTCAGCACTAGCAATATGAAATACACAAACAACATTGTCTTGTTTGTTTTTTTTGTCGATCTTCAATGTCTACACGCAAGCGCAAAGCAACAACACTTTCATATGTTTTGCTGGTAAACATTGACGACAGCGATCATCAATGTAGATTTTGTTTTTGTTTATCGTATGGTATTGTATAAAAAAGTGTATATTTTTATACCCTTCACCTTCGTGAGAAGGTTATATATAAATTTGTCATTCCGTTAGTAATTACCATAATATAATTTTCCGACCCTATAAAGTATATATATTCTGGATCCTTATCGATAGCAGAGTCGATTAAGCCATGTCCGTCTGTCTGTCTGTCTGTCTGTCGAAATCAATTTTCTGAAGACCCCAGTTATCTTCGGGATCCAAATCTTCAATAATTCTATCAGACATGCTTTCGAGATTTTTGCTATTTAAAATCAGCAAAATCCGTCCATAAATAATGGAGATATGAGCAAAAATCCGAGACAACCTCTGAAAAATTCATCAAAAAAATAAAATTTATTGCATGTTTTGACAAAAAAACAACAAAGCGTTTGTGTGGATGTGTGTTTGTTATTTCTTTGCGTATTTTGTTTTTATACCCTTCACCATGAGAGGCAAGGGTATATATAAAGAGAAAGTTGTTTATAATGAGTTTTCATATGAGCATCTCTATTATACGTAAACACCACACACTCCCAACAACAACACTCTACAACAATGGTGCGCAGCCCATAGCACAATTGTGCAAAATCAAATCACACGTATTCTTATGCTCTTACAATTTAGTAGCCGGTGTCCACTCAACGAGACAAGTAAAAAGGCGTATGAGCATAGGACTTTTTCTTTATTTTTTCAGTTTTTGTATTTGTTTGTTTCTAGGTGCACTGAACAAAATAAAGAATTGAATGTGTTCGTGAGAGAATTTACTTTTGCGCACCTCTGTTCTACAATGTGGAATGAGATGAATAAAAATATAAATAAAAGTATATAAATTAACCTTGAGATGAAATGAATAAGAATTATAAATCAACACATGCATAGTTTCGTTTATTTTAATTTTTGTAGTTGTTATTTTTTCTACATACAATTGCGCAAAATAATTGTTGTGTTTATTTTGATAGTTATCAGTGAGGACTCAACACGAGAATATGATTATAGGATCTTTTGCAATTGCATCTGATATAATGTTATGATTTTTTCTTGTTGTTGTTACTATATGAAGAGTTTTGCATGGGTAAAGGCAATGTACATAAATATGTATACTTAGGTGAAGGGTATATAAGATTCGGCACAGCCAAATTTAGCTCTGTTACTTGTCATATATAAAATCGATTTTGGGTGGAAAATGTAAGTGATCACAGATGATCGTCCTTTTTCCATTTGGACCACTATTTACCGACTTATAGCCACTTTTATGTTTTACTTCATTTTCATATATAAAATCGATTTTTTATATGAAAATATAAGTGATCACAGTTTTTTTTTTTTTTTTTTTTTTTTTTTTTATACGTTTTTTATTAGTTTATTGAATCTGCCTTTTATAGGCCTAACAATAAGTATTCAAATCTTATAACTAAAATTAAAAATAGTTGCTCTCCAACAAGAGAGCCTTCATGGTTAACTGGCACTTAGCGGGGTGGTAGATCAGCTCTACGGAGCCTGGATCGGGGTTGGATCTGCACAAGTTGTCTTGCAAGCGTATTGGGATGGTTTTGCAGCTTAACAATATATTTCTCACGGACTTTCTTGAACTCTTCATTTACCAATGTCACATCTAAGTCCCTGTGGATGTTTTCATTTCTTATATACCATGGTGCTCCCGTCATGGTCCTAAGAATTTTAGATTGGGCCCTCTGTATAAGATCAATACTGGTGTTGCTAGCCATTCCCCATAATTGAATTCCATACGTCCAAATTGGTTTTAAAACGGTCTTATACAGGATGACTTTATATTCAAGGCTTAATTTTGATTGATCACTGATTAACCAATGAAAGCTAGAGGCTTTTAGCTTCATGTGAAGTCTCTTGGTTTCTATGTGACGGCGCCAAGTAAGCCGTCTATCAAGATGAATACCAAGGTAGGTGACATAATCAGACTGCGGTATATTAACGTTGTTGAGTGTGACTGGTGGACAATTTCCTCTCCTTAGAGCGAACGTAACATGTTTACTTTTCAGCTCATTCACCTTTATTCGCCAGTTTTTCAACCATGTCTCCACACGTACAAGATAATTTTGTAGTTGACTAGATGCTGTGAGTGGGTTTTCGTGTGAACTAATAATGGCGGTATCATCCGCAAATGTAGAGATTGTTAATTTATCGCACGTAGGCAAGTCAGAGGTGTAAATCAAATATAACGTAGGTCCTAGTACACTTCCCTGTGGAACGCCAGCTCTAATCTTTTATTCTCTCGTCACATAATCATTGAACTTAACTCTGAAAAGTCTATTCGATAGATAAGACTCCAGCAATTTATGAGTACATAGTGGTAGTAAACATTTGATTTTATGTACTAGACCTTTATGCCATACCTTGTCAAAAGCTTGGGCAACATCTAAAAAGACGGCAGAACAATATTTCTTTAATTCAAAAGATTTTCTAATCTCTCCAGTTAAACGATTGCCTTGTTCAATGGTGCCATGATGTTCACGGAAACCAAATTGGTGTACTGGGATAATATTTCCATCATTCAAAAAAGGTATGATCTTTTCCTGGAATATTTTCTCGAACAGCTTCGACAAACAAGGGAGTAGGCTAATAGGTCTATAAGAAGATGGCAGGGTTAAATCTTTACCCGGTTTCGGTATCATTATTATTTGAGAAATTTTCCAATTTTTTGGATAAATTCCAAGTTTCAAGATCGCATTAAACAATATAGAAAGCACAATTATTGCCACATTTGGTAGGTTCTTAATCAATGATGGAGTTATTAAATCATATCCCGGTGATTTTTTCAAGTTCAATTTGTTTTTAATTACTCTATTAACATCCTCAGGACCAATATCGAATTGGGCTGCTTTAGCCATTGTTGAAACCGGAAATTCTTCGAGCTCGAACTCATTTGCCGTGGAATTAGGTTGAAATACTTCACTTAAATGTTCAGCAAATATTGTTGCTTTTTCTATAGCACTTCGTGCCCAGGTTCCGTCAGCTTTTCTTAAAGCGCTTTGTGCCTCTACCGGTGGCTTAATGTTTCTCGTTGCCTTCCAAAGAGAGAAATTTGTGTATTTTGTGCTCGTCAAACTTTTAGTATAATTTTCGTTTATGCGATCCTCTTCTAAATGAAGGGCTCTTTTCAGTTTTCGTACTGCTGTGGACAGCCTCTGCTTTGCAGCAGGTGATCTATTATGTTGCCATTCTCTTCTGAGTCTTCTTGGGTTGAAAATATAAGTGATCACAGATGATCGTCTCTTTTCCATTTGGACCACTATTTACGGACTTATAGCCACTTTTATGTTTTACTTCATTTTCATATATAAAATCGATTTTTTATATGAAAATATAAGTGATCACAGATGATCGTCTCTTTTCCATTTGGACCATTATTTACCGACTTATAGCAACTTTTATGTTTTGCTTCATTTTCATATAAAAAATCGATTTTTTATATGAAAATATTAGAAAATATAAGTGATCACAGATGATCGTCCTTTTTCCATTTGGACCACTATTTACCGACTTATAGCCACTTTTATGTTTTACTTCTTTTTCATATATAAAATCGATTTTTTATATGAAAATATAAGTGATCACAGATGATCGTCTCTTTTCCATTTGGACCACTATTTACCGACTTATAGCCACTTTTATGTTTTGCTTCATTTTCATGAATCGATTTTGGGTTGAAATATAAGTGATCACAGATGATCGTTCTTTTTCCATTTGGACCACTATTTACCGACTTATAGCCACTTTTATGGTTTACTTCATTTTCATATATAAAATCGATTTTTTATATGAAAATATAAGTGATCACATATGATCGTCTGTTTTGCTTCATTTTCATATAAAAAATCGATTTTGGGTTGAAAATGTAAGTGATCACAGATGATCGTCCTTTTTCCATTTGGACCACTATTTACCGACTTATAGCCACTTTTATGTTTTACTTCATTTTCATATATAAAATCGATTTTTGGTTGAAAATATAAGTGATTACAAATGATCATCCTTTTTCCATTTGGACCACTATTCACCGACTTGTAGCCACTTTTATGTTTTACTTCATCTTCATATATAAAATCGATTTTTTATATGAAAATATAAGTGATCACAGATGATCGTCCTTTTTCCATTTGGACCACTATTTACCGACTTATAGCCACTTTTATGTTTTACTTCATTTTCATATATAAAATCGATATTGGGTTGAAAATGTAAGTGATCACAGATGATCGTCCTTTTTCCATTTGGACCACTATTTACCGACTTATAGCCACTTTTATGTTTTACTTCATTTTCATATATAAAATCGATTTTTGGTTGAAAATATAAGTGATTACAAATGATCGTCCTTTTTCCATTTGGACCACTATTCACCGACTTGTAGCCACTTTTATGTTTTACTTCATCTTCATATATAAAATCGATTTTTTATATGAAAATATAAGTGATCACAGATGATCGTCCTTTTTCCATTTGGACCACTATTTACCGACTTATAGCCACTTTTATGTTTTACTTCATCTTCATATATAAAATCGATTTTTTATATGAAAATATAAGTGATCACAGATGATCGTCCTTTTCCATTTGGACCACTATTTACCGACTTATGTTTTACTTAATTTTCATACAAGAAATGGATTTTTTATATGAAAATATTAAAAAATATAAGTGATCACAGATGATCGTCCTTTTTTCATTTGGACCACTATTTACCGACTTATAGCCACTTTTATGTTTTACTTCATTTTCATATATAAAATCGATTTTGGGTTGAAAATGTAAGTGATCACAGATGATCGTCCTTTTTCCATTTGGTCCACTATTTACCGACTTATAGCCACTTTTATGTTTTACTTCATTTTCATATATAAAATCGATTTTTTATATGAAAATATAAGTGATCACAGATGATCGTCCTTTTTCCATTTGGACCACTATTTACCGGCTTATAGCCACTTTTATGTTTTACTTCATTTTCATATATAAAATCGATTTTGGGTTGAAAATGTAAGTGATCACAGATGATCGTCCTTTTTCCATTTGCACCACTACTTATAGCCACTTTTATGTTTTACTTCATTTTCATATATAAAATCGATTTTTTATATGAAAATATAATTGATCACAGATGATCGTTTCTTTTCCATTTGGACCACTATTTACCGACTTATAGCCACTTTTATGTTTTACTTCATTTTCATATATAAAATCGATTTTTGGTTGAAAATATAAGTGATCACAAATGATCGTCCTTTTTCCATTTGGACCACTATTCACCGACTTGTAACCACTTTTATGTTTTACTTCATCTTCATATATAAAATCGATTTTTTATATGAAAATATAATTGATCACAGATGATCGTTTCTTTTCCATTTGGACCACTATTTACCGACTTATAGCCACTTTTATGTTTTACTTCATTTTCATATATAAAATCGATTTTTGGTTGAAAATATAAGTGATTACAAATGATCGTCCTTTTTCCATTTGGACCACTATTCACCGACTTGTAGCCACTTTTATGTTTTACTTCATCTTCATATATAAAATCGATTTTTTATATGAAAATATAAGTGATCACAGATGATCGTCCTTTTTCCATTTGGACCACTATTTACCGACTTATAGCCACTTTTATGTTTTACTTCATCTTCATATATAAAATCGATTTTTTATATGAAAATATAAGTGATCACAGATGATCGTCCTTTCCATTTGGACCACTATTTACCGACTTATGTTTTACTTCATTTTCACACAAGAAATGGATTTTTTATATGAAAATATTAGAAAATATAAGTGATCACAGATGATCGTCCTTTTTTCATTTGGACCACTATTCACCGACTTATAGCCACTTTTATGTTTTACTTCATTTTCATATATAAAATCGATTTTGGGTTGAAAATGTAAGTGATCACAGATGATCGCCCTTTTTCCATTTGGACCACTATTTACCGACTTATAGCCACTTTTATGTTTTACTTCATCTTCATATATAAAATCGATTTTTTATATGAAAATATAAGTGATCACAGATGATCGTCCTTTCCATTTGGACCACTATTTACCGACTTATGTTTTACTTCATTTTCATACAAGAAATGGATTTTTTATATGAAAATATTAGAAAATATAAGTGATCACAGATGATCGTCCTTTTTTCATTTGGACCACTATTCACCGACTTATAGCCACTTTTATGTTTTACTTCATTTTCATATATAAAATCGATTTTGGGTTGAAAATGTAAGTGATCACAGATGATCGCCCTTTTTCCATTTGCACTACTACTTATAGCCACTTTTATGTTTTACTTCATTTTCATATATAAAATCGATTTTTTATATGAAAATATAAGTGATCACAGATGATCGTCCTTTTTCCATTTGGACCACTATTTACCGACTTATAGCCACTTTTATGTTTTACTTCATTTTCATATATAAAATCGATTTTGGGTTGAAAATGTAAGTGATCACAGATGATCGTCCTTTTTCCATTTGCACCACTACTTATAGCCACTTTTATGTTTTACTTCATTTTCATATATAAAATCGATGTTTTATATGAAAATATAAGTGATCACAGATGATCGTCCTTTACCATTTGGACCACTATTTACCGACTTATGTTTTACTTCATTTTCATACAAGAAATGGATTTTTTATATGAAAATATTAGAAAATATAAGTGATCACAGATGATCGTCTTTTTTTCATTTGGACCACTATTTACCGACTTATAGCCACTTTTATGTTTTACTTCATTTTCATATATAAAATCGATTTTGGGTTGAAAATGTAAGTGATCACAGATGATCGTCCTTTTTCCATTTGGTCCACTATTTACCGACTTATAGCCACTTTTATGTTTTACTTCATCTTCATATACAGTGTTGCCAGGAGCTGGCAAAAAAAGAAGCTATATTGACTTCAAAAAAAGGCCAGAAAAAGCCAAACTGCTTTAAAAAAATGCCAAAAGAAAAAGCTAAAATATTATACATATATTAAATTAATTTAGTTTTACATTTATTTTTAAATAAAAAATTAGAAAATATATTCATAAAATTCATAAAACTAAATAAAATTATAAAGGTACACTTCAGCAGCAAAGAAAAAATTACATTAATCATTAATAATAAATATACATAAGCGATCAAAAACCTCTTAAATGAATGGACCTAATCTTTCTCTTGAGCAAAAAAAAAAAAATTAAAAAAGGGCCCATTTTGAAAAAAAAAATATCAACAGTTTTAGATTTTGCAAAAAAAGTCAAAAAAAAGTTTTTTTCCGAAAGATTGAAGAAATAGCAATGTAAACTATTTGGGACACATTTTGCTAAGAACAATAGGTAATATGTTACATGGAGGAGAAAAAACACCTGCTTGGCCAAATTGTCAAATTCTGATCCCCTCCAACTCAGAAAGTTTTCGACCGATCTTGTTGAAAAATTGTGTCTGAATAACTATATAATAGAACTAACTATCGGAAGACATCGATTTCAAAAGATGGTTCACTTGACATTAAATGCCCCATATATATTTTTATACAGACAAAACTTACATTTTGTTTTTTTTTAATAAAAGCATTTACTATTTTTCACATACATAATATATTTTTTTGGTTTTACGAGTACTATTTTAAGTATATTATTAACGGATAAAAAATCGACTTAGCGAAGAGTTTTCATATGAAAATCTTTGTCGCAATTGCTCAATTAGTTTAATTTGCCGTATTATTTTTTTCAGAATCGTCACTAATTAAACCGTTCGTTATTTTATCTCTCATTCTTCAAACTTGCATGAAAAATGTGGCGAAAACATTAAACAATTTTCAATTGGGGACGATAATGTATCAAATTCTTTGTATTGTATTAAAATTTGAAAACACAAACTATGGAGAAGAAATGTTAAATCAGAAAACAGCTTTGTTGTATCCGCTGCATTGCTTACTGGTTTAAAAAATAATAATACACCAAATTATATTCAGTATATTAATCACTTAAATGTTAGGCTTTGTAGCATTGGTGGTTTTAACTCGGAGCATAGATCCACAATACGTTTAACGACTATTTCAAATGACAGCCATCGAGTATCACAAACCTTCAAGAGTTTGTGGGGCTCTTGTCCGTTATATAACGATGAATATAATCTGTAGTAACAATTTTGTCTTGAAAGTGAATTTGCTTTCAATTATAGCTTTCAGATATAAGTATAATTCTCTATTTCATTTTGAAACACTTGGTATTGGCAATTGTTATTTGTTCTTTTAATACTGCACAATTCTTGAGTATGCTAAATGAAAAACAGTAATGAATTAAAATGAAAATGTCTCATAAATATAAATTTAGCCTTTTTATTTTCTCCTTATCCTCGAAATTTTGGTTTTAGCTTCTTGGTTTTTTCTAGCCTTTTTTTATTTAAAAAAGGCTATTTTGAAATTAAAAAAAGGCTAGAAAAAAGCCACGAAGCTAAAACCAAAATTTCGAGGCTAAAGAGTAAATAAAGAGGCTAAATTTAGCCTCAAAAAGGCTAAACTGGCAACGCTGTTCATATATAAAATCGATTTTTTATATGAAAATATAAGTGATCACAGATGATCGTCCTTTTTCCATTTGGACCACTATTTACCGACTTATAGCCACTTTTATGTTTTACTTCATTTTCATATATAAAATCGATTTTGGGTTGAAAATGTAAGTGATCACAGATGATCGTCCTTTTTCCATTTGGTCCACTATTTACCGACTTATAGCCACTTTTATGTTTTACTTCATTTTCATATATAAAATCGATTTTTTATATGAAAATATAAGTGATCACAGATGATCGTCCTTTTTCCATTTGGACCACTATTTACCGACTTATAGCCACTTTTATGTTTTACTTCATTTTCATATATAAAATCGATTTTGGGTTGAAAATGTAAGTGATCACAGATGATCGTCCTTTTTCCATTTGGACCACTATTCACCGACTTGTAGCCACTTTTATGTTTTACTTCATCTTCATATATAAAATCGATTTTTTATATGAAAATATAAGTGATCACAGATGATTGTCTCTTTTCCATTTGGACCACTATTTACCGACTTATAGCCACTTTTATGTTTTACTTCATTTTCATATATAAAATCGATTTTGGGTTGAAAATGTAAGTGATCACAGATGATCGTCCTTTTTCCATTTGGACCACTATTTTCCATTTGGACCACTATTTACCGACTTATAGCCACTTTTATGTTTTACTTCATTTTCATATATAAAATCGATTTTGGGTTGAAAATGTAAGTGATCACAGATGATCGTCCTTTTTCCATTTGGTCCACTATTTACCGACTTATAGCCACTTGTATGTTTTACTTCATTTTCATATATAAAATCGATTTTGGGTTGAAAATGTAAGTGATCACAGATGATCGTCCTTTTTCCATTTGGACCACTATTTACCGACTTATAGCCACTTTTATGTTTTACTTCATTTTCATATATAAAATCGATTTTGGGTTGAAAATGTAAGTGATCACAGATGATCGTCCTTTTTCCATTTGGTCCACTATTTACCGACTTATAGCCACTTTTATGTTTTACTTCATTTTCATATATAAAATCGATTTTTTATATGAAAATATTAGTGATCACAGATGATCGTCCTTTTTCCATTTGGACCACTATTCACCGACTTACAGCCACTTTTATGTTTTACTTCATTTTCATATATAAAATCGATTTTGGGTTGAAAATGTAAGTGATCACAGATGATCGTCCTTTTTCCATTTGGTCCACTATTTACCGACTTATAGCCACTTTTATGTTTTACTTCATTTTCATATATAAAATCGATTTTTTATATGAAAATATAAGTGATCACAGATGATCGTCCTTTTTCCATTTGGACCACTATTTACCGACTTATAGCCACTTTTATGTTTTACTTCATTTTCATATATAAAATCGATTTTGGGTTGAAAATGTAAGTGATCACAGATGATCGTCCTTTTTCCATTTGCACCACTACTTATAGCCACTTTTATGTTTTACTTCATTTTCATATATAAAATCGATTTTTTATATGAAAATATAAGTGATCACAGATGATCGTCCTTTTTCCATTTGGACCACTATTTACCGACTTATAGCCACTTTTATGTTTTACTTCATTTTCATATATAAAATCGATTTTGGGTTGAAAATGTAAGTGATCACAGATGATCGTCCTTTTTCCATTTGGACCACTATTCACCGACTTAAAGCCACTTTTATGTTTTACTTCATCTTCATATATAAAATCGATTTTTTATATGAAAATATAAGTGATCACAGATGATCGTCCTTTTTCCATTTGGACCACTATTTACCGACTTATAGCCACTTTTATGTTTTACTTCATTTTCATATATAAAATCGATTTTGAGTTGAAAATGTAAGTGATCACAGATGATCGTCCTTTTTCCATTTGGACCACTATTCACCGACTTATAGCCACTTTTATGTTTTACTTCATTTTCATATATAAAATCGATTTTTTATATGAAAATATAAGTGATCACAGATGATCGTCTCTTTTCCATTTGGACCATTATTTACCGACTTATAGCAACTTTTATGTTTTGCTTCATTTTCATATAAAAAATCGATTTTTTATATGAAAATATAAGTGATCACAGATGATCGTCCTTTTTCCATTTGGACCACTATTTACCGACTTATAGCCACTTTTATGTTTTACTTCATTTTCATATATAAAATCGATATTGGGTTGAAAATGTAAGTGATCACAGATGATCGTCCTTTTTCCATTTGGACCACTATTGACCGACTTATAGCCACTTTTATGTTTTACTTCATTTTCATATATAAAATCGATTTTTTATATGAAAATATAATTGATCACAGATGATCGTTTCTTTTCCATTTGGACCACTATTTACCGACTTATAGCCACTTTTATGTTTTACTTCATTTTCATATATAAAATCGATTTTTGGTTGAAAATATAAGTGATCACAAATGATCGTCCTTTTTCCATTTGGACCACTATTCGCCGACTTGTAGCCACTTTTATGTTTTACTTCATCTTCATATATAAAATCGATTTTTTATATGAAAATATAAGTGATCACAGATGATCGTCCTTTTTCCATTTGGACCACTATTTACCGACTTATAGCCACTTTTATGTTTTACTTCATCTTCATATATAAAATCGATTTTTTATATGAAAATATAAGTGATCACAGATGATCGTCCTTTTCCATTTGGACCACTATTTACCGACTTATGTTTTACTTCATTTTCATACAAGAAATGGATTTTTTATATGAAAATATTAGAAAATATAAGTGATCACAGATGATCGTCCTTTTTTCATTTGGACCACTATTCACCGACTTATAGCCACTTTTATGTTTTACTTCATTTTCATATATAAAATCGATTTTGGGTTGAAAATGTAAGTGATCACAGATGATCGCCCTTTTTCCATTTGGACCACTATTTACCGACTTATAGCCACTTTTATGTTTTACTTCATTTTCATATATAAAATCAATTTTTTATATGAAAATATAAGTGATCACAGATGATCGTCCTTTTTCCATTTGGACCACTATTTACCGACTTATAGCCACTTTTATGTTTTACTTCATTTTCATATATAAAATCGATTTTGGGTTGAAAATGTAAGTGATCACAGATGATCGCCCTTTTTCCATTTGCACCACTACTTATAGCCACTTTTATGTTTTACTTCATTTTCATATATAAAATCGATTTTTTATATGAAAATATAAGTGATCACAGATGATCGTCCTTTTCCATTTGGACCACTATTTACCGACTTATGTTTTACTTCATTTTCATACAAGAAATGGATTTTTTATATGAAAATATTAGAAAATATAAGTGATCACAGATGATCGTCTTTTTTTCATTTGGACCACTATTTACCGACTTATAGCCACTTTTATATTTTACTTCATTTTCATATATAAAATCGATTTTGGGTTGAAAATGTATGTGATCACAGATGATCGTCCCTTTTCCATTTGGACCACTATTTACCGACTTATAGCCACTTTTATGTTTTACTTCATTTTCATATATAATATCGATTTTGGGTTGAAAATGTATGTGATCACAGATGATCGTCCCTTTTCCATTTGGACCACTATTTACCGACTTAAAGCCACTTTTATGTTTTACTTCATTTTCATATATAATATCGATTTTGGGTTGAAAATGTAAGTGATCACAGATGATCGTCCTTTTTCCATTTGGTCCACTATTTACCGACTTATAGCCACTTTTATGTTTTACTTCATTTTCATATATAAAATCGATTTTTTATATGAAAATATAAGTGATCACAGATGATCGTCCTTTTTCCATTTGGACCACTATTTACCGACTTATAGCCACTTTTATGTTTTACTTCATTTTCATATATAAAATCGATTTTGGGTTGAAAATGTAAGTGATCACAGATGATCGTCCTTTTTCCATTTGGACCACTATTCACCGACTTGTAGCCACTTTTATGTTTTACTTCATCTTCATATATAAAATCGATTTTTTATATGAAAATATAAGTGATCACAGATGATTGTCTCTTTTCCATTTGGACCACTATTTACCGACTTATAGCCACTTTTATGTTTTACTTCATTTTCATATATAAAATCGATTTTGGGTTGAAAATGTAAGTGATCACAGATGATCGTCCTTTTTCCATTTGGACCACTATTTTCCATTTGGACCATTATTTACCGACTTATAGCCACTTTTATATTTTACTTCATTTTCATATATAAAATCGATTTTGGGTTGAAAATGTATGTGATCACAGATGATCGTCCCTTTTCCATTTGGACCACTATTTACCGACTTAAAGCCACTTTTATGTTTTACTTCATTTTCATATATAATATCGATTTTGGGTTGAAAATGTAAGTGATCACAGATGATCGTCCTTTTTCCATTTGGTCCACTATTTACCGACTTATAGCCACTTTTATGTTTTACTTCATTTTCATATATAAAATCGATTTTTTATATGAAAATATAAGTGATTACAGATGATCGTCCTTTTTCCATTTGCACCACTATTTACCGACTTATAGCCACTTTTATGTTTTACTTAATTTTCATATATAAAATCGATTTTTTATATGAAAATATAAGTGATCGCAGATGATCGTCCTTTTTCCATTTGGACCACTATTTACCGACTTATAGCCACTTTTATGTTTTACTTCTTTTTTATATATAAAATCGATTTTGGGTGGAAAATGTAAGTGATCACAGATGATCGAATCCTTTTTCCATTTGGACCATTATTTACCGACTTATAGCCACTTTTATGTTTTACTTCTTTTTTATATATAAAATCGATTTTGGGTTGAAGATGTAAGTGATCACAGATGATCGTCGTTTTTCCATTTGGACCACTATTTACCGACTTATAGGCACTTTTATGTTTTACTTCTTTTTCATATATAAAATCGATTTTTTATATGAAAATATAAGTGATCACAGATGATCGTCCTTTCCATTTGGACCACTATTTACCGACTTATGTTATACTTCATTTTCACACAAGAAATGGATTTTTTATATGAAAATATTAGAAAATATAAGTGATCACAGATGATCGTCCTTTTTTCATTTGGACCACTATTCACCGACTTATAGCCACTTTTATGTTTTACTTCATTTTCATATATAAAATCGATTTTGGGTTGAAGATGTAAGTGATCACAGATGATCGTCGTTTTTCCATTTGGACCACTATTTACCGACTTATAGCCACTTTTATGTTTTACTTCATTTTCATATATAAAATCGGTTTTTTATATGAAAATATTAGAAAATATAAGTGATCACAGTTGATCGTCGTTTTTCCATTTGGACCACTATTTACCGACTTATAGCCACTTTTATGTTTTACTTCTTTTTCATATACAAAATCGATTTTTTATATGAAAATATTAGAAAATATAAGTGATCACAGTTGATCGTCCTTTTTCCATTTGGACCCCTATTTACCGACTTATAGCCACTTTTATGTTTTACTTCATTTTCATATATAAAATTGATTTTTTATATGAAAATATAAGTGATTACAGATGATCGTCCTTTTTCCATTTGCACCACTCTTTACCGACTTATAGCCACTTTTATGTCTTACTTCATTTTCATATATAAAATCGATTTTTTATATGAAAATATAAGTGATCGCAGATGATCGTCCTTTTTCCATTTGGACCATTATTTACCGACTTATAGCAACTTTTATGTTTCGCTTCATCTTCACATATATAATCGATTTTTTATATGAAAATATAAGTGATCACAGATGATCGTCTCTTTTCCATTTGGACCACTATTTACGGACTTATAGCCACTTTTATGTTTTACTTCATTTTTATATATAAAATCGATTTTGGGTTGAAAATATAAGTGATCACAGATGATGGTCTCTTTTCCATTTGGACCACTATTTACCGACTTATAGCCACTTTTATGTTTTACTTCATTTTCATATATAAAATCGATTTTTTATATGAAAATATAAGTGATCACAGATGATCGTCCTTTTTTCATTTGGACCACTATTCACCGACTTATAGCCACTTTTATGTTTTACTTCCTTTTCATATATAAAATCGATTTTGGGTTGAAAATGTAAGTGATCACAGATGATCGCCCTTTTTCCATTTGCACCACTACTTATAGCCACTTTTATGTTTTACTTCATTTTCATATATAAAATCGATTTTTTATATGAAAATATAAGTGATCACAGATGATCGTCCTTTTTCCATTTGGACCACTATTTACCGACTTATAGCCACTTTTATGTTTTACTTCATTTTCATATATAAAATCGATTTTTTATATGAAAATATAAGTGATCACAGATGATCGTCCTTTTTCCATTTGGACCACTATTTACCGACTTATAGCCACTTTTATGTTTTACTTCATTTTCATATATAAAATCGATTTTGGGTTGAAAATGTAAGTGATCACAGATGATCGTCCTTTTTCCATTTGCACCACTACTTATAGCCACTTTTATGTTTTACTTCATTTTCATATATAAAATCGATGTTTTATATGAAAATATAAGTGATCACAGATGATCGTTCTTTTTCCATTTGGACCACTATTTACCGACTTATAGCTACTTTTATGGTTTACTTCATTTTCATATATAAAATCGATTTTGGGTTGAAAATGTATGTGATCACAGATGATCGTCCCTTTTCCATTTGGACCACTATTTACCGACTTAAAGCCACTTTTATGTTTTACTTCATTTTCATATATAATATCGATTTTGGGTTGAAAATGTAAGTGATCACAGATGATCGTCCTTTTTCCATTTGGTCCACTATTTACCGACTTATAGCCACTTTTATGTTTTACTTCATTTTCATATATAATATCGATTTTGGGTTGAAAATGTAAGTGATCACAGATGATCGTCCTTTTTCCATTTGGTCCACTATTTACCGACTTATAGCCACTTTTATGTTTTACTTCATTTTCATATATAAAATCGATTTTTTATATGAAAATATAAGTGATTACAGATGATCGTCCTTTTTCCATTTGCACCACTATTTACCGACTTATAGCCACTTTTATGTTTTACTTAATTTTCATATATAAAATCGATTTTTTATATGAAAATATAAGTGATCGCAGATGATCGTCCCTTTTCCATTTGGACCACTATTTACCGACTTATAGCCACTTTTATGGTTTACTTCATTTTCATATATAAAATCGATTTTGGGTTGAAAATGTAAGTGATCACAGATGATCGTCCTTTTTCCATTTGGACCACTATTTTCCATTTGGACCATTATTTACCGACTTATAGCCACTTTTATATTTTACTTCATTTTCATATATAAAATCGATTTTGGGTTGAAAATGTATGTGATCACAGATGATCGTCCCTTTTCCATTTGGACCACTATTTACCGACTTAAAGCCACTTTTATGTTTTACTTCATTTTCATATATAATATCGATTTTGGGTTGAAAATGTAAGTGATCACAGATGATCGTCCTTTTTCCATTTGGTCCACTATTTACCGACTTATAGCCACTTTTATGTTTTACTTCATTTTCATATATAAAATCGATTTTTTATATGAAAATATAAGTGATTACAGATGATCGTCCTTTTTCCATTTGCACCACTATTTACCGACTTATAGCCACTTTTATGTTTTACTTAATTTTCATATATAAAATCGATTTTTTATATGAAAATATAAGTGATCGCAGATGATCTTCCTTTTTCCATTTGGACCACTATTTACCGACTTATAGCCACTTTTATGTTTTACTTCTTTTTCATATATAAAATCGATTTTGGGTGGAAAATGTAAGTGATCACAGATGATCGTCCTTTTTCCATTTGGACCATTATTTACCGACTTATAGCCACTTTTATGTTTTACTTCATTTTCATATATAAAATCGATTTTGGGTTGAAGATGTAAGTGATCACAGATGATCGTCGTTTTTCCATTTGGACCACTATTTACCGACTTATAGGCACTTTTATGTTTTACTTCTTTTTCATATATAAAATCGATTTTTTATATGAAAATATAAGTGATCACAGATGATCGTCCTTTCCATTTGGACCACTATTTACCGACTTATGTTTTACTTCATTTTCACACAAGAAATGGATTTTTTATATGAAAATATTAGAAAATATAAGTGATCACAGATGATCGTCCTTTTTCCATTTGGACCACTATTTACCGACTTATAGCCACTTTTATGTTTTACTTCTTTTTCATATATAAAATCGATTTTTTATATGAAAATATAAGTGATCACAGATGATCGTCTCTTTTCCATTTGGACCACTATTTACCGACTTATAGCCACTTTTATGTTTTGCTTGATTTTCATGAATCGATTTTGGGTTGAAAATATAAGTGATCACAGATGATCGTTCTTTTTCCATTTGGACCACTATTTACCGACTTATAGCCACTTTTATGGTTTACTTCATTTTCATATATAAAATCGATTTTTTATATGAAAATATAAGTGATCACATATGATCGTCTGTTTTGCTTCATTTTCATATAAAAAATCGATTTTGGGTTGAAAATGTAAGTGATCACAGATGATCGTCCTTTTTCCATTTGGACCACTATTTACCGACTTATAGCCACTTTTATGTTTTACTTCATCTTCACATATATAATCGATTTTTTATATGAAAATATAAGTGATCAAAGATGATCGTCCTTTTTCTATTTGGACCACTATTTACCGACTTATAGCCACTTTTATGTTTTACTTCATTTTCATATATAAAATCGATTTTTTATATGAAAATATAAGTGATCACATATGATCGTCTGTTTTACTTCATTTTCATATATAAAATCGATTTTTTATATGAAAATATAAGTGATCACAGATGATCGTCCTTTTTCCATTTGGACCACTATTTACCGACTTATAGCCACTTTTATGTTTTACTTCATTTTCATATATAAAATCGATTTTGGGTTTAAAATGTAAGTGATCACAGATGATCGTCCTTTTTCCATTTGTACCACTATTTACCGACTTATAGCCACTTTTATGTTTTACTTCATTTTCATATGTAAAATCGTCCTTTTTTCATTTGGACCACTATTTACCGACTTATAGCCACTTTTATGTTTTACTTCATTTTCAAATATAAAATCGATTTTTTATATGAAAATATAATTGATCACAGATGATCGTCTCTTTTCCATTTGGACCACTATTTACCGACTTATAGCCACTTTTATGTTTTACTTCATTTTCAAATATAAAATCGATTTTTTATATGAAAATATAAGTGATCACAGATGATCGTCCTTTTTCCATTTGGACTACTATTTACCGACTTATAGCCACTTTTATGTTTTACTTCATTTTCATATATAAAATCGATTTTTTATATGAAAATATAAGTGATCACAGATGATCGTCTCTTTTCCATCTGGACCACTATTTACCGACTTATAGCCACTTTTATGTTTTACTTCATTTTCATATATAAAATCGATTTTTTATATGAATATATAAGTGATCTCAGATGATCGTCTCTTTTCCATTTGGACCACTATTTACCGACTTATAGCCACTTTTATGTTTTACTTCATTTTCATATATAATATCGATTTTGGGTTGAAATTATAAGTGATCACAGATGATCGTCACTTTTTCATTTGGACCACTATTTACCGACTTATAGCCACTTTTATGTTTTGCTTCATTTTCATATATAAAATCGATTTTAGGTTGAAAATATAAGTGATCACAGATGATCGTCCTTTTTCCATTTGGACCACTATTTACCGATTTATAGCCACTTTTATGTTTTACTTCATTTTCATATATAAAATCGATTTTGGGTTGAAAATATAAGTGATCACAGATGATCGTCTCTTTTCCATTTGGACCACTATTTACGGACTTATAGCCACTTTTATGTTTTACTTAATTTTTATATATAAAATCGATTTTGGGTTGAAAATATAAGTGATCACAGATGATGGTCTCTTTTCCATTTGGACCACTATTTACCGACTTATAGCCACTTTTATGTTTTACTTCATTTTCATATATAAAATCGGTTTTTTATATGAAAATATAAGTGATCACAGATGATCGTCCTTTTTCCATTTGGACCACTATTTACCGACTTATAGCCACTTTTATGTTTTACTTCTTTTTCATATATAAAATCGATTTTTTATATGAAAATATAAGTGATCACAGATGATCGTCCTTTTTCCATTTGGACCACTATTTACCGACTTATAGCCACTTTCATGTTTTACTTCATTTTCATATATAAAATCGATTTTTTATATGAAAATATAAGTGATCACATATGATCGTCTGTTTTACTTCATTTTCATATATAAAATCGATTTTTTATATGAAAATATAAGTGATCACAGATGATCGTCCTTTTTCCATTTGGACCACTATTTACCGACTTATAGCCACTTTTATGTTTTACTTCATTTTCATATATAAAATCGATTTTGGGTTGAAAATGTAAGTGATCACAGATGATCGTCCTTTTTCCATTTGTACCACTATTTACCGACTTATAGCCACTTTTATGTTTTACTTCATCTTCATATATAAAATCGATTTTTTATATGAAAATGTAAATGATCACAGATGATTGTCCTTTTTCCATTTGGACCACTATTTGCCGACTTATAGCCACTTTTATGTTTTACTTCATTTTCATATATAAAATAGATTTAGGGTTGAAAATGTAAGTGATCACAGATGATCGTCCTTTTTCCATTTGGACCACTATTTACCGACTTATAGCCACTTTTATGTTTTACTTCTTTTTCATATATAAAATCGATTTTTTATATGAAAATATAAGTGATCACAGATGATCGTCCTTTCTCCATTTGGACCACTATTTACCGACTTATAGCCACTTTTATGTTTTGCTTCATTTTCATGAATCGATTTTGGGTTGAAAATATAAGTGATCACAGATGATCGTTCTTTTTCCATTTGGACCACTATTTACCAACTTATAGCCACTTTTATGTTTTACTTCATTTTCATATATAAAATCGATTTTTTATATGAAAATATAAGTGATCACAGATGATCGTCTCTTTTCCATTTGGACCACTATTTACCGACTTATAGCCACTTTTATGTTTTACTTCATTTTCATATATAAAATCGATTTTTTATATGAAAATATAAGTGATCACAGATGATCGTCTCTTTTCCATTTGGACCACTATTTACCGACTTATAGCCACTTTTATGTTTTACTTCATTTTCTTATATAATATCGATTTTGGGTTGAAAATATAAGTGATCACAGATGATCGTCACTTTTTCATTTGGACCACTATTTACCGACTTATAGCCACTTTTATGTTTTGCTTCATTTTCATATATAAAATCGATTTTGGGTTGAAAATATAAGTGATCACAGATGATCGTCTCTTTTCCATTTGGACCACTATTTACGGACTTATAGCCACTTTTATGTTTTACTTAATTTTCATATATAAAATCGATTTTGGGTTGAAAATATAAGTGATCACAGATGATCGTCCTTTTTCCATTTGGACCACTATTTACCGACTTATAGCCACTTTTATGTTTTACTTAATTTTCAAATATAAAATCGATTTTGGGTTGAAAATATAAGTGATCACAGATGATCGTCTCTTTTCCATTTGGACCACTATTTACGGACTTATAGCCACTTTTATGTTTTACTTCATTTTTATATATAAAATCGATTTTGGGTTGAAAATATAAGTGATCACAGATGATGGTCTCTTTTCCATTTGGACCACTATTTACCGACTTATAGCCACTTTTATGTTTTACTTCATTTTCATATATAAAATCGATTTTTTATATGAAAATATAAGTGATCACAGATGATCGTCCTTTTTCCATTTGGACCACTATTTACCGACTTATAGCCACTTTTATGTTTTACTTCTTTTTCATATATAAAATCGATTTTTTATATGAAAATATAAGTGATCACAGATGATCGTCTCTTTTCCATTTGGACCACTATTTACCGACTTATAGCCACTTTTATGTTTTGCTTCATTTTCATGAATCGATTTTGGGTTGAAATATAAGTGATCACAGATGATCGTTCTTTTTCCATTTGGACCACTATTTACCGACTTATAGCCACTTTTATGGTTTACTTCATTTTCATATATAAAATCGATTTTTTATATGAAAATATAAGTGATCACATATGATCGTCTGTTTTGCTTCATTTTCATATAAAAAATCGATTTTGGGTTGAAAATGTAAGTGATCACAGATGATCGTCCTTTTTCCATTTGGACCACTATTTACCGACTTATAGCCACTTTTATGTTTTACTTCATCTTCACATATATAATCGATTTTTTATATGAAAATATAAGTGATCAAAGATGATCGTCCTTTTTCCATTTGGACCACTATTTACCGACTTATAGCCACTTTTATGTTTTACTTCATTTTCATATATAAAATCGATTTTGGGTTGAAAATGTAAGTGATCACAGATGATCGTCCTTTTTCCATTTGTACCACTATTTACCGACTTATAGCCACTTTTATGTTTTACTTCATTTTCATATGTAAAATCGTCCTTTTTTCATTTGGACCACTATTTACCGACTTATAGCCACTTTTATGTTTTACTTCATTTTCAAATATAAAATCGATTTTTTATATGAAAATATAATTGATCACAGATGATCGTCTCTTTTCCATTTGGACCACTATTTACCGACTTATAGCCACTTTTATGTTTTACTTCATTTTCAAATATAAAATCGATTTTTTATATGAAAATATAAGTGATCACAGATGATCGTCCTTTTTCCATTTGGACTACTATTTACCGACTTATAGCCACTTTTATGTTTTACTTCATTTTCATATATAAAATCGATTTTTTATATGAAAATATAAGTGATCACAGATGATCGTCTCTTTTCCATTTGGACCACTATTTACCGACTTATAGCCACTTTTATGTTTTACTTCATTTTCATATATAAAATCGATTTTTTATATGAATATATAAGTGATCTCAGATGATCGTCTCTTTTCCATTTGGACCACTATTTACCGACTTATAGCCACTTTTATGTTTTACTTCATTTTCATATATAATATCGATTTTGGGTTGAAATTATAAGTGATCACAGATGATCGTCACTTTTTCATTTGGACCACTATTTACCGACTTATAGCCACTTTTATGTTTTGCTTCATTTTCATATATAAAATCGATTTTAGGTTGAAAATATAAGTGATCACAGATGATCGTCCTTTTTCCATTTGGACCACTATTTACCGATTTATAGCCACTTTTATGTTTTACTTCATTTTCATATATAAAATCGATTTTGGGTTGAAAATATAAGTGATCACAGATGATCGTCTCTTTTCCATTTGGACCACTATTTACGGACTTATAGCCACTTTTATGTTTTACTTAATTTTTATATATAAAATCGATTTTGGGTTGAAAATATAAGTGATCACAGATGATGGTCTCTTTTCCATTTGGACCACTATTTACCGACTTATAGCCACTTTTATGTTTTACTTCATTTTCATATATAAAATCGGTTTTTTATATGAAAATATAAGTGATCACAGATGATCGTCCTTTTTCCATTTGGACCACTATTTACCGACTTATAGCCACTTTTATGTTTTACTTCTTTTTCATATATAAAATCGATTTTTTATATGAAAATATAAGTGATCACAGATGATCGTCCTTTTTCCATTTGGACCACTATTTACCGACTTATAGCCACTTTCATGTTTTACTTCATTTTCATATATAAAATCGATTTTTTATATGAAAATATAAGTGATCACATATGATCGTCTGTTTTACTTCATTTTCATATATAAAATCGATTTTTTATATGAAAATATAAGTGATCACAGATGATCGTCCTTTTTCCATTTGGACCACTATTTACCGACTTATAGCCACTTTTATGTTTTACTTCATTTTCATATATAAAATCGATTTTGGGTTGAAAATGTAAGTGATCACAGATGATCGTCCTTTTTCCATTTGTACCACTATTTACCGACTTATAGCCACTTTTATGTTTTACTTCATTTTCATATGTAAAATCGATTTTGGGTTGAAAATGTAAATGATCACAGATGATTGTCCTTTTTCCATTTGGACCACTATTTGCCGACTTATAGCCACTTTTATGTTTTACTTCATTTTCATATATAAAATAGATTTAGGGTTGAAAATGTAAGTGATCACAGATGATCGTCCTTTTTCCATTTGGACCACTATTTACCGACTTGTAGCCACTTTTGTGTTTTACTTCATTTTCATATATAAAATCGATTTTTTATATGAAAATATAAGTGATCACAGATGATCGTCCTTTCTCCATTTGGACCACTATTCACCGACTTGTAGCCACTTTTATGTTTTACTTCATCTTCATATATAAAATCGATTTTTAATATGAAAATATAAGTGATCACAGATGATCGTCCTTTTTCCATTTGGACCACTATTTACCGACTTATAGCCACTTTTATGTTTTACTTCATCTTCATATATAAAATCGATTTTTTATATGAAAATATAAGTGATCACAGATGATCGTCCTTTCCATTTGGACCACTATTTACCGACTTATGTTTTACTTCATTTTCATACAAGAAATGGATTTTTTATATGAAAATATTAGAAAATATAAGTGATCACAGATGATCGTCCTTTTTTCATTTGGACCACTATTCACCGACTTATAGCCACGTTTATGTTTTACTTCATTTTCATATATAAAATCGATTTTGGGTTGAAAATGTAAGTGATCACAGATGATCGCCCTTTTTCCATTTGGACCACTATTTACCGACTTGTAGCCACTTTTGTGTTTTACTTCATTTTCATATATAAAATCGATTTTTTATATGAAAATATAAGTGATCACAGATGATCGTCTCTTTTCCATTTGGACCACTATTTACCGACGTATAGCCACTTTTATGTTTTACTTCATTTTCATATATAAAATCGATTTTGGGTTGAAAATGTAAGTGATCACAGATGATCGTCCTTTTTCCATTTGGACCACTATTTACCGATTTATAGCCACTTTTATGTTTTACTTCATTTTCATATATAAAATCGATTTTGGGTTGAAAATATAAGTGATCACAGATGATCGTCCTTTTTCCATTTGGACCACTATTTACCGACTTATAGCCACTTTTATGTTTTACTTCATTTTCATATATAAAATCGATTTTGGGTTGAAAATATAAGTGATCACAGATGATCGTCTCTTTTCCATTTGGAGCACTATTTACCGACTTATAGCCACTTATATGTTTTACTTCATTTTCATATATAAAATCGATTTTTTATATGAAAATATAAGTGATTACAGATGATTGTCCTTTTTCCATTTGGACCACTATTTACCGACTTATAGCCACTTTTATGTTTTACTTCATCTTCATATATATAATCGATTTTTTATATGAAAATATAAGTGATCACAGATGATCGTCTCTTTTCCATTTGGACCACTATTTACCGACTTATAGCCACTTTTATGTTTTACTTCATCTTCATATATAAAATCGATTTTTTATATGAAAATATAAGTGATCACAGATGATCGTCTCTTTTCCATTTGGACCACTATTTACCGACTTATAGCCACTTTTATGTTTTACTTCATCTTCATATATAAAATCGATTTTTTATATGAAAATATAAGTGATCACAGATGATCGTCTCTTTTCCATTTGGACCACTATTTACCGACTTATAGCCACTTTTATGTTTTACTTCATCTTCATATATAAAATCGATTTTTTATATGAAAATATAAGTGATCACAGATGATCGTCTCTTTTCCATTTGGACCACTATTTACCGACTTATAGCCACTTTTATGTTTTACTTCATTTTCATATATAAAATCGATTTTTTATATGAAAATATAAGTGATCACATATGATCGTCTGTTTTACTTCATTTTCATATATAAAATCGATTTTTTATATGAAAATATAAGTGATCACAGATGATCGTCCTTTTTCCATTTGGACCACTATTTACCGACTTATAGCCACTTTTATGTTTTACTTCATTTTCATATATAAAATCGATTTTGGGTTGAAAATGTAAGTGATCACAGAGATCGTCCTTTTTCCATTTGGACCACTATTTACCGACTTATAGGCACTTTTATGTTTTACTTCATTTTCATATATAATATCGATTTTGGGTTGAAAATATAAGTGATCACAGATGATCGTCTCTTTTCCATTTGGACCACTATTTAGGGACTTAAAGCCACTTTTATGTTTTACTTCATTTTCATATACAAAATCGATTTTTTATATGAAAATATAAGTGATCACAGATGATCGTCCTTTTTCCATTTGGACCACTATTTACCGACTTATAGCCACTTTTATGTTTTACTTCATTTTCATATATAAAATTGACTTTTTATATGAAAATATAAGTGATCGCATATGATCGTCTGTTTTACTTCATTTTCATATATAAAATCGATTTTTTATATGAAAATATAAGTGATCACAGATGATCGTCCTTTTTCCATTTGGACCACTATTTACCGACTTATAGCCACTTTTATGTTTTACTTCATTTTCGTATATAAAATCGATTTTTTATATGAAAATATAAGTGATCACAGATGATCGTCCTTTTTCATTTGGACCACTATTTACCGACTTATAGCCACTTTTATGTTTTACTTCATTTTCATATATAATATCGATTTTGGGTTGAAAATATAAGTGATCACAGATGATCGTCTCTTTTCCATTTGGACCACTATTTACGGACTTATAGCCACTTTTATGTTTTACTTCATTTTCATATACAAAATCGATTTTTTATATGAAAATATAAGTGATCACAGATGATCGTCCTTTTTCCATTTGGACCACTATTTACCGACTTATAGCCATTTTTATGTTTTACTTCATTTTCATATATAAAATCGATTTTGGGTTGAAAATAGAAGTGATCACAGATGATCGTCCTTTTTCCATTTGGACCACTATTTACCGACTTATAGCCACTTGTATGTTTTACTTCATTCTGAAAATATAAATGATCACATATGATCGTCCTTTTTCCATTTGGACCACCATTTACCGACTTATAGCCACTTTTATGTTTTACTTCATTTTCATATATAAAATCGAGTTTGGGTTGAAAATGTAAGTGATCACAAATGATCGTCCTTTTTCCATTTGGACCACTATTTACCGACTTATAGCCACTTTTATGTTTTGCTTCATTTTCATATAAAAAATCGATTTTGGATTGAAAATATAAGTGATTACAGATGATCATCCTTTTTCCATTTAGACCACTATTTACCGACTTATAGCCCTTTTTATGTTTTACTTCATTTTCATATATAAAATCGATTTTAGGTTGGACATGTAAGTGATCACAAATGATCGTCCTTTTTCCATTTACTGACTTTATTTTCATATAATAAATGGATTTTCAGTTTTTTTTTTGCTAAATCATCATGGATGGATATATATGTCAACTAGGGTTTTTAATTTCCCCACCTTTTTTGATTCCCGGGAATCGGGAAATTTAGTTGGAATTCCCGAAAAATAATTGGCCATAATCGGTTCCAATTAGTCCACTCTCAATTTGATTATACATAAAAAAATTATTTACAAAATATAAAGATTTAAATAGCCCATGTATACGATACAGATTGAGCATTTTTAATATAAAACTTTTCTTATTTTTTACAAATAACTTTTCATATAATATAAAAATCAAAAATGAAATTTCCAAATTAGTGTCGTCGTTTTTACCAACACATATTTATTGGATAAGCGGCAGCAGTAATGTTCATCGGTCAATTTAGAAAAAGAAATTATCAAAATGATACATTTGTCCCAAAGTGTTTGAATATCAAAAGTGTTTGAATTAACCATATGATACCAAAATCTGTATTTCGTGTTCCTGTTTCAAATTTATTTAAGTTCATTTTTATATAAAAAAATTTATTTAAATGAACCACAAATACGCCATAAATAAGTTATTATATCTATGACATTTTGGAAAAAAACGTTTATAAAAATATTAATTTTGATGTACGACTTTTTTAACCTTAACAATGAATGTTAAGTGTAGACATGGCACTTTGAAATTTCCACAATTTTCATTTAGCGAAGTCGATAGAGTGATGTCTGTATGTCTGTTTAGATTAACATTCCAAAAACCCCATAATAATAAGCGATGCATTATTGCCAAGAGTAAATGCGAATGACTGTAAAAAAGATATTTTTAAATTTTTTGATGAGAAAATTTGCTTTCCAACTGGTTTTCTATGTGTTTTGATCAGTTTTAAAGGAGTTGGTAATCATCAACCTATAGCGGCCGCTTTTGACGGTTTTAACACAAAATTTGACAATTTTGTGTGTTGATATAGGGTTTTTATCCAGGAAATTTTTCCAATTTTTCACTACTAGATTCCCGGGATTCCCGACAAAATATCTCGGGAATCTGGTAGTGAAAAATTAGTAAAATTCCCGGGATAAAAACCCTATATCAACACACAAAATTGTCAAATTTGGGAATACGGCTATAGTAATTTGGACCTACAATGGGTCAAAATCAGGAAAAATATATTTTAACCCGAATTTTTTGTCACAAAAAACATTTTTTTTCATACTAATAAATTAAAAAAAATAAATTTTCAAATTAAAAATTTAAAAAAAAAAAAAAATGGAAAAAACTTTAAAAAAAATTTAAAGAAAAAAATTTATAATTTGGGCACCCCTGCTCTAGAAACTTCTTTGAAGAGTGCTTAAATACGAAAAATTGCATCAATATTTGGAATGGGAGGTAATTCTATTCTGAATTCAATTATCAAAATAGTATCTTAAAAGAAATTACAAGAGCAATTTCAAAGGTAATTCGAAAATCTTTGCACAAACCTTTCTATTGCCCTTAGGACAAACCCTATAGTAGTTGATTAAATTCAGTTCATTATTTCAATGAATTATGTTGTCAACTAAATATCCACATAACCGTGAACGACCTTATTATATTTAGGATAGTACAATAGTAAATTAAGAAAACTTTTAAATCATAATATTATCATGTTTAAGACTTAATTCAAATGATAAGCACCTAAACATATAACTCCTAAACAAACATATAATTACTTATATTAGTTTCTCAAAATGTATCGTACTAATTTATTCGCTGTGCAAATATTATAGTTCCCTTGTCTTTTATTTATTTTCTGAATTAAGTTTTTCTTTTAGCAGTTCTGAAACCTACAAAAATTAAGCCGAATACTTCTAAACAATGAAGGGTGTTTTTAAATCCGATAGAACTTACAAAATGGTTAAAGGAATCGGTCACTTTCTGACATTTTTTGATCAGAATACCTTGGCAAATCATCTTGAAGAGATGGACGCTTGAACAGACCTTACATCTAGAAAAATGCACCGTTTGTACTAGATGTGGTTTCAAAAGGATGTCGCTACATGACATATAGCGACTGCAACTGTCGATTTATTGAAATAATTTTGTTTATTAAAATTAAATTTTTTGTGTATTTTTTCTTACATTTCCAAGTTCCATCGGCCTTAAAAAATCACCCTTTATGTAAAGAAACATTCACAAAAGTTTTTGCATAGATGACACTTTTTTAACATTACCTACCTCAAAAACCATATATTAACACTACCAAACTTATACCTTTAGGGCTTTAAAGAGCCGCTAAAGAGAATGTGTGAGTAAAGAATGTGGTAAAAGTTTGGTAGTTTTTTCTGTAACCAAAACTACCAAGTAAAAATTATATTGTGCAATAAATTTACATTATGTTATTTATCTCCTTCATTGTTGGGATCGTACGTCTTTTGCGATCATCAATGAATTTAAGCCATCAGCGAGTAAAGCTTTTTTTCATTTATATCTAGTTTCCGTGGGCTTGGTCACTTGATGGTAGCGCTCGCCATGTTCAGCTGACTATGCTGCTTGCAAAAACTACTAGCTTTTTGTTTAGTCTAAACATAAGTAGTGTTAGATGCTTTTAATTGAGTTTTGTTAAATACATTATGAAAAAAATATGAAAGATTGATTTTCCGTTTTCCCTTATTGACAATATTGTAGCCGGCGTTGATATTAACAACATTGCTGAAAATCACTTTGTGCTAAACTTACATTTAGATAGATAAAATGCATGAAAAAGGCACACAAATTTACAATTTTCCCTATACTAATTTCAAATCGATATATCTCGATTCCTAGACCTGATCTAGGAAAACGCAAGAATTATATTACATTTTTTGACCGATACAACTTTTCCCGGTCAGCAGAACCCCCGACGATCACCATTTGTCGTACTTTGTATTTATATATTACATTTTACATATTAACTTTTATTTAATTTCATTATAAATAAATGCAATCAAGAATATCCAGAAATAATAATCTCTTTTATAAATTTATTATGTGTTCCTGAAAAGGACCGATTTGATGGTACGTTCATATTTATATCAAACTAGTTGACCTCCCCGGCTTCGTTCGGCAGCTACTTATTTATTTCTAATTTATCTTACTACAAAAAATGAGAAGTGAAAAGGAGGCAATATATTAAAAGCTTAAATTTCCGATTATTTTATTTTTTTTTTTTTTTTCTTTCAAACCATTTCCTGAAAATTTCGAATCGAGTAAAATAAAATCAGCCAAATCGCTCCAGCCATTCTCGTGTAATGCCATTACATACATGGACTATTTCATTTTTATATATGTAGATAAGCTCACCAGTTGAACGTATTTGTATATAACGTATGAAAATAAGATCAGCCTTTAACAAATAATTTTGTCACCTAGAATAGAAAAGGCTTATTAAAAACAATTTTATTTATAGAAGCCTGAAATAAAATAATTTTATTTTTTACATTTACCATTTATTACATTCCTAGAGTTTTATTTAACCTTTCAAATTTAAAGTTTCATTAGAATTTATGCATCTATTTAATAAATTTGCATAAAATTAAAGATATTATAATATTCAATATGCAACATTTTAAATTTCTCCAATTTTATACATGATGTCCTTTCTATTTATATATATGTATGTCAATTGTCACAAACTATCCGTACTGATACAAGAACAATTTCGTTGTAGTACGTATAAAGACATTTTAGCTATTTTTTCTAGTTATATTTATATATGAAAAATTGCTTAACGAATTGTAAATGAAAAAGTCTGTCCTAAAGAAGTCTTTGGCTTAGAAAATTTTTAACTCAAATAAAATATTCCCGAAAGATCTAAACTAAATCTAAATTTGAACTAAATTTTCACAGAAAATATCTAACACTTAAATATTGTTGATACTCTTTTGCCCTTCCATTTATTTAAACACGTAACATGAAAAATTTATTGTGCACACATCAACACTTGGCTACAATGAGAATTAAAATAAAACTGTACGATACTAGAAACAACGTATTTATGATACATGGAAATAAAGGAAGGAAGTTTACTGTACTGACCTTAAGGGAAAAACCATTTTCACACAGTAACAAAACCGAACATGTGAACAGTCTTAAATAACTTTCAGATAAATAGCAAAAATATATATCAATAAAGGCATTTTTCGTATAGAATTAAAAAGATTTAAGAAAAATATTGACTTAGAAATGCGGGATTTTTTCAAACTTGACAATATAAATTTATTTAAAGTATAGGCCATGGTTAGTTATGACCCTTTTCCATCATTCTGGCAACTACTAATCTTTTGAGACCAAGAACGAATCAAGCTAATTTCGAATACTCTGTTCTGAAGTGAAGCGTATCCTAGAGAGAGCGTTCTGAATCGATCGAAACAAATAGTAGTCAGACGAGGTAATGTCTAAGCTTTAAGGCTGGTAAGGCAAAACTTCACAACTACTTCTTTGTAAATAGTTTTTAACAGGTATTTCAACGTTTCATGTCTAGCATACTCTGGCGTTTTTGTGTAGGGTACAGGATCCCTGTGATGGTCTGGTCAGATTTCAGCAGCTCATAATACCTTTTTCTGCCACTAAAAAAAGAGAATTACCTTAGGGACATGGATATTAGGCTTTGGTGTCGAATCGGCTGGTTGGACATGCTTCACATACGTTCTTTTACGCTTCTGGTTATCACAATAAACCAGTTTTCATCGCAAGTAATGTTTCGGTTTAAAAATGGTTTTCTTTATAGCGTTCAAGCAACACTACAAACATAAAAAATCGTCTTTAAAGACATCTCAGCTTCAATTCGTATAGTACCAAGCTCTTGTTGACGTTGACTACAACATTTATCTAGTAATGCCTCCTAGTCTTCAACCTTTTTTGGCTGGCCTAACCGATCTTTGTCTTCCGTGTCAAAATCACCACTTCTGAACCACTTCTTTCGCATGATGGAAACCGATGGAACACATTCTCTATAAGCTTTTGTGAACAATCGGCATGCTTTAGCGACACTTTTTTTAAACTAAAGACGTAAAGCAAAACTTTCCGCACATTCGACGATTCGTTGTAACAAAATTTTACATTTTCGACGCAAAAAAAAACTTTATTGTTTTCACTATATTTTGAAGTGACTAGGTGAAAATAAAGAACAGATATGTAGCCTTTAAAATGACATATAAGTTATTAATAACAAGATTCGCAATCTAATGTAAATCTCACATTTTTAAATAATACACCCAAAGCGATGTCCATCCAACAGAAGTTTTTACATATTATGTCCAATTTATTTCAGTATTTAGAGTTGCTGCTGAGCAGAGTCTTAAGTGGAGTATTAAAACACCCGACTTCTTTAGGAAACAATAAGCAAAGGCTTACATCAAACAATAACCGAGAAATAGAAAAGAAAACGGAAACAAAAGGGCTTTATTTCATTGGATTTAGGCACTAGGCCTTAAATTGTTTCTTGCCTACCCTTCCGCTTTACTTGCTACTAAGTATAATTTTTCATTTATTTACAATTTGTTTTCATGACAATCAGACTTGTATTACATAAGAAAAGATTGTTAAATTGAACAGGCTTTCAGTTTAAAAGTGTCGTAAACTTTTGGCAAAACAAGTTAAAGCACACAAATTCCAAAACAATTGGAAATTGAATTATTTTGCAAGAGCATTCGTTACCTCTTTTGCATATAGTATAACTAAAGACTAATGTAAGTATATTATTTTTGGAACAAACTAATTTTTTATCTGTTGCAGACTTAGTGGTGTATTAGTGGCAGATAAATTTATTTTATTTTCCTTTTTCTTTTTCTTATTGATAGTATATACTATTATCCTGCCTTTCTAAACCTCAACTAGACATATTGTATTAGTAAAACAGCAATCATTGTTTAAGCTGTGGCAAATAATAGAGAATTAAACAGCATTATCATAAACAAAAAACAATTCAAACCAATCAAAAAGTATTTTTTTAATAAGACTATTCAAATTTAAAAAAAAAACAGTTTTTAAGTATATGAAAGAATTCTAAGTACAGTAGAATCGATATGATTGAGCCTTAACAATACCATAATATTAAGTGAGGTTGAGAAACTAGTTCAAGGGTAGATGATATTGAGATCATAGATCATACCTGTCGCATTTAGGTATTTAACAAGGCAACATTATCTGGTTCCCGATACCTCAACATCTTTATATACTATGAGCTGGACATTCAGAGATAAAACGAAACTACTCTTAGATGTACTTTATTTTATTTATTTAATGCTTCTACAATGATAGAGGTAACATAAATTTAATTTAAATTAATGAAATTCACCCACAATGTTTGATATTATCCTTGGCAATATTCTAAGTAGAAAAGAGACAAAATGTAAAACGATTTTAAACTTTAAAATGCCACAAACTTTTACTGACTTCATATATATAATAAAAAGAACATATTGCCAAAAAAATTAAACATTTTGTCTTGTATAGTCTTCCACTCTCCTCTGTCTGGAAATGACCAACCAAAGGCTAAATGAAATCTCTCTATTGAAACGAAATGATGATGATTTCTTGTATATACAAAACTTAATGAATCGTAACTAATTGTAGAAAATATGCAAACGATAAATTTGGCAATTCAAAAGTTCAATACGAAAAAATAAATATGAATAAGTAATAAAAATAATAAACAACCAGATAAAAATATAATAAAAATCTGTAAAACAACGATAAATCTTTGTCAAAAAAAAAAAATAACGCCTACATTATGAAAAGAAATAAAACTAAGAAGAAGGAGCAGTAGAACAACAAGATAATAAAAATAGACCATTTAAAATATTCTAAAGATGCTCAGAGATATACAGAGTGCTTCAAAAGTGTGTAAACACCAGTGAATTTTTTTGATTTTTTAGGATGATAAAACTCATTACAGTCCGACTTAAATCTTCTTTCGAAAACCGAATCTAGTGTTCAGCACTATGTCTAACAAAACGAAACTTTTAAATTGTAATCGATGGATAGATTTTTGGATATTCATTATCTTAAACAATATCATATTATTTGTGGGGTTTACTCACTTATGAGGCTCTCTGTACAAGGGTATAAGATATAAAACTAAAGTAATATTTGATGTTAGTTTACATAAATACAGTGGGAAATGTTATGTCCCTGTTGACATATTGTTCAGCACGTTTACCAGCGACATGACGAGAATATTTAACTTGTACATACATTTGGTAAGAATTAAGGAATATAAAGAGCTTTCCAATAGGTACTTCCAATATTTGACAGTTACTTTGAAGATACAGCTGTCAAATTAGCGGTCATTTATTCATTTATAAAAGTTCCGCGAGCTTCGTCCATTTTATGGTATTTGTTGATAATACGAATTCACATGAGATCAAAGAGCGTCCAACACACCCCGAAAAAGTTACTCTGGCGTCATCGGTTCGTATTTCTTTGAGCACGATGTTGGCCAGACCATCACTGTCAACGGATAGTGTTGTAAGGAGTGAGATCGAAAAATCATTACATACATAAATGTTAATAAAAAAGAAACCACTAGACCTACAATTTTGTTTTTTTTTATTTGATTGAAATTATTATTACAACTTACAAAAAATTTTATTTTTATAGTTCTGATAAATAGTGATGAATTCATGAACCTTTTTCCGAAACCCTTCCATTAAGGTTTTTATAGCGCTTTTTGTCACTTTGCTCGAACATGTAGTCTATCTCCGTTTAAAATCTAAAACACTTTGGACACACTTTTGTGGTCTTCAATTCTCTTTTCACAAGAACCCAATATCTCTCCTCTGGCCTTAGCTCCAGGATGTTTGGAGGATTGTCTCTTTTGGTACAAATATCACATTATTGCTCTTTTACCACCTATAGTGACAGGATGCCAAATCAGTCCAAAAATAAGCTGATACATTATGCAGTCTTTTGTAAACATTCCTTGGTGTACATTTCGTTATTTATAGAGCCCTTTGTAACAAACGTTAGGCTTCTTTTGTGACAACTGCTTGCCATACCAAAACCTTTTTTTCTACAATATTCCCTCGTGCATCAGCAACATAAAAATATTGACCCGGAAGCTGCGAAAAATTTTCCAGAACATACGTTTGTTCATCCATTATGCAGCAGGTACATATTTTCATAAAATTTGACTTAAACTTCCGTGCTCTGAGGTTGTATGTTTTAAAACCTGCATTGGCTTTAACTTTTCGTACCAACTACACCCGAGTACTGAGCTATCCGGGATGGTTTCCTCTCGGATGTGTTAGGAGCTCTTTTGAAAATGCTTTATATTTATTGGCTTTAGAAACAGCATGTGGACTATTCCTTCTACCTGAACCAGATTTTCTATCTACGGACAAATTCTCTGGATACTGTTTAATAACATTGGAAACAGTTAGACGGCAGACCTTTGAATGCTTGGCCAACTTTTTGTAGGACCAAGTTGGGTTGTGTTGAAAATATCTCATAATTTTAGTACACATTTACAGATTAATCAGATTAACAACAAATGAACATAATAGAGATTAAAAAGAAGCAAAAAAACTTTGCTGTTTACACTATAATGTTCAATAGGCAAGTGAGAATAAATGAAAGATATGTACCATTTAAAATGACATATAAGTTATTAAAAACAAAAACAATATTTGAGTATTGCATAGGCGAGCTATTTGCCATCAAAAACTCGTTTTCTTCAAAATTGTGTTAACACATTTTGAATATAAACTCTCGATATGTAGAATGTGTTTACATATCCCTGTCTATGAATACACGTGTTCTTTAAAATTGTATGTGTGTGCTCATACTTATGTTCAGACTATGCTAGTATCCGTCTTTCTGTGTGTACTTAACAAACGCCATCATTGCAGCTATATTGCCTAGACCAATTAATATCATACTCTTAAAACTACTAAATTGTTGTGTGTGCTGCAACTGCAATCATTTCAGACTATTCTTCCTACTCTTGAGTATAAGTCGTACATATAAGCACATGCATCTCCAAAAAATTTTGTGGATTTTTATGGGTAAAACGTAATAAAGGTAATGGCCATAATCATTTTTGTACAAAACGAAAACATTAAAATTTCCAGAAATAAAAATCATAGAATTTAAGTACCAGCAAAATACTATGAAGCTACATTATATTTTTAAGGTTTTAATTACTTACGCTGGCGACAATGGCAAGCAGCCTAATGGTTAATGTTTCATGTAGGTATTTACCTGCAAAGACATAAATAAAAGGAGAGAAATTAAATAAAGCCACCAGGATTAAACTGTAATAAAAATAGAAAATAAAATTGTTTAAATAATTTAACTAAAAATTAAAACCAAAAAAATAAAATTTAACATAAAACCTCTTAAAAAGTTATATCTTTCACATTCCAAATAAAACCCGTAGTATGTAGATTTTACTTAAGTTTATATATTGTTTAATCAGAGATTTTTTCAAACATTTACATTTCATTAAGCAATCAATAATATATGAAATAAAACTATATAAAAACTTTATGCCAGTAAAACTTTTAGCAAGTACAAAACAAATGAATTATCAAAAAAGTTTCGAGATGTAAATTAGCTGCTACTTTCATGTTGCTTATTGCAACACAATACGAAGTGCAAAAAGTTATAAAACAACTATATTTTTTGTATTGCATAGCATTTTTGTCAACATTATTTTGAAAAATAAAGGAATTGAAGAACTATAGAAAATTTGGAACATGTATATTTAAATGAGGTTAAGTAGAACTTGTAACTTTTATTAATTTTTAATTTTCCTCTGAGAAACAGGAAATTAAATTAATTTCATAGAGAGTCATGGTAACCTGAATAACAGTTGTTGTCAATGTTAGTTGTACATTTTCCTACCTTTGTTGATTTGTTTTTTCTTGTAAAAGAGTAGAAATTGTGTTCGTTTTTTTAGAGCAGTTAATTTATTATTAGCAAGTATAATAAACCATGTAAAGTGTATTGAAACTAATAGAAAAAATGTATTGCTCTACAATTTAATAACTTCGATCAAATATGTTTCCTCTTTTTACATATGACTGCTTAACTTTAGTAACTTAACTTTACTATTTTTATTACACTTATTTAACTGATCTCGTTAATACAGTCAGTTAATCATCTGTATTATATCTTTAAGCCATATTTATAAAAAAAACTAAATACTGTCAGATATACATTAACACACATAAATATAAAAAAAAGCTTTTACTCAAATATCACCAAACTTGAAAGGTATATTATCCTTTATAATACACATAACAATAAAATCTACTTAATAATACAATAACAACATATTCCTTGAAGTCAGCAAAAAGACAAAACTTAATATAAACTTAATCACACGCACGCAGCCAAAAATAAAAAAATCAGAAGCTGTTAACAAGTCAAGCAACACTATGTCTGCAATAGTACGTGATCAGTGTCATGAAAATATTCACATACAATACGGTACGTATTGCCATATGTGTGCTCCTTTACGAAAAGGAAATCTTAAATTGAAAAAAATAAAATTTGTGTAAAAATAAATCAAAAAGATGGAGCATCTTACCAGATCAAAGAAACACTTGAGAAACCGGTAACCTTTGAAGCAGTTTAAATTACATTTACAAAATATGCGAAGACTATGAGGACACTTTTTTAATTGCAGTTACGTTGTTGGAAAGCGATCGAACTGCTTATTCAGCACTCAAGTTGCCATTGAATATGCAAATCAATGAAAATGCAACATTTCCAAGAACAATGCGATGGCCAAAGTTTTTCAGCAAATGGCGCATAAAAAGTCTTTGGAGGCATTAGACAAAACCTTGCAAGATTTACGAAACAATGAAAGCCGGTTTGGTAGTGAAATGATTCTGTTGGCTGGTAATATTGGGCAAAAATTGCCAGTGATTCCACGGTCAACGCCAGCCGATGAACTTAATGCATGTGTGAAGTGGTACGTTTTATGGACGTCACGTCAAAAAACCTAAATTGTTTGTAAACATGCGCGTCGAACTCATCAATCTGGAGAAGTATTTTCCAAACTACCCCTTGACATTGGCAACCGCAAAAAGCCTGTTGACATTTCGACCGGCTGCTTTTAATTTCCCGTGGCTTTGTGCCTGTTCACCGAATCAAAATCCGAACTCATCTGAAAGGTGTTTCCAAACATTGCAAAAAATTACAAAAATCATGATTGTTTGAGCGCACATCCTTTACTGGCTGTGAAAAACATTGATGTCAACGAATTTAATTTTAGGATTTAAAGTGAAATTGCTGTCGAATTGATGTCGTAAACGATGATGATGACGTTTCAGCAAATGAGCATTAAGACTAAACTTGACATAGTAAATATTATTTGTTGACTACTTTTACATTTTGAAATTGACCTCTTTTGATTATAAGTTCAAGAATATCGCAGCGGGAACAAATGCTAGGGCTTTTACTTGAAGGCCTTTTAAAAGACCTGTTTACACATTCTATAAGATCCGATACCCATTCCACTCTGCCTTGTTTCAGAAAATGTTCTAGAAAGGGTTTACTTCTCCTTCTAGAAACCTTCATAAACATTCAAAATTGCATTGCAAAATCTGGTCTAACAAACATTTATTTAAAATTCAAACATTCTTGGTTTTGCTATTACTCTCATCCGTTGTCTCTCTATAATAAAATTTATTTTGTTCTCTTTATTATAAGGCGTTGTATGAACTAGAAGACGGAAAACAAATTATCTAAAAAATTTTGTCTTTTATAACATTTGATGTTGTGGAGATCGCACGTGATTCTTTAAAGTCAATTCTTTATGTTTTATGTTGAATTCGTTAAGAATATTTCCCCTAATAACAATCTTTAAATTCTGTCTTCGGCAGACCTTCAATTAGGCTCCTACGTAAACATTCTGTGAGTCATTACGTGGAAGGTCACCTTACAGGCCTTCAACGGCAGACCTTCTAATATGCCTTCTTAAGTAGGCCTTCTATCAGCGCTTTAACAGATGCAAGGCCTTGGCTTACAGTGACACGCTGTGTAAAATTTAAACGATTTTGCAATGCGGCTGGGTGTCTTTGTGTCTGTAAATAAGGCCTTTAGGAAGGCCTCTTTACTAAATGTTTTTCCCTCTGGGATATAATGTTTTCAAAATCTCTATGTATGAGTAATAAATTAATTTTCACTTATGAATTAAAGTAGGTTATGTTCTAGTGTGACTTAGTATGTCCCACATAGAAATACAAACATGACTTATCGATTTTCTTCTTGAGTGTATGTATCTGCTCCTTTTTGCAAAACATAAATCATTTGCATAGTTTGTTCTTCCACTTTTATATTGTTGTCTCAAATGTTCATATAAGTCTATATGTATTATCATATACTATGTGGCATTTAGTTAAGTTTCACATATTGTAGTATTCCAGTTTTTTAAAGGATTCGTATATTTTTCCATACATCCTCTACGTTCGTTTTTAGTGGCAAATAAATATTATTTCTTTTTTTCTGTATGTGTCAAGAGATGTTAATATAATTCAATAATTTTGATTATTATACACTGCAATTTTATAAGAGAAAACGGTATGCAATTAATTTTTATTTGGCACTACTAGAGTCTGCAAGTACTCATGTTAATTTAGTAACTACTTTACAATCTATTTTTTTTTTTTTAATTTTTTATTCTCCCCTTTAACTAACATACACTACTCAAACTTAAGCAGATTCTGGCTATGAAAAAAGAAGTGTAATGAAACATTACTTGCTGCTTAAATGTGGTAACACATGTTAGTTGAGTTTATGAAAATATACTCCACTTAACTTTATATTAAAATAAATCTAAAGTGACAAGTAAAAGATTTTAAATTATTTAGAATTGTCCTCTAAGAAAAAGTTCACTATGGAAAATAATAACTTTATTAAACACAAGTTCTCTTTAATAAAGTTAAAAAATAATGAAATAATTTAATATTAGTCATATCAAAGTTTCTAAAAATGTGATTTTAATGTCATATTATAGGTTATAGTGTTAGTCAAAAAATATTCAAACTTTTGTAACTATTTGCAAAATTATTACTAAAATTATTAAATACTAGTTGACCGTCCTGGCTTCGCTCGGTAGCTATTTACTAATGCTAGTTCTTCAAGCTTCTCCAACAAATGTATCTTACTAAGAAAAAGGAGAAGTGAAAAGGAGGCAATTTAAAAAATTTAAATTTCCGATCGACTCTCACATGACGCCATTACATACATGGACCATTTCATTTTTATATATATAGACTTTCAACAAAGCCCAACTTGGTCCTAAAAAAGTTAGCCAAACAATCTCAGATTCAGGCAGAAGAAATGGTCCACTTGATGTTTCTAAAGCCAATAAATAGAAAGTATTTTCAAAAGAGCTCCCAACACATCCGGTAGGAAGCAGTCCGGTTAGCTCAGTTCTCGGACTATTTGGTACGAAAAGTTAAAGGTCAATGCAGGCTAAAAACACATAAGGCTCAAAAATTTTCTGTAAGGAACTCTGTTAAAATTTAGAAGCCAAAGACAGTACACGGAAATTGAAGTAACATTTTATATTAAATATATAACTGCTGCATGATGGATGACGAAACGCATGTTCTAGAAAATTTTTTGCAGCTTATGGGTCAATATTTGTATGTTGCTTGGGATCCACAAACAGAAAATGTTCCCAAAAATTTCTTGGTATGGCAAGCAATATGCAGCTGCGGCATAAGAAGCCAAACATTTGTTACAAAGTGCTCTAAAAATAACGAAATTTAATCAAGAAATGTTAAAAAAAGAGGATGCTTCCATTCACCTATTTTTGTGTCCACTTAGTTTTCCTCCAAACTGTTTGTAGCTAAGGCCAGAGCAATGATATTGAGCTCTTGTTAAAAGGGAATTATGGAGCACACAAAAGGTGTCCAAAAGTGTGGCGGTTTTATAACGGAGATGGACTACCTGTTAGAACAAAGTGACAGAAAACACTATAAAAACCTTAATGAATTGTTTTCGGAAAAAATTAATAAATTCATCACTATTAATTAGAACTATAAAAATAATATTTTTTAAAAGTTGTATTAATAATTTCAATCAATTAAAGAACATATCAGAACTGTTTTGAATAACTATTCCATTAATTTCAAAACCACGCTTACGTATACTTTATAAAAAATTTAATTCACATATGAAATATTAATCATACGCCACACTGTATTTGTATACACTTCACCATGAAGGCAAGGGTGAGCTTGTTATTCTGTTTGTAATTTCTACCTTTTTCATTTGCGACCCCACAAAGTATATATGTATATTCTGGATCATTACAGATAGCAGACTCGATACAGCCGTGTCTGGCTATCGGCCTGTCCGTCTGTATGTTGAGGTTTAATAATTTCTTTTTTATTAACATTTATGTATGTTACGATTTTTTCGGAAATGGGTTTTTCGTTTTCTAGTTTCTTAAAGATAATTACGCAATCAAATCGTCTCAAATCGGAAACATATAATGATGTTTAAACGGGATACAAATTTTTCAATTAAGATCTCTTGATATGTCATATAAAGTATTGAACAACTTTATGATTATAATATTTCCTAAGAAACGTAAAAGTTAAAGAAGAAATTTATTATTTTTTAGCTGATAAAAAGTTTTCCCTGTTTAGAAAAATAAAATTGTTGTAAAAGCAAAAATATATATTTTATGCTGCAAGAAAATACAACAAGACTTAATATCTTCTACATATTGTACAAGGAAATATCTTTTAAATTTAGTACCAATAAAAGTGTTTGCCTATTATTCCTTTTTTAAGAAAATGTTCATAAAATTTTGTTCAGATTTTCAACAAAGGCAAACACTTGGTTAAATCTATGAAAATGCAAAGTTATAACAACTGATCAATGTATTTAAATTAATTTTATATTAAAGTTTTTGCTGGTAAAAATGAAACAAAAAAAAACAAAAAAAAAAACAAATAAAGGAAGTGCTGTAAAAACTTGTTAAACTGCTTGAAAAACAATTGTTTTTCAAAACATAAAAAAGTTGCCAAAGTAAAACTTAAACTTTAGAAAAACTACAGCTATTCATTCTTCATTTTAAACATTAAATTTTATACTTTTTCACAAAACTATATCTATTGAACTCAAAAAGATACACACAATTTACAGATTTATTGTTTCGTATTCCTGCTTGCAAATTTTTTATTTCCGTTGTATGATTTTTTTTCCTATTTTATGAAATAGTGGTAGTGGCGTCGACATAGCCAGCTGGTGTTCGACAAATTGATTGATTGATGTTGTTGGTCAAAATAGAAATCCTAGCGCTCAATATAGTAAAGAAAAAAAGAGGAAATGAATATAAACGCTACTGAGGGGGTCACACAAATAATTTTTTTATAGCAGAATGAAAATTAGTGCCACAATTAATTTTAATTTTTACTTTAATTTTGAACATTTAATATAGCATAATAATTTAAATTATATGTGTTTCTTCAAGCCTTTTGACTTTCCTTAACGAAGTAATTCCAGCAGCCGCTGTAATAGCTGTTGTTACTGTTATACTTGTTGTGTTAAAAAATTCTACATCCGTCACGAAAACAAGAGTCTTCAAACCTGAAATTGTACGAAATGCAAAATATAAATAAATAATTCATTGAACTCTGCTCTCATAGTAGCAGAGTAGAAAATACTCACATATTCACACTTTCCTTTTAGAAACAATAGAATATAAAGGACACAAAAAAACAAATCTCTTGTGCATGATATAAATAATGAAATTGAATCCCTTAAAATTTATTTTGTATTTCCTTTGTATTTTTCTATTATTATTTAACAAGAAATCTTAATTTATTCTTATTTCACACTAAGAAAATAAAAATAAAGGCGCAATGATTTCGAGACAACGGTGTCTGTATCATTATATTTAAAAGCAGTTAACAATGTTCTAATGAATTATCACTGGAAGTTTGAAATGGATAGAATCTCTGTGATATCAAAACAATGACATGGATTCAATTATAAAAACTTGTTAACCCGTCTAAACTTGCACATATATTCAGATAAATTGCTCATAACCGTCTTGATGTGCTTGAAAGGGATGTGTAAACTTTTTTACTTTCCAAATTTAGTAGAGATCAGTGCAGTAGTTTAAAAGTTCAATATCAGCATTTATTGTGCAAACGAGTCTAAGTTACATACAACGTAAACACAGCTGACAGCACAAAGTTCAAACCAAACAAATTAAATTAAGTGAAATGAAGCATAAAGATAGGAAAAATACATAGAATAATTTGTTTCATAATTTTGTTTGCATATGTAGCTATTAATGAAGATTTTGAGGGTGATGACACAAATACAATAAATGCTTGTGATGTTAAATTCTATATAAAAAAGTTTTTCTTTTGCTTTATGTTTGTACTTAGTTCAGTCAGAATTTCTAAAAGGGTTGATATTTTTTTCTTTTTCGTTTGAGGTTAAAATGTCATAACCAAACAAAATTGATGAATAGGCAAAATTAACTTGAAAATATGTTTGTGTTTGCCCTTTTTTTATTGACACTGTTGTTACTACTACCACACTTCTTAAAGTATATACAAACATTAAAAATCTTTAACGAAATTTGTATATCTTAGCTTTGACAGTTGATAGCGACCATATTGTTGAAGCTTTTTCTATCGAATTGTCTGTCATATATTGCCAAATCATAGTGGATGGATATAGCATTAAACAACATGTGCAAATGATAAAAATGCTTCATAAAAATATGTGTTCTCTTCGGGGAACATCACGCGTCGCTCATTTTACGGAGAGGCCCATTTTTGGATGAATGGGGACTTTAACATTCTGTTCATATATTTTTAACAAACCAAGTTTTGACCAAGATTTCCGTTGTAATGAAAAATCGTGACATTAAAAAAACAAAAAAAACTTTTCTGGTTTGTATGATTTCTTTTTACCTTTTTGTAAAAAATACACCTTTAGAATTTTATCCTTTTATTTGCTTGTATTGTGACAACCAACATACATATACACAGAATATTTCTTTCTTTTCTTTAAACACTGACAATGCCCTTTGGTGTTTTGAGTCTGTTTTGGCCTTGTGTTACTAATCTTTCACTAATGTTTTTACTTAAGGTGGATAAATGCCGTCATCATATTCATCCTCCTCATCATGTTTATTATTAATAATACTTTGCTCTCTGCTCTTGGTATCCTTGTACTTATTTTGTAATAAATATTTGTTGTTACAAAGTTGTTCGGTTTTTATATGTGTATCTTAAGGTCCTGTGTGAATAATATTTCATAAGAAAACTGTATGGAAATATATAAAAAGTATAATTTGTATTTCAAACAATAGAGAGCAGCACGAAATTTATATACAAACAAAATAAACACATGAATATTAATAAGAAAAATGAGGAAAAGAGGTCATATATGAAGGTTACTAAGATGAATATCTACATATGTTTAGCATTTCACATTTATTCGTACATTTATAATAATGCTCTTAGATTACGAAATATTATGACTTTTTCTTAAAATACTTAAAAATAAAAGTGTTTTCATATAAAAATTCAGTTTTCATCTTTAGTCTGAAAATTAAAAATTGAAGCTTTAAATATATATTCAAATGATTTATTGATTTTGAGATCAAGAAAACACATGCAATTCGAACAATAAACTTTATATGTTTAAATTAAGAGCAAAATTTAGATAAGAAAAAAACTATAAAATTTAAAAATACCAAGAAAATAATCAGGCGTATGATTAATATTTAACTATGCATATTATTTTTTTATAACTCATACGTCAAGTCGGCGTTTTATATAATTGTATTAAGAAATACATTTTAATACCCAACAAAAAGTATGCGTATGTGCTGATGTTTTTAATGCCCATAATCAGTGTCTCAGTCTGTCTTCTCAAATTTCAAAATCTAAAAACAAATTTTCAAAATTATATGAAAATACCACAAAAATTTAAAAAAACAATTTTAAAGGAAAGCAAAGTCTATCCAAACACTAGCTCTAAAACCTCATCGCTTGAGAGTTGGTCACCTACACCTCTATAATAGAAATTTATTATTATCTCCAAAAAATTGTGCTACCCTCCTCCCCCAACACTTATTTGTTGAAACTATTAAAACAAATTGAAATCATGTAACCTGTTACAACATGATCTCAATTACCTTTAGCAACATGAAACTCCAACTGAAGCAAATAATGAAGTTAAATAGGAAAGCGCCCACTTAAGGAAAACTAATGTTAGAAACATGTGTCCTTATAATTGAAAGCAATAACAATACAAGTAAAGAGAGGTAGAATGGTTTTGTCTTTAAGTTACAATTGTAAATGAAATGGGGAAAAGGTACAATAATGAACAAGTCTAGCATTTTGAGCTAAATTTTAATTTGATAAATTGTGCATGTTTTAGCAACAAGACAAAGACAAGACACGTAAAAGCTGAAAACACTATACACTATAGTTTGTAACTTTAATTGTAATTGGCAGTCTCTAAGGAGTCAAGAAATTGGGTTAAACAATGTATGTACATAATGCAGAAAGATTTGACAAAATAAGAAAAATGGGTCTACAATTTTCTTTTGGAGTCTAAAAGTAGGCCTTGTACTTTTTATAATTATGTACAACTCTCAATATTTAGTGCTCATAGAAACACATGCAGACTTGCAGGATTCTTAGATATAGGGTGATTCATTTAGAGTTTTTTTTTTATTTTAAATAAAATACTAAAACAAGAGTTAGATGTCGGAACCATTATTATGCTCGAATGAACAATCTTTGATATAATTTTATTCAAATTTTGGCTGAGACCATGCTATAGGTGGTCTATTGGGAAGGTCCAATTTTCAATCACTCTTTCCAGCATTGCTACCGGCATATCCGGAATTACTTCACATAACACAAAAGAGAAAAATCCAGAAGTGTGATAAACACAATCCAGGCGATCAGTTGATAGATAGCTGTTTACCAAATTATTTTCTCAAAAGACTCATTGTTTATTTCTAAATAATTTCACAGAACAAGGATTTTCAAAATACAACTGAATATTTAAAAGAGACTGTTGCGGTGTGAGTCTTGCCATGATGAATTTTTAAACAATACTGAAAAAATTCAGATGACATTATTACATCAGTCGTCATGCACGATCTGTGAATGAAAAATAAATGAAAAAATCTTCTAACTGAATCACCCTATATTTTCACTTTCTAACTATATAATCGTCGACTGGTAATTGTTGCTTTATGTTCATTGTTGTTCTTATTTTGCTGTTTTAATTATTACTTTCCTCATTCTTATTTCACTCTTTCTCCATTATTTGAAATTTTAAAAAACCACACGTTTTCGTGACACTCCCTCCCATCGAAAGATGAGAAAAAAAGAATAATTCTTTAAACAAACATATTCATTACCGAAAACAATGAACAGTCAACAAACATATGCCTCAAGTCCCGCTCTCTTCCTTTCCACACTATTAAAAAGTTAATTCAAGCAAAAATTTATATTGCAAGAAAAAACCATGTGTTTAAAAAGTTTTGCAAGCACTCAGAATAGTTTGTAATTTTCATCACAAGTAATTTTTAATATATGGCATAATGTTTACTACTACAACTACTTCTTTCTTTCATTTTCTGGTTTTCTTGCAAGCCATACTAAAATGAGGCAAAATTAAAAATTAAAGTCAGAGGAGAATATGTAATGAGGAAAAATATGTCTATATTAATGCAGTTTTATTTTAAATTGAGAAGAGAGTAAAAAGTTTTCATTAGTTTAGAACATGTACCCCGTAATTTAAGAATTATTATTAAATTGTGGTAAAAAAATCAATTAAAAATTAGTCTAATTTTAAGCATTAAACAAAGTTTGAGATTTTTTTTTTTTTTTTGATCTTTATCCCATAGCTATCGTTTCAAAATGTGTATTTATTTAATAAAATTTCCCCATTATTATATAAAGCATACACGTAGAGAAAAAATATAGTTCTATATGTTTAATATAACCATTCAAAAAATATTACAAAGTTTTGAACAATATTATGGTCACTGTAGTTACACTGTCCAACAAATTAAGAAATTTTCCGACAAACATTTTCGTGAAATATTTTGGTCCTTAAATGTACTTTTTGAAAGAACTTTTTCTTGATTTTCTCCAAAAGCGTTAAATTGACCCCTAAAGAGAGGAGCTAGAAGGTTAAGATCTTCCACAAAAATTATCTCCATAAAATTCCACACTATAGCTCCGACAATTAGAATTCTCTCCGATATTAACTTATAACATTTTTGTGATTGAGTATAACGCTCACTTTGATCAAAAAATTAAAAATTTTATCTACTTAAAAAAAAAACTCACCCCAGCTGGATTATAAGTTTATTCTACAACAAAAGTTTAGTCAGAATCATAGGGCCACTCTTCGTGAAGGCAGCCTGTATACAGTCTAGCCGGTTTACATGTAATATGAGACCAAAGGTAAATTTTATATATAAACAAATTTTATTAAGAGAAGGGAACAAACAAAGTAAAAATACGCATTATTTTCGAAGGTGGTACCTCCAGAAACAATTTTTATCAAATTGACCACATAAAGCCAGGTCTCATTTGGAACAAACGACTTGGGTGTCACTCTTTTATCAATGTTTGCACCTTTTTTGGGTTTTCTCTCCACCTAAACAAAAAAATTATCGTCAGCATCGAACTGAGCATCACCAACTTGATATACCAGGCTGTAGTGATAAAGGCTCACCGAGATTTGGAACACATGGTCAGCCTACAGACTCTATATATTTTTGAAGGAAACAAGTCCAGCAGCTATTTCCTCACGCAAATCCGGAAGCTGTAAAAGCAGTGCTTTAAAACATTGTTGGAAGCATTGGCCTCATCGGCCTGCAGACGGTAGTATAAAATGATGCATTTGTAAAGACCATGTGCACACAATTGTACAACAACCTAATTATAATATTGCGAGTCTTAGCTCAAATATGGTATCGATCCTGGAGACCATCCATGAGATCTACTCCAACCATGCGATCATTGTATTCTCAAATAATTTAAGGGAAGTTGATTCCGATAAATTTCTTCTGCTTTCTATCACATCGAGAAACCTTTGATTGTTGTTCGCCAGGATTGGTTCTTCTGAAACGTGCAATACCTACATATGTTGATGACGGGAGGACATATTTTTTATCCTTCCATAATATAGTATTCACATCGACTACATGTATTGAGGTCATGTATTCTACGCAAAATCATCCAAATTTATTCATCTTTAACAAACTAGTAAAATAAAAGGATGCACATAATAGCAGTAGAATTTTATGAACAAAAGGAAAAAACAACAAGGCAAAAACAGCAAACCGGCAAGACCGCCTTGAGGAGGCCTTCACTATTTCTAATCGGTAAGACTGCCTCAAGGGTTAAATAGGTAGATTCCTGTATAGTTAATATCATAGATAGAACTAGATGCGCAACTGAAAGTAAGTCGAGAGTGAAAATAATAACTCTCTTCCAAATTTTATGGCTGACACATCAACAAAATACATTGATTAAAATCATTGATGTCCATTTCGTAGCACAATTATGCAAGCTAATCACATACATATTCTTATTATTTTTTTAAGTCGTCACTGAGACAGCGGCGAATGCACATGCTAATTTTATTTTTTTTTCTTGATCACTGAAATAAATATTTGGATTGTTTAATATATTTCGAGCTGTAAAAAATCATTGAAATGTTGTCTTGTTTTTTTATTCAATTTACTTCTGTGAACAATTTTTTGAATATTTGAAATGATTTTAGTCAAAACAACGTAACAAAAAATATTTTAAATATTTACAAATTGGCCGAAAATTATTAATATCATACTCTCAATTAATCAGCTATGATAATATTTGGCACACAATTTGATTAAGATTATTGACTTGATTATTGTTAACAAATAAAGCCTTAAACATATTGACATCTTTTATTTAGTTCACTAAACTTTTATTTCAGTGGAGTTTTTTTTCTCTCACCAACACATATACAATTTTAGCTTTGGGCATCCCTTATTAACATGTATTTTGTTGTTAAAAGACTTAGGTTTTTGTCTGTCAGTAACGCTTCTATGTACTTTTTATTCTGTGGTAAATACTTTGAAAAATTGCTCAAGGCGTTCTGTGTGTTTTTATTTATTTTTATGAAAAAGCATTGCAGTAATCAGTAAAAGTTTATATTTACTGAAAATTGCCCATCTATTTTTTTTTAAGAGGTAACACTCAGGAAATTAATTCCTATATCATAATTGTGTTACTTTCTTTGGAAATTGCCCATCTATTATATAAAGTAATAAAAAATCCAACAATTAAATCAAACAAAATCGTTATACACTAATTTATATGCATAAATAGTGATAAGATAAAATGATTACAAAATAATCCTTGTACAAACTACAAACAGTTTACCAGAGCTGCGATTTTCATGCAAATGCATGTTTTTATACTCAGTAACACAAAATCAAATTTGAACAAATGTTTTTCCGAATGATTCGATTTAAACCAAAAAAGCATAGATTTTTTATTGAATATTTCTTAATATTTATACACACATCACCATAATGGGGAGGGAATTATGCGTTTGTAACGCCCAAACTTTAAAACTGAGAACGATAAAAAAACAAAATGTAACGTTCTCTTTCTTTTTGTACTTTTCTTTGCAGTGAGTAAAACAAAATCGAAACATCAACAATAACAATGATTGTGCTATTTAGTTTTGTATTGTTTTTGCTCGTGAGCGCAAAATGTACATTAATATAAACGTACGCAGCTAGAAAAGAGTAAGAACAATATTGTAACATTCTGAGAAAAAACATCTGGAAATTGATTTACTCTTTATAATAGAGAACTGAGTATGAAAACAAACAAAATGAAAACAGCGTTTCTCTTTTTGTTTTGCAAATGTACGATTGTAACGGAAAACTAAATAATGCTGGTGAGTGAAAAGCTAATTGTTTCGTTTTCGCTCTTTGTCAATTGAAAAGTTTTTGCTTTGTTTTTGCTCATGTACAATACAATTTAAAAATTTTGATTATTTTTGTAAATTTTGCAAAAGTTTGCCATATCTTCTGTTTATTTTCATACTCTGCCTTAAAGAACATAGAATGTGATTCTGAGTCGAACAAACGATTAAACGATTTCCGTCCATCCGTCTGCCTGTCTGGCTGACTGGCCATGTAAACCGTGTACGCAAAAGACGAAGCCTATTGAAACTGGCTAAAATCGATCCATTCTTTCACCTATCCCATATAAAATTTCCTATCGAAATAGGATTCTATTTATATACATAGGTATTCACACAAATTTCTACAAATAAGTTTTATATGTACGGAAGTTATATTACCTAATATTATTATGATCGACCCAAATTGTTCATAGCTTCCATATAAGGCCCACTTCAGAAATTCACTCAGGAATATAAATTATTAAAATTTTAAAAGAAAAATGTGTTTGCTTATTTACTCAGTGTAGGGTATTATATAGTCGGGTTTGACCGACCATACATTCTTATTTGTTTTGAAATATAGTAGTATTACGCTTTAGATCATTAGCAGTCTCACAGTAAATCAATAGCATCAATTTGAATTTTATTTTTTTATTACAACTAACATTTTATTTCTGTTAGTACATGGAAATCTCAACCCTGCATATAGCAACTTGATAAACACAGAGATAAACATTTATTTGCTTTTAAATGATATTAGTTATTCTATTGTTATCATTTGTATGTGAATAAATTAGTATTAAATCATTTAAATCACAATGTTGATGATGATAATTAAATTAATAGAACTTATATTTTTTTCATTATATTTAATGATAATACTCATACGCATTGAAGTACCATGATGACTCGGTGGGAAGGGATTTGGTAGGTTTATTACTATTACAACTAAGTGAATTATGGTATTTTATGCTTGTGTGTTGTGTGTGAGCGTATTGTGTCGGTGTGGTACTGAAAGCTCATGTGCGTTTAGCAAAAGCATGTCGTACTTACAAAAAGCTAACCACAAATATCATGACATTTATTATCTGCTAAACAATAAAATCAAAAAAAATCTACTTACATGTTAGTTGAACAAAAGCTACTCGTACATAGATATGTACATCGATACACATCGAACTATATCATTGCTCAAACAGACAGAGAAGTATTGTGAAATATTTTAGAAACCCTGCAGTTTATTGAACTGGTTCCGTCACGTCGAATTAGTTAGCTACTTAGAACTACTACTAGTTAGTTTTCAACCCATAAGCATCGCTACTGACTGGTGTATTTAGAATGGAGATATCATTTCATGTGGCCGATTGACACACTCTGCATAAAAGTCCCTATTAAATTCATTAGTACTAATACTTCAGCATTTGAGAAATTCAACAGAGAGCGGAGTTGTACTCATAAACTCTCGTTTTCTAGTCAAATGTTTCAATCACTAATCTACAGATATCTTATTTGAACTTCCTAATTTTCGGAAGTAGTAAACGGAATAAGTTGTGCATTTATAAGTTATGATTTGTCTTCGAAATGCGTATATTGCTTTGCTTCTAAATTATAATTATTTAACAATCTTTAACTTTTTTAAGAACTGACATGCATAAAACAGCTGCTGCCGTTGCAACTTTGCTCTCAGTCATATTAAGAACATAAAATGTTAGCTATAAATTTGTATTTGTTACTTAATATTTAGATAATGGCTGTCGGTATTATTATTTACTTCTTAACCAACATTATATGTACGAAAATGTGTCTGCCAAATGCCATTGAGTAGGAGTGCCGAAGAGTTTTTGACACATATTTAATATTATAACATACTTGACATCATTCGACTACAAGTACAAGTACTTGTGTGTCTTTCTGCATTCTACAAATGTTCTGTTTACTAGGAGCATATATATATATGTATATGTCATGAGTGTGGTGTACATTAGATGGTATTTAGTATTCTTGCGTTTGTCTTCGTAAGTACTTGTGGTTGTTTATATATATGAATACTACACAGAGAAAACTGATTCGTAGTTGTAACCGAATTTATAGCCATTCCAATGATTCCGTTGCACATATAGAATTTTTCGGCTCTATCAACAGAAATTCAGTTGATGAAGAAGAATTTCGCTTTAAGCAAACAAAATTTTGTTAACACTTCTAAAATTATGTAGCCACAACTATAAAATTCGGTCACTGAGGTTTAATCAGTCGATTGGCAATAAATTCGGTTAAGACTAGGAATCTGTTTGCTCTGTGTATGTTTAACTATTGTAATAAGAATACAATAAGGAAGTGCTTACAGTGGTACTATTTCAAATATATGTGTATATCAGATTATTAGCTTGAGCTCATTTATATGTATTTATGTTGCCTAAATTAGATCACCATATTTATATGGTATATTGGTAAAAGCCTAACAATGGGAACCAAGATAGTACGTACATTTGTAAATTATAATCTATAACTAAAGAAATTAAATAGTTACAGAGTTAGTACTACTTAATTATGAATAGTTTTTATAAAAATATGTATTAAATATTTTATGCCGTTTACACCAACTCAAATAATAGCGTTTTTCTTTTGTTACCTTCATCTGCCTATTGTTGAAAACTATTAAATATACAACTTGAAACCCATAGAGAAAATATACAAAGAGCGGGAACTCTCCTGTCAAGGACCTAACTCTGTTGTCAAAAACCTAAGTGGTGAGAATATATTAGTAAAAAAAACTATGTGAAAACAAAAACAACTCTTGTATGTGTAACTTTTTTGAGTAATATATTTGTTTGAGTTTTTTCTAGTTTCCGCTCTATGTATATTTTCTCTATGCTCTGCCCTTCACAATATAGAGCATATGTACATAGAGCGGAAACTAGAAAAAAGCTCAAACAAAAAAATTACTCAAAATATGAGTATGTATGAACATACGAATGTTTGTTTTTATACTGTTTTATTTACTATTCTCAACACTTCAGCTTTTGACAACTGAGTTAGGTCTTTAGCTGGAAAGTTTCCGTTCTATATGTAATTCTCTATACTTGCATATATAAACAATTTTATGAATAAAATAAATAAATTAAATTTTTGTATATATATATTTTGTTGGTGTAATTTGCTCATTTTCTCGTATAGTCTCCGTAGCACGATATCCTAAATCGCGTCCCTAAGAAGGTCACAACTACTAACAAATAAGAGTGTTATACGTGGCTGTGCCGAATTTTGTATACCCACCATCAATATGTGAGTACTTTTTTATTTATTGACATCAAAATATTTTTTCCATACTTTACAATATAATTTCAGAGTACTTAGAACTAATTTGTGCAAAATTTCATCAGGATTACTGCATAATCCACATATTTCTCCTATTCTACTTCTATCTTTCTTATTCTTATCTTTAGCAGATGACTGCAACATTTGCCATTCATATGCATTCAATTATAGACCAAGCCTGTCGGAGATTGGGGCAATGGGGTTGTGCGAATGGAGTTGATTTCAATGCACGTAGTGTTGTATGTTAACACACAAACCCACAACAGATCATGTTGCTCTATCTGTTTTTATGGGTGAAGTAAATATTAAGGAATCAGAAGCTCTTGATGTTATAGGTATGAGTATTCAGTGCGATGTCCGCTGGTCAAGTGCATTGGTTTTCTAAAACGGTGTAAGACAATTCACTCCATCTGATCTCCTTACTATTAACAGCACTTATATCCGATCGAAAATGGATATATGACCAATATAACCTAACTTTGTGAGTATTAAAAGTTGTCAACAAATATTTTATGGTTGGTATAATTTTTACCAATTTGTTCATTAGAATTACCACTATACCCACCTCCGTAGGTGGCTTATGGTGGAACTTTAAAGATTTTTTCCACAAAATCACTTAATGCAATAAAATTGTTTGATGTTATACATAATGTCTAAACTTTCAGCCGATTAAAAATGCAAATATATAATGAATAATGTCAAAAGCTTAGTCATATATCCCCAATAATGAAGTATTCGCAAATTGACCTGATGGTCGTAAATGGGTAAAAAAATTCTTTAGAAATAGTTTTAAAAGCAAAAAAAGTGAAAAGTTGTGGTAATCAAGTAAAAATGTATGACAGTATAGATATGTTTTTATATGACAAAGAAAGACTGAAAATAGAACTGCAAACATATTGTCTTTTTAAATAGGGTTTTTCAAAAAGCAATTAGTTAAATATTTGATATGCTTTGTTTAATTATCTCCTAGTTTAAGAAAATTATAACTTATATTGGTTAATTGATTATGTAATATTATCCCTAAAGGAAACCTAGGGACAAGTGTCTGCAAGTCACCAATGAATTTGAAGACCAGTCGTCTGTTTTTTCAGAAATGTACCAAAAGTGTAGATTAGAATTACTAAAATCTACTAGTGAGTCTATGGTACCAATGTCTACATATGGTCCCAAGAGAAGTACCGAGTAAATAGTACTATCGTCGTTATTAGTAGACTTCCAATGACACGTATATGTTAAATGTCTATAGTAAATAGCCTTGTGTGGGGTATAATAAGGCAATAGTACTGATAAATGTGTCAATAGTAAGTCAGTATAGTTTCACTATTGACTTTTCCTGCAGGGCTTGAACACACCCATAAAATAAATAAAACGAAAATGTTCCCCTTTTAAAAGTTTAAGCCAAAAGGTCAGTAGTAAAAAAAATATAAATTGAAGTGGAATAAAATTAAGAGAAAAATAAGAATAGAATAATACACAAAAGTCATAATAAAAATGCTTGAAAAAAGTGATATAAAATTTAAATTGGAAATTTTATTTCCCCAATGAAATCACAGATTTTCAAAGATTTTCTTGAGACAGAGCAATCTGCAGGTTTTTATAGTGCTGATGAGTTTTATTACGACAATTAACAACACTCTGATTTTGTCTTAATGACATAAACTTTAAACACTTACTTCAGCATCAAAGCAATAAAAGCTGAATCTACCAAAAATACGAGAATTCAGATCAGGATGACCAAACCAAAATAGCAATACACAAGAGGCAAGCAAAAAAACTGGAAAAATAAAGAAAATTATGGTCATAAATTCACACAAAGAAGAAGCAAAAAACAATACTGTTTATTTATTTTATGGTGAGAATAGTTTTGTGTCCGTATACAAAATAAACAAGTTTGGATGCTTTATTCAGCAGTGACGAATTTTATACTCCGTTCAAAAAACTATACTTTAAGATAAAAATTAAAACAAATTTAGGTCAAAAAAGAAATTTATAAAAAAGTATAGTTTGCGAAAAAAAATTGGTGAAAAAAAAATGTTATTAAAAAGCGGTGAACAAATTGTGGATGATTTTCTCGATTTTAAATAGCAACTTTAGTTGTACTAGCGGATAGATTGATGGTGTCAGTCATGTCTGTAAGTTTTTTAGGGGTTCGGAAAGATGAAGATGATTTCAACAGACAGACGGACGGACTTGGCTATATCGACTCAGCTATCTATAATGATTCAAAATATATACATTTTATTACAAACGCAATGGTAAACTTATATATACCCTAATGATACAAATATTGTGAAGGGCATACAAATATTGTCACCATCATACACACACACACTAACAGATGCAATTACAAATAAAAAATCTCTTGCCAGAGTGCAAGAGGAAGCTACAAGAAGTCATAAGTCTTGGTCCAATGAACAAATAAATAAAGCACAATCTAATGGCCTTTCATTGCAATAATAATATTTGTTTTCATTTCTATTTGTTAGAATTTTTCAAATATGTTTGTTATATTTATTTTGTAGAGATTGCTTCTATAGCTCGCTGTACATAGTTTTCTTTTCACTGAAATATATTTTTACACTATCATAAAAATCATAGGGATTAATAGGGACGTAACATAAATATGTTTGTTTATATTTTACCTTCAGGTGTTTTCGGTTATGACACAATTTTTATAGAAAACCATAAAATTTTACCAGTGGTCGCCATAAATAGAACATGGAAAGGTAAATAAAGTTGCTATATTATTTTTGTCAATTTTTTTAAATCCATGACCTGTAAATACGAAATCATAACACTAGCCAACAAGGTTTTGGTCTGGAGCAACCAAATATCTTTCATAGGGTAATTTGGTGAGCTAAATTCGAACCTATAATTGGTTTTTCTCTATCACGTCAGGTTTTCGAGATGAAAACAAATGTTTTTATTCATTTTTGACATAAAAAAATAATTAGTTTATTTAAATCTCAATGAATTTTCAAAAGTGAGTGGCGTTTTTTGAACGACGTTTGTATTTTGTTGGTTCGAATTCACGTACTAGAGTCCAGCAATAGTCTCCCAGAATGCTTTTTTCCCAAAATCCTTGATAATTTCTTCAATTTTCCATTAATAATCGTTGCATTTGAGTAATGTCAAAATTTTGGTCACTGATTCATAAGTTCTCTTTTTATTAATGGCATGAGCAATTGCTATGGATTGAAGTTTGTCATGTGGCTGGTTCATAGTATAGAATATAGTGTTTCTTTTCAAAATATGCAGTAAATTCCAAGCTACAATCTCCATGGAGTGTTACTTTAGTCCCAACTGCAAGATGTTTCCACTGCTGCATGCGTGAAGCTAGTAATTCTGCGTTTTGCCTCGTTCAAAGTAAATCCCGAATTAGATCATTCAGCTCAGCTGAAGTCACTAAATGACATTCATCATCAGCCTCATACAAACTAACACTGCGGGTGAAAAATATTGCGGACTCACTGCTCGTAGCAATAAGAATGACTGGTATTCGGTGGCCATTGAACTGGTTTGGAAACCGATCGGACAATCGCGTTTTTTCGATTTTTCATATTGAATCTGGCAACTAATGTTACACAGAAATAACAATCGGTTACTTGATTCTCTCCAAAGTACTGTAATTGAAAAATCGAAGTAGATCAACTTGCCTTTTGACCACTTGTATAAAACAATTCTGCAACTATTGAAAAACCAAAATAATGTAAATATGCATATTTTAATGATTCTGATATTGCATATCCTTTTTCCCAACCAAATAATCACCACACACAAAGCAAAAATAGCTTGAATCAGTAACACACTTATGAAGATTTAGAATGAATGTGGGCTTCTGTCAAATTAATAATTGTTAAATTGTATTGACTGTTTTACTGTATTGCCAGCTACGATGAAAAATTAACCAGACGTGACAGCCGAATTTATACCAGATTCGAATTCAGCGTACCCAGATTAGTAAAAAAACATGCTTCGCTTTTGCAGTCAACCTTTTTCAAATTTGCAGACCATTTTGAAATTTTTACGAACTTTCTGAGATAGTACTGAAAATTGTACTAAAAGAAATTTCTAAAGGATTTTACGTTATATTATCTGTAGCTGCTTTGGTCCTTCTGTCATTTGAACTAGGAAAAACTCAGGGGTATCATTTTCTAACTAAGCTATTTTTGCGACTCTAGCAAATGACCTGTTTTATTCTAATATTCCATTCCATTTTCGATTTTTTTTTAATACTAAGATACAAAATTGTTAGTGAATGGATGCTGGCTGGTTGTTTGGCCGTATTCTTGTCTCATACTTGTACCAACCTATACACAACAACACAATTGCAGAAAAAAATAACAACGCAAATGTATGTATGATTCAAATATGATTTTGTAGTTTTTCTGCATTTGCTCCTTGTTCGTTGCAATATATAAAGATTTATCGTTTTGTATGCCATATTTATTATGAACTTTTGTCAAGGTTATTTAAAGGGCTGATTGTAAGGTAAATAATATTAATACTAATGTTGCTATTGTTTTAGATGTTTTAGCTATTATTGTTTTTTTTTTTTAAACAAAATACATAAGTTCAGAGCCAAAGGTTGTATGCTAAAGTTTGCTTTCATTTGTGTTTTTTTTTACAGTTTTTGCTTTTTATTTATTTCTCTTATTTTACATTCCAACGAAAAGAGTAATGCGGAGTTGTCATAGAGTCCAACCGTTGTCGGAAACGGTTTTGAAAACGACAGAAAAAGTACGTTGGTCATGTGTAATCGAAAGTTATCGTTTTTATATTCGATCTGTAAATAAATTCTTTATTGAATTAATAAAAAATTATATTGGAGTTCATAAGACAAATGTACTTATTTGGTCGTTTTCAAAACCGATTCCGACAACGGTTGGATTCTATGACAACCGCGAGGAATTTAATTACTTTTACATTAAACATTTCTAAACACACAAATTTCTTCTGTCATTTTATTAAAATATTTAGTTTATAAATACGTCTATAAATAATTTAAAAAAATTGAAGACTAAGTTTCAATTCTGAAATTTATAAATTTAACATTCAAACACACGCATTCTAGAAAGTGTGTGGCGTAAATAAATGGTTCAGACATCATGTGTGAGTGTTCCCTTAAATGTTTATAATAGCTCTGTTCAGTAACTAAAAGTTGTTACTAGTAACTAAAAGTTGTTACTAGTTAGTAACAATTGTTACTGGAAAAGCGTTTATTAACTCAAAAAACTAGCAAGTAGAGAAAAAATCAAGAGCGAATAAATTTTAGAGAGTGTTCTCTCGTTGCAAACTATTACAAGTTCTATTTTGAACTCGTAATAGTTAGCAGCTTATATTTCATATGTTTTGTGTTATTGTTTATCTATTTACAATTTTATTTTTGTGGTGATAAAAATAAAATTGAAGAAAATGTGAATATTTATACATTTTAAAAGGAAAAAATATGAAAGTTGTGTGTATAAATTTTTTGTTACTAGAAAAGCGTTCATTTACTTTTTACTATTTTTGAGAATTTAAGAGAGTAATTTTGTATATTTTGATTTTATTCTCTCGTTGCAAGTATTTACTGGGAAAGTAAATGAACAGACCTAATGTCTGCTATTCAACATAAATTTTGTTTAAATTCACTCGTGAGCCCAAAAAATAAAAAAACAAATAATAGACACTTAAATTATTTACAAAACTTCATTCAATAAATGTTTGATTATCATGATGAATTACATATAAATATCTAATGTTTAATGTCTCTTTTCTTTCAAAAAAAAAAAAAAGAAAAACTATGAAAACCACAAAATAATAATGTCTAATTGAACATGTATCTATAAAAATTCATTGACACTTCCTACACAAATAAATAGTTTACGACAATTTCAATACTCCTTAACATGATAGTCTTCCTCCCAGCACTATTAATCTGTCAACAGACAATATTTGTTAAAGAATATTACAACATTTTTTAAAGAACATTTTCTTTTCATGTTTGCAGCATTAAACCACAATATTTGTCTAATACTGCGACATTGACGGCATTTTTTTCACAGTTCATTGCTGTGAATGTCTTTCTTGTAGATATTACGTACTACTAAATGTGCTGCAATAAAAAAGAAGTAAAATAAATGATAGACCATGAGAAAACACGTAAAGAGACATAAAATACACGGAAGTAAGCTTAAGATGTACAATTCTTATTTGTGTAGACTATATTAACCTGAGGCGAAAAACTATGAATAAAACATAGTTGTTTTTTTTACTTTCTTTCTTGAAACCTACTCTCAAAGATGACAATGTCTAGGAAATTTAAAAAAGAAAATGTATAAAAGCAAAACATTTTAGGCTAAAATTGTATAAGATGGAAAGAAAAATTGTCACTCTAAAGTAGACATTGCTATGACGGAACAAACATAAAAATTTATAAAATGATACTGCTGACTTTGAACCTAAAGTACAGTACAGTATATAAATGGTGAAAACTACTGTATATAAACTAAATTTTGTGTGTATAGAAAGACACCACTGTCACTAAGCCATATGGATAAAAAATATAATAAAATAAATTTGTATTTGTTTGCTCTATTGTTTACAATCGGGTTGTGTCGTGTAAATTTACAATAATCTTCGTAACTTGAACAATATGAACGCGCACCACCAGTCTAAACTATACATTACACTATATGATAGCTTATTTCCAGAGTAATATAATACTGCTGCATGAAACAGATGATGATACCAAATAACAGCTGGAGTTCCACTTGGACCATTTCTATGGAACGTCATGTATGATGATGGTATCTTGCATATTGAGCTGCCGAAAGGTACGATATAGCACTGGTAATATCACAACCGACAGCTGATTTCAAAGAGAAAATCAAATATGATAGCTTCAGTAGATGTAATAGAAAACTGCAAGCAAAAGGCCCACAGTTGGCGGTGGCAAAAACTGAAGTCATTCTTGTACTATCAAGGAGGATTTTCACCATACCGAGAATCATACTGCAGGGCATTAATATAGACTTTAAACGCAGTCTATGTTACTTATGTGTCCAGCTGGATGATAAACTTAGTTTCAGGGAGCATATAAACAATATTAGGAATAAGGCTTTACGAACGGCAGCATCGTTGGTTAGCATAATGCCAAATTGCCGAGACCAAAGACTTTACATAAGAAAGTTGATATACTTAGATGTACATACTGCGCCAATCTTTGCCACATCCATGAACCAAAATTGCAACAAAAGTTAACTACAACAACCTCAGAGGATTAGTCCCACCGTTCGACCTACAAATACTAGAAAAAGAAGAGATATACAGTCAGCTAAAGCTTCTTGAAGGATGTGATGACAATCCAACGGTACAAAAAAGAAAGAAAAGACAGATAAAATTGAACGCCAAATACAATACTATGATAAAGTGGCAGGAAATGTGGACACACACAGAAAATGGGAAATGGTTTAACAAAACATGGCAGCTTTAATCAATACCGACATAGATTTATTCTGGGCGACACAGCATCTTGTGAGGCATATGGATCACTAGAAGAGACTGTAGAACATATACTATTTCAATGTCAGAAATGTATAAATATAGGAATAAAACCAAAATGGAGATGGACGCAAAATAAACCACTTACCCTGATAAAAAGGATGGATTGGAGATGGCGCAGGGCCAATAGTTTTAAGCGAGCTATTACAACGTCCAAATATTTTTTGTAAAAAGACAATACTAGGACTAAGCAGAGACTACTGCGTCTAAACAAACACTACTGGAGCAACATTGACACTTCTGTGCATAAATGGATACTACTGCGTTTAAACAAATACTATTGTGTATTAATAAACACTATAGTGTGTAAAATCATACTAATGTGTCTAAAATGTTGAGCTACTATATCTGAATGGATACCATTGTATCTAACTAATACACTTTTCTCAACAAATATATTATTGTGTCATAAAACGGACAATTTACAAAAAACATTATTCTTCTAGTTCTAATCAATACTGATAAATTTATGAACCTTTTCCTTAAACCCGTCCATTAAGGTTTCAATTTAGCTTTCTGTTCGAATAAGTAGGCTTTGTTCGAATAGGTAGTCCATCTGCTTGTAAAATCTACCACACTTTTGGACACCTCTTTTGTGCTCTTCAATTCTCTTTTAACAAGATCCTAATATCTATCCACTGGCCTTAGCTCCAGTCAATTTGGAGGATTTGCCTTTCTTGGTACAAATAACACATTATTGTTCTTGTAAAGGCCTTACTTACCATAGTGCTAGGATGCCAAATCATTCCTAAAATAAGTGGATACATTAAGAAGTCTTATGAATGGAAGCATCCTCTTTTACAGGTATTCCTTGATGTAAATTTCGGTATTTATAGAGTCACAAATGTTTGGCTTCTTTTTCCCCAACTGCATATTTTTTCTTAACTTCTCTTTCCGTGCTCTGTCTTTGGCCTCTAAATTTTTAGCAGAGTTCTTGTCAGAAATTTTTGTGCCTTGTATGTTTTTAAACCTGCTTTACTTTTCGTACCAAATAGTCCGACTACTGAGCTAACCGGATTGCTTTCCTACTGGATGCTTTGGAACTCTTTGAAAATGCTTTCTATTTATTAGCTTTAGAAACATCATGTGCACAATTCTTTCTACATGAACCATGTTTTCTATCAACGGACAGGTACTCCCAATACTATATAATAACAATGGAATAAGTTTGACGGCAGACCTTTGATTGTTTGGCCAACTTTTTTAGGTTTCGTTGAAAATATTTAATAATTTTAGTACGTACTTTTTTCTCGTCACTCATTTTAATTAGATTAAAAAAAATGAACATAATTGACATTAAACATAATAACTGACATGCTTTACAAAGGTAACTTGATCAAAAAAAAAAAAAAAAAAAAAACAAATAATACTTGGGTTAAGGTTTGAATGAAAAACGTGTGTTAAGAATTTTTCGATCTCAGTCCTTATTATCTATAAGAATAGACTTTTATCTATAAACTGTCAATACACTACAGTGTATGTTTAGACTATACTTATGCTTCTGTTTCTATGTTTACTGCATCTATACACACTCTATTCAGTGTGTCTGTAAAATGAAGCAACTAAGTATATTTCAATAATAATATTTATTGGTCTTGATATTCCGATAGACATATACATGTTAATCGATTTCATAAATTGAAAACTAAAAGTAATTAAAAACCAAAATATATTGAAATTTGGCCTACTTTAATAACTTATGTGGAAATCACTTTCAATTAAGCAAAAACTGTCTATAAATATAAAATTTTTATTAATATTTCAGCAATAAAATCTCAGTCTGAATAAAGTAGTTTTCATGCTCACTATCATATCCATTTGGTTATACATTTTTGGAGAAAAATGCAATAAAAATAATGTTTGTTTAGCACAGAATACACAAACTCTTGCTACATAATAACAAAAGAAAAACATACCATTTTCATTCATATTTTAACAATTTTATTCTCACTTTGTTTGTTAATAATCATAAATTTTGGACTACAAAGATAAACCCATTTCTTTCTTATACCAATAGGCAGCATGAAGAGCAAAAACTAAGATCACTACAGCCTTTCCCTGTTGCTTTGTAAAACCACTTTTATTTTTTATAAATTTTGAATATTTATAACCACAAACTGAGTGACACAACGTAAAGGAAGATTTAATTAAAAACCCAAATAAATGAGAATGGTAAAGAATAAACGAAATCGTTAAAAGCCAATGTTAGCGTTCTGGCCATAAATGGATTTAATTTTAAAGAATCAAAACAAAAAGAGATAAAAACAGCGAACATAGAAATAAATAGCAAAAAATTTTAAAAGCACAACCTAAAAAGTAGACCAACACACAAAAAATTAAAATTATGATTTGAATAAAAAGTAAAATTTATTTTATTTGTTTTAACACTTATACCGACAGTCATAAAAATAAACAGTTGGTTTATTTTACTAAAGAGAAATAAAGAGTTTTATACAAACAGTTTTTGAAAGCTAACAAGTGGGAATTGTATTCGGCTGTGGCGACTATTATATACCCTACATCAATATAAAATGGGAACTGATTGTCACGCATTTTGCATAAAAACATTTATTTAGTTCACCCGATTTGGTTGGTTTTATAATTTGTATTACTATTGGGTGTATAACTGATAATGTGGGATTTTTAAAATTTTTACAATATAAATTTATTGGCCATTAATAGCTACGAATCAAGCCAATGTCGTATATTCTGTTCTGAAGAGAAGCGTATCCCAAAGAAAGCATAGTAGTCGAACGGGGCAAGGTCCGGATTATAAGGCGGGCGTAGAAAAACTTCTTTCTAAACAGTTTTTAACAGGTATTGCAATATGTGGCCGAGCGTTTTCATAATGGAATATTACGGCTTCATGTCTAAGATTCATCATTGCATGATTGGAATTTGAATCCGAGGACGCGTTCCCTCAGGTTTGTCAGAGCCGGGCATTGGCAGAAAAGGTGATAAACAGTATCTTCCTTTTCTTCATTATGGCAGTTTCTACAGTAATCATTGTACTCTAGGCCCATTCATCTAGCATGAGCCCCAATTCAACAGTGTCCTATTTGCTCACAACGGTAATCTATAAGCAGATTCGTCCTGCTGGCATCATATACGGACCAACTTGCATTTAAGAAGGAAATACCAGAAAAGGAGTCGATCGCCTCCTCATTCATCATCGCACCCCTTTTGGTGAATTCATATGATGTACAATTACCCTGATTTCCATCGTGTCCAGGGACCCATATAAGCGTTATATTAGAATGTCTCGCTATCTCATTTAGGGATAACAGCATTTCTCGGTTAATCTAGATGACGTGAGGACACCCGCTATTCCGTCAGTAACTATACATATATCACCAGATATTCGATAATACTTCAGCCATAATACTAGATAGTACTAGATATTTTATCTAGAAATTTACAAGATATAAATACTGCAACATTGTTAGCATTCGCGACTGTTTAAATCCTTCTGTTGTCCATCCTGACCAACAGGGTATTCATAGCCAGATTCCACAGAAGTAAGGATAGTACACCTCCCTGCGAGGTACCACGATTGGCCACTCTTGAAACATTTATGCCACCCAGGGTGGCACATATGACTATATACCCGATTATCTTTCCGACTATTCGGCGTACACATAGATCAATCCCAAGTTCATCCATCGCAGATAGGATGGCGTCGGGCCTGACATTGTTAAAAGCTCCATAAATATCGAGAAAGGCAACAAGTGAATATTCCTTATGTGATACCGACTCTTCAATGGAGCCATCTAACGAATGTAGAGTTGTTTCTACAGATCTGCCCTTAGTGTAGGCATGTTGGGATTTATTGATGAGTTCCGTTGGAATGGTCACTCTCAGGTATACGTCAATCACCCTTTCTAGGGTTTTCAGTAAAAACGATGCAAGAGTAATTGGTCTGTAATCCTTTGGTTTAGTATAAGTGATAGTCTGGTTAGATTTCATCAGCTGATATTAGATAGGACCCTTTGGATCCCACCAAATGCTGGTTAGCCGGAATTCACATACGATCTTTTACGCTTCGGGTTATCGTAATGAATCCATGTTTCATCGTAAGTAATGATCCGGTGAAAAAATTATTTTTTTTACAGCGTTCATGCAGCAATTCGGACATACAAAATGTTCTTGAAAGGAATCTCGGCTTCAATTTTCCTACTTTTCGGTGAATCGTGCTACTCGCAAACGTTTTAAAATTGCTACTTGATAATAATTTTGCTAGCTCTTGCTGAGTTTGAGATCAATTTTCATGGAGTTATGCCTCTAATTGTTGGTCTTCAATCTTTTTTGGCTGGGCGATGTTTGTATTCTGTGTCGATATATTCAATATATTCGAAGCAAAAAAATATTGTTTTTTACACCATAATATCAAATAGTTAAGTGACAGTAGATGGCAGATATGTACCTTTCAAAATGATATATAAGTTTTCAAAAACAAAAACGGCTTTCAAATGATATGCCACATATTATAAATCCCGCATGAAAATCAAATACATGTATAAAAAATTACTTAACCAGGGCTATTCCTGTTCTCACTTTTACCATTTACCGTATTTTTGGAAACAGTATTACAACAATATTATCCGTTTTCGAATTCGTGTGGCTTTTCTGGTTATTGGAGCTAGTTCTCATATATTTTAATTCATTTAACTTTTTTAGGTTGGAACTCTTTGTTGGCAATTATTTGTGTCCATCCTATCCATTTCTTTTAAACATCGCCATTATTGATATGTTTTTCACAGGTCATGTGAATTGGTTTTAAATTCTAGAAAATTCCATTAGAATAAGCTATGGGAGTTTCATAACAAAAGTTATATTCTATTTCGCATCTCACAGAACACACAACACATTATACATGTAACATGAAATATATTTATTTTTAAAATTTAAATTCTGCTTTCATTTTCATTGTTCTATTATGCAGTTGTTTGTAATAATCCCAATTTAAATACAATCTCATGATGACATATTTAAATCCCCACTTGTTAAATATATAAATCGGTTTTATTCATTTAAATGTTTGTGTTTTATACACATACATATTTCTTTGTGTTGTTGGTATATTGGATTTTAAATTGTTAAACAAATGCTATTATTGTTGTTGTATTTTTAATGAACCTAAATTGCTGCTTACACAAAATGACTATAAATATTGTCAATGCTTAACATTGTTGTACTGATACAATCTAAATCTTTTTTGGTTTTGTTTGAAAAATGTCTGTGTTTTCAGTTTTTTAGAAAGATGAACAAATGATGAAATGAAAATCTTTGTTCAAGTGTGATAAAAGTATATAATATCACATACAAATAAATTCTTTCAACACTTTTTATGTATCATTATTATTTTTGTAGGAAGATTAGTGCTGATTGATAGGAAAGTTCTATATCATTTTACAGTGAGTGTGTAAATGTCAACATTTATTTAGTTTAATAATATATTTATTCAGTTTACATTAACTTAGTCTCATCCTATGATTCAAGATTAGTTTAGAAGTACTGAATATACAAAGGTACATTAGACATGACCTTCACAAATAGGTTTGTTTTGAATAGATCTTATTTTGTTCATTAGTTCTTAAAAAATTGTTCTGTTTAATAATTGACCAGCAGAATATTGACCAACATTTTATTTATTGGCTTAAACTAACCATTGAATCACCCTTAACGAATACGGTTGTACAACAACACAACCAAAATTACTTACTTATAGATACTTTGTAGTTTATTTTACTTATGTTGTATATATTATTCAAATATACTCATATACTGCGAGCCGCACATAATTACATGAACAACTATTTGCAACAACTATGTTTCATATAACACTATGGAAAAATTACTAAAACTAGGAAGACACAAACAAAAATATGCAGTACAACAAGCACTAACTGAGAGTCATCCTTTAACTAACCAGCCCCTATAATATTTAACAATAAAATTCTTGGTAAACTTATGTATATAACGCCTGAAGTACTAAAACTCTTTATAACATCAAAGTAACGATAAAAAGTAGCAAAAAGTGCAACAAATCAAACACATGACTGCAGCAATGATGTTAAAACTACATTTTACAAGGAGCAGCAGTATCAACAAGAAACTACAACTTCAGTAGTGTGTACCAGAAATGAGAAAAAAATAGATAAAAAGTAACAAGAAAAACACAAGCGTCGATTATATAAGAGATATGGACACACATAAACACTTACACACAAAATACATACATATATACATTGTAATCTTTTGAAAGCCTAGATATAAACTCGTCTAAAACTCTGTTCGATTTTTTCTTATGGCTGCTTTTTTGTAGGTAGAAATCTATGTTATATTTTGCTTACAGTCATTTTATGTACTCTAAACACATACACGTGTTCCTATTTTACCAAAAACATCAGCCGGCTACTATTCATGTCCTTTTACTATTTTAGTGATTTGTGGTTGAACAATTTTTGCCTAATAGTATTTAAACATTTTTGTGTGGGATGCATGTGAGTGTAAAGTCGAATGAATGGTTTCTCTCATACATATGAAAAAATCATAAATACTCAGCAATAAGAATGAACAAATTTTGAACGGTGTAAACTGACTGCTGGACAGTCTATAAAATTTTTTGTTATCTTACATGACAGATGAACGCTCTGTAATTTCATACAGACCTGTACATAGAATAGACAGAAACTGATCTTACACAAAATAAATTTAAAAAATATTCTGGGAACAAAATATTTCTCCCAAAATTATGCTAATGCCAATCCAATTGTCATGGCAAACGTCATTTAAAACATAGAGAAATATGCATAGAACGAAAACTATGCTGTCAAAGACCTAACTCAGTTGTAAAAAACCTAAGTGGTGAGAATGTATTAGTAAAAAAAACTATGTGAAAACAAAAACAACACTCGTATGTATAACTTTTTTAAATAACTTTTTTTAATTTTTTTTATAGTTTCTACCCTGTATATTTTCTCTATGGTTTGCAATTCTTTTCATTTGACATACGAATATAAAAGTTTTTTTCTATTTAAGTGTGCATTATATTCATAATTTTATTTTTTTAATTCAGCAAAACCAAATTTAGCAGTTGCTACTTATTATTATTGTAAACATGTATAGGACACTGGAAGGTATGAGTAATATTTGAATACTCATACGCATGTGAGAATGACTTAGTATTTTATTTTTGTGAAAAAAAAAAAAATCTGTTTCTTATGAAATAATGCAAATTAAGAAGTCGGATTTTTTAAACAAGCTTTTATTGTAAACCGGGAAATTTTAGCGAAAAGATCTTAAACTAGAATTTTTGTTAAAAAAAAATTTATATTTTCGTTAAAAATTATTGTTTTTAGTGTAAAAATACAACAGCATTAGTTTGCAAATTTAATGCACTTTTTTTACTTTGCTATCAATCATATGGATTCTGAATTTAAAGGTGATATAAGCCAGTAATAATTATCAAGCTCACCCTTGTGTTATAAGGTCACATAATTTTCGTTCTGCTTAACCAAAAATACGAATAATATTGATTGGTTTAATTGGGTAATTTACTCGTACACATTTTTAAACGTTTTTTTAACAATATCATAGTCACAGTAACTATTTACATGATAACAGTAACCATAATATGGTTAACTTACGATTCACATGATTGTATCAATTATATTTTATCATAAATAAGAAGCGAATTTGTAGGTTTTTATTTATGTAATTAAACCTATAAATTATTTAGTCTTTGCAATTTTAGATTTATCTGGACTTGCTTCATTGTCGTAGTTCTAGAAGCATACACCTGGGTACAAATTCACCTGTCACTTCAAACATCCATATTCGGATTTTCCACAGCACTGTGGCCAACGAAGACAAGTCGATAGTTTTCCAATTAAATGATCGATGCGATCATACCTAAGCCCCATTTATGCCCCGAAAGTCAGCATTTTGCCGGGATTTTGATGATTTTATTTCACCATTATCGATTCACATACCTCTACTCGGAGATCAAATTGCGACATTTGGGACTTTTTCTCACATTTGTGACATATCTTAAATGCATTTACCATAGCTGCGTCGAAAGCATTTGTTTATAATGACCAATACCACTTCTTATTCAAACTTACCGTAGATTGTGCGAAAATATCCAAATTAAAGAAACTTTTTGTTTATAAAATTATTCAGTGGTACGATTTTAGCAAATTTGTTGTTAGCATCCAATGCTGAGTTATTACAAACACGTAAAAATTATTTGATCCATTTTAATCTGTCTCATTAAATACATTCTATTATCATCGCACATAAAAGTGTAATTTCGCAGAAATACACACACACTTTATAATGTACAAGTATACACTAGCAATGCAGTTGATGTCTTTACTTAACGATGCTTCAAATTAGACTGACTACTGCAACCGCAATCACAATTTATACACACTGCCATCTTCATTCGAGTAGTATAGATTGTTCTTAACTATCAAAACTCGTATGTTTGAATTCTAGAGCCTTCGATGTCAATGTTAGCAGCCCAAACACTCAGCGTTGCTACACATACACACAATGCTAATAACTACAGACTGTTAAATTCAAATCGCTTTGCACATTCGTAACAATATATACAAATTTGTAAATAAATAATTTTATTATTTAAACTAAAATAAAATAAAAATTATATTTTTAAAATATTAAAAAAAAAACTCTTTAAAGCCTGTTGAGTATTTAAATACCCACGTCCTATCCCGGGTATGGAAGGAGGTAAATTTTTTTTTTCACTCCAACATTTTTTAAAATTTAGTTTAAATCGTACGAGCGGATCTTTGGTCAGGCATTAATGGGTTAATGAGATAATTTTTATTAATAGTTGGTGAAAATTATTTAAGGAAAGTGGCCAGGGAACTTCGTCAGCTAATGGGTTAAGATGACGTAATAATTTTAGAAATTTAAAAAGATTGTTATATTTTTAATGAATAACCGAAAAATTAATTTTAGTATAATTTAGATGCCTTTTAATAAAATGCTGCTGTAGATTAATTTTTTATTTTTTTGATCATGATTAGAATTTTGTTAAAAATCAATATTTTCGACCATTGCCATAAATAGTATAAAGATTTATAAATTTATTACACGCAGTTTTTGAAGCTATTTGAAAATTTATCGTAAATACATCTGACAACGAGATGTTACGGATTTTTTTTTATTGGTAAAATTGTTATAAAAATTAACACCTATGAATCAAATAAATTCAGTTATCGAAAACCCTATACTTATCTATTGGTTACTTTTTATAGCATGAGAGAATTTTTTTTATACATACAACTTTTATAGTGAGAGATCATATATTTTTTTGGGTAATTACGTCGTAATTGGCATGTAGACTAATAAATAAGTCGTGAGAAAGAGATCGTTTACAAAAAGAATGTCAATCCCGTTAAATTTATATGTATATTTTAATGTACACTATTTATTCCTCCACTTTGACTCTAATTTTGTCATTCAACTTCTTGAACGTTTAATTGAAATCAAGATTTAAAACAGTGCGGTAATAAGCTCGCTTAAATTAGAAAAATAAAGCAAAAAGTGCTCAAGTCAATAAAATTGTGTTAAACTTAAATGTGCATAAGACTGTACATACATAATTTTTCAAAACTATATAATTTCATCCTTTGTGAATATTAAAAAGGTAAAAATTTGGTTTACAATATTAATTTAAATAAACCTAACAATAGAATTTGCTTTAGGAATTCTAACCATTTTTATGGTACATTGTCCAAATTTTGGCACACAATTCCAGAATTTAAAGGAAATTCATTTTCAATCACCAAAAGGACTGGTAAATAGAAGTGACGACAAATAGATATAACCTTGCCAAGATTAGTTTGCCAAAGTGATTTCTAAGTGAGACATCCTTAATTGTTGGCTTTTCCTTAATCAACATCAACCCAGATTTTCATCATCAGCGTGATCTAGAGCTAGAGGCCTCATAAAACTGGCCAAAACCTTAGGCTTCTGAAACACGTGACCTTTTTTTTAGTAACGTGATCATCCGCCATTTTGATAATATTTTCCCTGACATAACCTAAGTATTGTTTTTTTCTAAACCTACGCTCAACTATATATATAAATTTAATTAATTACTTCTTACACTATTACATAAGTCTATTATAAATTAAGAATAAACTAAAACATATATTTTCACTTAGAACTATCACAACCAAAAACTAATTTTCTAAAACTAAATTTTATATAAATAAGTAGCTACTACGAACTAAACAATTACTACTTAAAATTCATATTATGATTAATTATGGATTAAACTATTACTTAAAACTTACAAAATTAGCTTAAAACTCTAATACATAAAATTACATAAAATCTAAAACAACATAAAATATTTTATAATCATTAGTATATGACGACCTAAATTTTGCTAAGTATTAATATTAACATCTTATGAATTAATATATTTTATAAAAAACCTTAATATTCAAAAATTTCAGTAAAATCTTTTTTTTTCAAAATTGTTAATCAACTTATACTAAAATTTATATATTTTTTCTTATTTTGCACAATTAAAATCTTTTGTTTAATTTTTTTATAATTACAATTTACCCACATTAATTAAATATGAATATTCTTAATTATAACTAAAATCCTATATATTTAATTTTAAGTACTGCAAACCCTATCTTATTTTATTACGCATTTTTTTATGATGTATCTTAACTAGAGAGTAACAAGAATTATTAATATATATTGAGATTATTCTAAAAATAGAAATTGTCAACGTCATCATGATTATCACCACATTCCTTTGCTGGGCCCAACACCGGAACGATATGGTATGAAATTTTAAATAAATTTACAACAACATAACTTTCTGTAAGTAATGCAAAATTAATAATTATCTCTTACTCTCATTAGTATTTTCTTATTATCTTTTTATTAATGATATTATTAGTCCGATTCCGTCCGTTTCATTAGTAAATCTAGTTCTCAATCAATTTTGTTTATTTGCATAATGTTTTAGTCTAGTAATGCAACTCAAAGTGTTACTTACAATCAATATAAATTGAATATATGTATGTTTATGATTTTGTTTTATCTTTTTAATTGCTTCTTCTTTATCAATTGTACGTAAATATTAAAATTATATACAAATGGTTAGAATATAGTATTATTACCTTTCTTTATCAACATTTATTTTTCTTAATTTTCTTTTAATAAACATGTCAATATTTTGAATTTAAACATGAATCTATAAGCATTTAATTATTTTGGGAATGACAGAATTAGCAATATGTAAATTAGATAAATCAGTCTAGATTTTTATTTAGGGACAATCAGTTTAAACTATAGGGTATTATGATTGTCATAGGTGTCTGATATACAGAACATCAGCAGGGTGGGAACAATTGTACCCTTTGGCATAACATCAAGCCTCATAACACCTAATTTTAATTTAAATCTACTTATGGTTTTATAAATTTGGCATGAAAGAAGATTTTTATATGTAACGCGCTAGAAATTTGGGTTGAGAACCACATAACCAAATCCCTTAGTAGCTAGCTGGGAAATTAGATCTAACATGCCTCCTGACTTATATTTCTTCAGAGATCTTTCATTAAAACAATTCAAATAACTACAAAGATCTAGCCGGCGCGTAACAGAGAATATAACTAGATATATTATTCAGATTTTAAAATTTAAGCCCGCATATCCTTTAAAGTAAATATGTCTACAAAACAGTGAAAACAAATTTAATATTCTCAAAATCTGGATTCATCTCTATAATTTGTATATACAATTCTTTTCAACAAATTCAGTTTGCTACCATTTAATGTAATTATTATTATTATTTCGAAACCTAAGATAAAAAAATTCACTTTCTAGTGAATTTTCATAAAACAACATCAAAAGATTTAAATTAAAAAATCAACTTAAATTTGTCTATCATGCTTTGAAGCCGGTCAAGATCAGGTCAAGTTTTATAGAAACTACAAACGTCAGTAGAAACTGACAATACCCTTAACCACTGTGGCTACAGATTACACATATTTGTACTCATACACACACACCCACAAAAACTCATAAATACTCATACAAAATAAAAAAAACCTATTCAGAGAGGAAATAGTGTTGTTTCATTGCCCGTTTGTTGTTGTTGTGGTGTATTGTATTCTGAATACAGAACTTTTTTTTAACGCATTCAAAACATGCATATATTTATGTATGAATGTTCATGTGAGAAAGTCTGAGCGGTAGCCATCATGTGCTTGTATTTTATGATTCTTATACAAACATTTCACACAATGTTTGATGTTTGTTGCATTTTTCCAAAATATTCTATAGGTTTTTTTTTTTGCAACAATTATGAACGAATGGTTGAGCATGTTTCAAATGTTATGCAGTTTATAGGACAATAGTTAAAAAAGGAACTGAAAGTTTTTCAAATAAATACAATTTTTTAGTGCAATTTTAGAATTTCAGTTAACTCTAGATTCATAATATGGCTATAAAGGAATCATAATATGGTAGAAATTGTTTCCATACGATAATTTTCTTCACTTTTAGCCCCTTGATACAATTTTCTATGACTTTTCAGTCTGCCTTCATAAGTGTTTGTATGTATGCATGCATATATATATTTAAGTTTACTAGAATTGCAACAGAGAATTGTAGAAATAAAACCAAGCAACCTTTCAAATGGAGTTACTATGATTTATAGGAGAAGTTGTAAACGAAATGTAGTGCATAATAACCAGTATATCAGATGTAGTTGCTGCTTTCATTTTTATTACTTTATTTACTGTAGTTATAGTTTCATTTATTCTAAAAGTCATTTCCATTTAAATCTTTCTTTATGGATTTTGTGTACATTAATTTAAAGCCAAAATTGCACAAGGAAATTAAATTTAATAATTGAGCTTTTAAAGATCTGATTGCTAAATTGAGTAAATAGCTAAAATATTGTGGGAATATACTAATCAGTATTGAATTTTAATACTTGTGTTAATGTAAACGAAAGAAAACTTAATTAAGTTACATATTAAAAATTACTAAATTTGAAACAATTAATTGCCAGGTATTCCGAGAGGATTTGAAACGATTATTGAAGTCTATTTCCTAAGAATTAACAGAAATTTGTTGCTTTTACGACCTAAACTATTTGAACTTGCTATTAAGGATTGAGATCGTAAAATTCTTAACACACGTTTTTCTTGAAAACTTTTAACCCAAGTATTATTTGATTTTTTTTATCAAACTACCTTTGTAAAGCATGTCAGTTATTATGTTTAATGTCAATTATGTTCACTTTTTATTCTTCTGATTAAAATGAGTGACCAGAGAAAAGTACGTGCTAAAATTATGAAATATTTTCAATAAAACCCAACTTGGTCCTACAAAAAGTTGGCCAAAGAATCAAAGGTCTGCTATAAACTTTTTTCTATGTTATTAAACAGTACCAGGAGAACTTGTTGATATAAAACCTGGTTCAGGTAGAAGGAATGGTCCACATGATGTTTCTAAAGCCAACAAAAATAGAAAGCATTTTCAAAAGAGCTCCCAACACCTCCGGTAGGAAAGCAGCCCGGTTAGGTCAGTACTCGGACTATTTGGTACAAAAAGTTAAAGCTAATGAAAGTCTAAAAGCATAAAAGGCTCAAAAAGTTCCTGACAGGAACTCTGCTAAAAATTTAGAAGCCAAATACAGAGCACGGAAATTGAAGTCAAATTGTATACAAAAATATGACGAAATGTATGTATGGAATATTTTTCGCAGCTTCTGAGTAAATTTGTTTATGGTCGAGTTTAGGACCCAAAAGCAGACAAAATTTCGCAAAGAGTTCTTGTTATGGCAAGCAATGTGCAGTTGCTACAAAAAAGCCAAACATTTGTTACAAAGGGCTCTATATATACCGAAATTTACATCAAGGAATGTTTACAAAAAATAATGTATCCATTCATAAGACTTCTTAATGTGTCCACTTAGTTTTGGCCTGATTTGGCATCTGTCACTATGGTAAGAAAGGTCTTGAATGGTATTTGTACCAAAAGAGGCAATTCCTCCAAACTACCTGGAGCTAAGACCAGTGAAGAGATATTGGGCTCTTGTTAAAAGAGAATTGAAGAGCACAAAAAAGGTGTGGTAGATTTTAAACGAAGATGGACAACCTGTTCGAACAAAGTGACATAAAGCACTATAAAAACCATAATGGAAGGGTTTTTCGAAAAAGGTTCAAATTTCATCATAAGTGATTAGAACTATTAAAATATTTTTTTTTTTTTTGTAAATTGTAGCAATAATTTCAATCAAATTAAAAAAGACCCAAAACTGTAAGTTTAGTGGTTTCATTTTTATTAACATATATGTATGTTAAAAATGTTTCGATCTCAGTCCTTAATAACTAAGTTTTTCAAAAAAATAAACTGCTATATGACTCAGTTTTGTTTCAATTAATTTTTTCAAAAATACTCAATTAAGTCGATACTAATGAAATCTGCTGAAAAGAATTTACAAATTATAAACAATTGCACGCATTGTGTTACAATAATTCGAAATACAATTATATTACCTTGTAGTATAACACACACTCAGTTTGTTTGTTGTATAATTATACCCTACACTCACCATAATGAAGAGAGTATTAGGCGCTGGTGCTGATACGCCTAAAAATATTAGTCTAACCTTAGAATATACCGATCGACTCAGCATCACTTTTTGAGTCGACTAAACGATATCCGTCCATCTGATGGGCTGGCTGGCTGGCTGTCCATGTAAACTTTTTGCTCAAAGTAATGGTCTCAATTTGGAAGTTATTTTGATAAAATTTGGCAAATGCCAGTAACGAAGTCTGGCAGAAATCGGTCCATTATTTCACTAAGCCTCTATACAAAAGTCCTTCCGAAAAAAGGACTTTAGCGGTGATAAATGTTCAATTTATATAACTATATACACAAATTTTGTTACAAATAGGTATTATATGTACAGACATCATGTTACCTAATTTTATGATGATCGCTCCATAATTAGTCATAGCTTCCAATACCTAAAATCAACTTCACGAGCATAAATCTCTTACAAATATTAAATTCCATATATAATTTAACAAAATAAGTTTCATATAGATATAAATCACTCAGTCTAATATCATATAGGGGACCTTATATGGGAAAATTACTTACGATTGTAAATTATTGAAATTTTAAACAAAAATGTTTTTGCTCATTTACTCAGTGTAGGCTATCATATGGCCAGGCTTGACCGAGCATACTTTTTTACTTGTTTTATATTGTTTATAAAATATTTCATTATTGTTATAGTTTTTGTTTTCCATAAATGACCATGTATTTTTAATTTTTTGTTAAAAAGTAAACATGTTTGTTGCTTCAAAAAAAATTTGTTCATTAATATGTATTTTTTTTTACACTTTAACAAACAAATAAAAAACAATAGTCGTTTGTTTTAAACAATTCTTTAAATTAATATATATATAAATATATTAATGATATCGTTTGAAATCTGTATTTACACTAGAACAATAAAACGAAATGTGCAACCAACGTTATCCGATTTTGCTAAAATTTCCTGAATTAGGTTTTTTACCATGTAGAAGTGTTTTATACCTTGGGATCACTCAATTACAGCAGCAGTGCAGTGTGACTGTCTGAAACTAGTGATTTATTTCTACTATGAAGGGTCACATATGCGTCTTCTAAGCGGACAATTGACCTTACATAGATTACAAAGAACTCTTAAGCAGAGTTAGAACGCATGAGAAATTACATACCGTTTACATAGAATCAGAAAAATTTGCCAGCGGCGTCTAGCCACCGATTTTCAGCCTGTCGGCTTGGTTCTCTGCAATGTAGCTAACAATGGTCAATACTTTGAATAAATTTATATTGTACGAAAACATTATTTATATTGTGCTAAAAATTTTTAAAAATCCCGTCAATGTTAAAAAATCATGATAAAATAGAAAACATTTTAAATCAATGGAAAAAGTTCAATCTGTGGAAAGAATAAGCGAAAAAAGAGTTGGTATTCAAATTTTAGCAAACACCAATTATGAAGACCATTAGTTCTTCTAAATATCGAAATCTACTTAGTGAACAATTTTAAAAGAGTTCTAAAGAACTTGAAACCGTAACATAGTTACGGATCTGCTGACTAGAACGATACAATATTAATGATTTATTGAATATTAGTAAAGTATCCATTTTAATTCTGTATAATTCAGATATACATTATCAATTGTCCCACCTAACATTTCAGACTAAAATTTGCTGTACTGCTGGTATTGTAAACAACAAACCACAGAAAGAATTTCTTGTACAAATAAGTTGTTAGTTGCATTGTTCCGAGAATATATAGAAATGAAAAAAGTTCAAATATATGTACATATATATGTACAGCGTTGTCATTGTAAGAGTTTATTTGAATGTTGTACCATCGTGTTTGTATATCTTTAGTAAAATTCTAGACAAAGTATTACTACTAATACAACTACCATATCCATATACATATAACTGAAAATACAGCAACCATGACAATTGCTTTAAATTCTAGCATCATTATTATTGTGGAGCCTCTGATCCAGCTTCTTTTATTTCTACTTACGACGATGATGATGATGATGCAGATGGAGAAGCCGTTGTGAACGTTTCAAGGTCCTTTTGTGTTCATTCTTTTGGTAAATGGAGACACCATAATGCAGTTAAGGGTTTGTTTTCTGTTATTTCTTTGCCAGGCTAACAATATTAAAATCCGCATACACATATATTAGAAGGTATGGTAGAAGCTTATAATAAATATTTAAAATTGTATTTGGGCATACTTTATTTCCAGTCTGATTCTCTATTTTAGTTCTTCTTTCCCCCACTTACGTTATAAAAGGGAAATATGCATGGCAAAGACAGTTAGTTTAACTGTAGTAGTCTATTGTTTCCACCATTTGCATTTAGGATTGTTGTTTGTTTGATGTTGTTTTTATTTTTTACCAAGATTACAAGTATTAAGTATAATTTTTTTTAGTTATTTCCTTTAGGCTATTTTTCTCTCTCTCTTTGTCTGTCTCCAATAGTCCAATCATTGTTGTTGTTGTTGTTTACATATTAACATACTATAAAGTAGTTATTTCGTTAAGTGGTTGAGTAAGAATTTACAGATTTGAGCGTTTAAATTGTTTTAAAGAAATGTTGCATAGTTTTGAGCTGTATTTTGTTATATTTAATATTGCATACTATAGGGATGTTAAAATTAAAAGCAGTGCTATACAATGAAACAGTATTTAAATATTAATAATTGACTTTGAAAATTTAATTAAAAAAAATATGATACTTTTTGTTTTAAAGGAAATTGACTTGTGTAACAAATATATCTTAATTTTTATACTGACTCATTTTTAATGACTGATTTAAAATGTAGTCAGAAATTTGTTTCAAAACAATTAGATTTCAAGACACTAAGACAAGCAGTACAACTACAGACAACTACTATTTACAACAATAAATTTCGCTTTACTTAATCTCATTTCACTGTAATCCATTTTCCTAAACAAAACTCACAGAAAACCCCGTTTTATGTTCCATAATTTCGCTTTTGTTATTGCTGTTGAACAAAACAAAAACCAAGATAGTTGTCATAATTTCCATTACAATAAAAAAGTACCAAGACTAACAACAGGATAAAATGCAATAACTACAACAATGAGAAATTAAATGTTTCGGGTTTTGTGCTTGTTTTTTATATTTTCTGTTTTTTCGCGAAATAACCCTGTCAGCAAATTCTATCTTAGAAGTTTCTGCCTAGTAATATGATAATGTTTAAATTCGATGTAGTAACACCAGTTGTGCAGAAGTGTTCAACTACAGTCATAACCCTAAGGGGATACTTTTCAGTGGCTTCTAGAAGTAACGAATACGACTCTTCCGATAATGTGAAGAAAGTGTCTACTTGTCGCTTATTTTACTTCTGGATGAATTGAAGAAGTGTCTTCTAAAAGTAAACATGTTAATTCTTGAAGTAAATAAAAAGTATGCAAAATGGTTCCGAGGTTCCAATGAGTAATTTGTTGTAGAATTTTCTGTTAAATTTTTTTTGTAACTTACTATAACACAGTGCAACATTGGTTATGACAGTGTTTTGAAAAATCCCAAAAATAGGATTTTTTAGTTTTTTGGCTATAACATCCATGGCTATAACATCCATACCAGTGCCGGGGTTATCGGATCCCTTTAGAAAATAATTAAGAATATACCTGGCCATCTAAACCGGATTACTATGTTTTGATATCGACAATGCGATTTGAGAATTTTAGCCCTAAATTAGAATTTTACATAATAAATAGTAATTTATTGGATAGACCTGGTCCCTTCGATATCAACAATTTTTAAATTTGCTTTCATTTCAAATATTTAATATTAACTTAGATTTTATAAACTCCTAATACTATTCCTAACATTTTTTTAGATAACTAAAAATGAAAAGCGTACTTTTTTCCAAAAACTAAAATATACCCGAGGTGTTCTATTTTGGGGACCCTTGACCACAATCCTGGTGGGCCCGTGAGGTCACAATTCAAAGGTTAAACTCGACAGCACTTCTTCTTTGTGAATATTTAATTTCATTCCTCTTATTTCCTTCTATTTTTTTGTATACCACTGTGCGACGGCGTTTTTTATTATACGTACATTAAGCCTTGGCCACACCCTCGTGAGCCCATGAGGTCACAATTCAAAGCTTTAACTCAACAAATCTTCTTCTTCTTTATGCATGTTAAATTTCATTCAAATCGGACTAAGTGTTTAAAAGTTACATATTTATTTCCCTCCATTGTTTGTGGCCACCATTTGCTTGTGGGAACCATTAAACTAAGAGTTACGGCGGTAATGAAAGAAATCGGAACTCACAGGAGATTTGACATCCAGAAGCTAAATGACCCTCGTATTAAAACCGCTTACACACATGCCATGAAAAATTCAGCTGAAACCAACCCAACTTCCCTAGCTGAATTTGAGAATGTTAGGGAGCTCATTTGTGATGCAGCAGTAAAGAATATTGGATTCAATATTAATGAAAGAAAACAGTGGTTATCCGATGATACGTGGAATCTCATAACAACGAAAAAGAAGATAAAGACCCAACTGAAGGTTGCCAGAACCTGTACGGAGAAACCCAGGATCCAGGACAATTACACTTCAGTCGATAAGGAAGTAAAGCGCAGAGCTCGCAGAGACAAGCAGAAATGGACGGAAGACCTGGCAACAGACCCACAAACGGCAGCCGAATCAGGTAGAACCCGCGACTTATACAGGATAACGAAAAGGCTAGCTAATAAAAACTTCAATTCTTCAAAACCGTTACGAAACAACAAGAGAGATCTCATCATCTCGAAAAACAGACTGCTCAATATATGGGTACACCACTACTCCAACAGGTTGCCAATGGATGTGTACATACCACAATCATTATGTCACTGCACTCGGCACATCGAAAGGGACGACATTTTCCCACAACAACCGAAATAACAAACGCTATTTGCGCCCCTAAACACCACTAGGCTCTAGAACCTGACAACATCAACCCAGAGTTGATAAAAGCAGACCCCCAAACAAGTGCCTTCCTGCTTCAGAATGTGGTGCAAAGTCTCTGGGATGATAACGAACTTTCCAACAAACTGAAAGAGGATCTGATCATTCCTAAAAAAGGTGATCTCACGGAGTACAAAAACTGGAGGGGGATCGCAGTTCTAAGCATGATAAATAAGGTAATCGCAAACATTATCAACACAAGGCTTGCTAACTTCCTCGACAAAGAGTTTCGAACAGGCTGTATTTATAGCTCAAAAATCCTGTGTAGACCACATAAACAGCCTCCGCTAAATAATTGAGCAATCAGTAGAATGGAGATCCCCCTATACCTGATCTTTCGACACACTTGTCCACACTACCATTTCGAAAGCACTCACATGCAAAGGAGAACCTAGGAAAATAATAGGGATTATCCAAGAACTATACATACGATGGACCGGACACGCATTATAAAGACCACACGGAGATCTTTTGTTGAGGCCCTATGCTCTTTATAGGAACTAAAGGAATTAATATATAATATGGGTAGAAAAATTATTGTTTTGACAAGTTTGCTATACGAAGTGAGTCGCTCTAAAATACAACACTCTGAGTGTCAGCGCTCACTTTAAAAGTAATAATTCAACTGAGTAAATCATGGCGTTCCTCTCTCATTATCAATTAGATATCACCTGGTGGTAACGAGAACGTTGCTTTTCGAAGAATAAAGTTTTGTAAGAGTTTTTTTTTTTTTTTTTTTGAATAACCGTTCCTCTTGTTCTAGAAACTTTTGGTAGTAATAAAGAAGTAACAAACGGAAGATCAAAGTAGCATAGTAATATATTTTGTTGTTGCAAAATTTACAATAATCATAATTTTAACTTCTAAAAGAGACGCAGTGGTCACATTTGTCCCAAAGACAATTCCAAATTCTGGTAGAGAAAAATACCGAAAACAAATGAAGAAAAAACAAAAGACAAACAAAACCTAATCACACACATACTCTAGCATATACAATAACTACAATGAAAAACAATTAAAAACTATATGAAAAGAAAACTATATAAAATAGTAATACTGACCTGACCTACTCAGCAAACTGTTGATAAAACAAAAACGAAATAAGACACCATGATGATGGCTCCATTGGAGTTCACTGTTTGGTGTACTGCTCCAAAACTGTCGTTGCGGCACTCACACACATACTAACTCAAGAATTCTAGAGCAAATCTATGATAAACAAAAAAAAATGGGTTTTGTCACTTTTGTCTTTTATTATTTTATAATATATGTAGTTTTTTGCACAAATTTGTTTTGTTTTGTCTTTTTTTGGCTGTTATGAATAGGATAACACTATAATTTATAAAATTTGGTAAAAAATAATTATTAATTATTGTTTTTTTTACGTTTATTTATAAATATTAAAAAAAACAGCTTTAAAAGAAGAAAACTAAATAGATGTGTAAAATATGTAGGATTAATTTTTTCTTTTGTTTGAAGAGAAATCAGAAGGAGAGCGTGAAAAATCTAAATATTTATCAACAAACAGAGGGTCTTGCCTTCCATCTATTGGAAACTCATTTAACTAATGAGTAAAACGACAACAACAACAAAACAGAACTTTAATAACAGCAGGGAAAAGTAGCAGCATAAAAAGTGTTGTCGATTAGCGCTTTTCATTTAGTGGTTTTGAAAGATTTATATTTAAACTACCAATTAATTATTGGTTGGAGGATTTAAAAATACGGATTTCTGTTTAATTTTTAACTTTTTTTTAATATTTGTACAATATAAATTCATTCAAGGTATTGGGCATTGTTAGCTAAGATATTTTCCCATCTTCCTTGCGACATTGGATTCCGAGCCAAAAGAAGTGCTTTTCTTGTAAGACCAAAAACGAATCAAGCCAATATCGGATAAAATATTCCAAAGTTTAGAGTATCCCAGACGAAGAATTCTGCATTGTTCGAAACAAACAATAGTCGGACGTGACACGGTCTGGACTATGAAAAAGGTAAGGCAAATCTTCCATTCTAAATCATTCTAAATACTTTTTAACAAGTATTGCAATATGTAGCCAAGCGTTCTTATGAATGGAATATTACGGTTTCATGTCCGGCCGCGTATTCTGAGCGTTTTTCGGCCTATACTCGTTTCAAACGAATCACTTGCATTCGGTACAGGTTCCCTGTGATGATCTGATCAGATCTCAGCAGCTCATAATAGATAGGACCCTTTTACTCCCACCAAATACAGAGAATTACCTCAGCTCCATGCATATTTGGCTTTGCGGTCGACTTGCCTGGTTAGCCGGGTTTCACATAGGATCGTTTACGCTTCGGGTTATCGCAATGGATCCCTTTTTATCGCAAGTAATGATTCGGTGCAAAAATTGTTTTCTTTTATAGCGTTCATGCATCATTTCGGACATGCAAACTCGTCTTTCAAGATCCCTCGGCTTCAATTCTTATGGTACTCAATTTCAACCATATATATGGTTACAGTAAGCATGTATATGTTTGTGACAACCATTTATATGATGAATAATTTTATCATTATATGTTGTTCTCTAATTATGATATTCATAAGCCGGGTGCAACAAGTCCTTCATCATATAAATGGTTGTCACAAACATATACATGTTTACTGTAACCATATATATGGTTGATACAATCATGTGAATTGTAAATTAACCATATTATTGTTACCACAATCACATATATAGTTACTTTGACTATAATATTGTTAAAAATGTTGAAATGGTTACAGTAACAATGCACAACAATATTTTGTTTCTGCGTGCAGTGAGAATAGCAATTTATGGACGATTTTTCAAGCTTTTTATATAAATTCACATTATTTTTGTGGTTGAAGTTCAAATATATGATTTCAGCACTGTTAAGAATATGATATTATATTTTTCAGTACACTTAAATTTAAAATATTAAAGTTATATTAGTTTCATGCAGTCACTAATTTTTAATAGATTTATTTTTTCACTCACTTAATTTTTTGTGTGATTTAATTTTATTAACCAGCTATTAAATGGCTTCATTATTAATATTTATTTTTGCCTACTTTAATCTTCACACATTACAATGATGTGATGTAGATATCGTAATCATTTCCATTTTTTTTTTTTTTTTTTCATAATTTCTTTTATACAATAATATTTATTTTTCTTAACAAGATTTTCAATTTTTAAAAACCTTTTACGTGTTTTGAACGAAATAAAATGTCCACATATTGAATAAATACACAACCTTATATAACCGTTACACATTTCCAACTAAATGTGAGCTGTTTTAGTTAGTGGTGCCTTAGCTCCAATTTACTTATTTTCTTAGTGAAATACACAGAAAAACAAGACTTTTTTTTACTGAGTGTGTTAACAGTGTATCCAAATGTTAAGCTCTCATATTTATAGTAGATTTTAATAAACGGCTATTTCTCTCTGCATGAGAAACAGCCATTTATTTACAGTAAATCAGAGAACTTAACATTTGGATAACCTGTTATTTTAACAGTTGTGTTTACAATCTTTTAGTGCAATACTGTAAAATCAGTTGCTGTTATCTTCCTGAAAAATATATGTATGATTTTATTGCTTATTGTTTTGTGATTTGTTTCTTTATTGCATTTTGCAATTTGTTCTTTGTGTTTTTTTTTGTTATTTCCCAAAAACATTTTTAGGACTTGTTCTAAAATCACTAGTTTTGGAACGCCTATAAAAAGAACAACTTCAGATTTTTCGATAACATCCATAGAACTATTGATATTACATCTACTTCTAAAATCCGTTCTGAAGACTAATATTGTTATTATTAAGAAATTTTATAGAGTTTAGGAATTAGTTATTTAGAAATAGTTACACTTTAGTTATAGACTAGCTCTATTGAACACAAACTAGAAGTTAGACGGGAGTTAGACGGACGGACAGAGCTAGAACATCTGAGAATCTTATGAGGATCCAGAATGAATATACTTATATGGGTCTGAGACAAATATTTTGATGTGCTATAAATGGACTGACAAAATCCATGGTGGGCATAAAAATACAAAAAAATGGAGTATAAAGTGTTTCAGAAATTAGAGAAACTTTTCAATGTGTCTGCTATAAGCATTCATTTATGATTTTATTTATTTACAGTATTTTAGAGAACAAAAGCAAATAAACTTTTCAACTTGATATTTTTGGTTCATTACGCTTTTTGTATTCATGCTAAAATTTATTGAAAAGTTAGACAAACATATTAAACAAATAAAAATAAAAACGAAATAGACAGACACATCCTAACTGTATATATGCATGCGTTTACTTGTCCATCTACTATAAATACGTTTATTTTCTTTCCGATATTCCTCTTCTTATTTGGTTTTGCTTTATATGACACACTTGCATGAGAATATTCTTTCATATATGACTTTTATTGGAAGGATTATTTACATTAACATACAAACATTCATATAACTAGTGTACTAAAGTACTAATAGTGATCATATTTCCGTTGTGGCCAAAACTTCACTTATTACAACTTGGTTTTTTGTTAATTTCTTAAATTTGTATGGACTATTTTATGTTTTAGCAGAGATTTAAAAAAAAATAATTTGATACAAATCATTTATTAGTTTGATCTTATTTAATAATATTGAAGACATGTAGGACTATACGGACTACATGGAGATCAACAAATAAATAAAAAAATGTTGGTGCCGAGATACCGCTAGTGTTTTAATGTATTTAACTTTTTTTTAAATATTGTTGTTAGCATTTTGTCCACATATCGAAAAAGTTGTCGTAACGACCGAAATGTATCATTTGGAAAACGTATAACAGACTTAGTGAGAAACACCTCTTTCAATTATTTTATGATGGAGATAAAGTCCCTGAATATATCGTGGGTTTCAAAAATGGTATGCTAAATGTGTAGTGAACGTTCAAGGCAGCGAGAAAGTGTCAAATATAGTCATTTGGAGTTTACAGTGTACCTATGATTTTATCAGATCTGAAAAACCACATTCATTTTGCGTTGTTAAATTACATGACCATTGGAGCAAGAAAGACATGCCGTTGAGAGAAAACAAGACGGTTGGAAAACACTATGTTATAAACCCGCCTTTTGTTCCTAGAGATAAAAACCTTTTGGGATTTATGAAGCTGTATGTGAAGGAATTATATTAAATTTGTTCATATTTTTCCTTTCTTTCAAGAGAATTTCCATGTTTAAGTACATAAAATCTATAAATTAAGAATTATAATGAAAGACAATGATTTCATACATTTAATGAATGATTTAGAAGAAGCGAATTGAACATCTTTTATTGCCGTTATGAAAAATTTCTCAGGAAATCATAAGGCTGAAAATAACGAGGAATTACCTACGGACCCTTTAGACAAGTTGCCTGAAAATGGATCGTATAGCGAAGAACAAGGAGAGCGTTTCCATTAAGGTTTAAAAATGTTAAAAGATAGATACCATGGTCTCTGGGATAAAAATATGATGGCAGATAATTATTGCAGAATCACACGAGAGTGCTGTGAGGACCTACATTGTAGAAAATCTTAAAAATAAACTTCTAGTCTGTGTCTCGTTTTTTTGTTACCACCGCAATTTCTCAAAAATCTTCAAAATTGAAACGTTTTGTTCAAGGTGCATGGACAAACAGCACAGCTAGCCATACAGAATGTCATCATGTAATCGACTCGAAAAATGGGCGTTACAAACATCAGCACATACTCTTAATAACCTCCCAACTATGGTGATTTAGGGTATAAAAATGTAACACTTATAGAAACCTCATATAAAATGCCGACGTGGCGTATGAGTTATAAAAAATAACATGTATAGTTAAATATTTATCATACGTACTTTTCTTTTCTTGATATTTTTAAATTTTATATTTTTTTATACCCTTCTCCTTCGTGAGAAGTCCATTGCAACGATCTATAAAGGCTATAGTAATTTGGACCTACAATAGGTCAAAATCGGGAAAAGTATTTTTTAACCTGCATTTTTTTTTACCAAAAAAATTTTTTGTCATAAATTTTTTCTCCTAGTAAATTAAAAAAAAAAAAATTTTGAAAAAAAACTAATTTTGCTCTACATTATATATAATAACAAATCTCTACATTATATTTAATAATTTTTTCCATTTTTTCCATTAATAAATGCATGATTATCCACCTACAACATATCACTATTTCTCAATTCATGCTTCTTACTACTCAATACAAATCCTAATTATATAATATTATTATAATTTTAATGAATAAATTCTTTTGAAGCTGGGTATACAGCATTGTTTCAAAACAAAAAAAATCTAGGTTATTTGGTCACACATGTAAATAAAAGTATTATTATTTTCGACTAACGTTGTGTTTGCCAATTTTGAAAATATATAAATTTTCTCTTGCACAAATAATAAAATGTGTTTTACTAAAGGACATGATTTTTATTAAAAATGTTCATTTGTTTGCAAAATAATATTCGTAAATAGTCAAGAATGCTGTAACTGAAACTGTCAACGTTTATAGATTTTATTGGATACTGATGACATTTTCAAACATTTTTAAGCAATATTGAATATTTATCTTAGTCAAATGTAAATAGAACTGATAGACGTTTATTGCTGAGTGAAGAATAATGTTGCCGTCATCTGCATTCATTCGTTATTTTAATGCAGGCTATTATACGTATGGGGGATTTGTTGTCAAGTGAACCAAAATTTTAAATCGGTGTTGATGAAATTTGCACCAAGGTTAGTTCTATAGGATAGTAACTCAGACACAATTTTGCAACAAGATCGGTCAAGAACTCTCTGAGTAAGAGGGGGTAAAAATTTGACATTTTGGCCAAATAGGTGTTTTTTTTCTCATCCATGTAACTTATTTCCAATTGTTTTTCGCAAAATGTGTCCGAAATTATTTAGATTTTTATTTCTTCAATATTTCGAAACAAAATTAAAAAAAAATTTGGGAATTTTTTTTCCAAAAGAAAGCTTTAACTTGAAGAACTTTTTTTAACGCTTAGTTTGATGCGAGTTGAATATATCTATAGGAATAAACACCAAACGTAAACATTAAAATAAGACTAACTTAAACTTAGTTGGTAACAATTTAATAACCTTTTGTTTACCCTTATAACCAAAAAGTCTACAATGTTTAAAAAATGGCATCGCCTTCTTTTTTGTCGTAACTAAAATTGACATAGTTCAGCAATATTCGATATAAGTACTCGAAGTTTGTCTGTACAAGTGTCTGCCATATCCCAAATGCCTGTAGGAGTTTATATAAATGTGTATTTGTAAGAGTTTTGAGAGCCTTATACCGACTGTATTGACTGCAATTGTCCTAATGGCGACAACAATCCTTTTGACCGGATGTAATCTCAAGAGATACTGTAGTCTAAGTACTCGTACTTGTACTCACGCCCAAAAATACAAGTAAAATTTAAACAAAAAAATTTACACACATTTTCGTACACAAATATATAGGGAGGGCTCAAAAAAATATTGTGGATGTTCCCAGCTAAAATAAAAAATTAATTCATTCTAAGATACCGTTTTCCAAAATATGTATATGGTATTCGTTATATACCTCATATAATATCGCCGAAACGGGTTTTTCTGTTTTTTGAAATTCAAGTTCGAATTTTATTTGAATTTCTCGAAACGTGTTTTCTTCCCGATCTGATGTTCAATACATTTTTACCTAAAATATCAGCAAAGTCGATAAACAATAAACTTTCTATTACTTAATAAACAATTCCCATATGATACCAATAAATTTCCTTTGCGAGAAATACGCAAACATCATAATATTCTTAAAAAGTTACCTTTTAGTCCTTTGATCCAGCTCACCAAATACTGGCACCAGGACAAACATTTTGAGAAATGGGCTTCTCAAAAAAACTAAACTTTAGTTTTACTTAGTTTCAAACATCGACACCTTAGTTTTCTCTATATAAACGGGCCACTCTAATGTACATATGTATACTCCTAAAATATTTGGCAGTATCGTAAACATTACACAATATCAAATATTCGCAATGCAATACCAACAACAGTGATTGTCAAATATATAGCACAACTATAAAATATGTGTCATAACCTTAACAAAGGATACACATTCAAGATAATTGTTGGTATTTCGTGCACGTAATTAAAAGATGCAGTATATTCTTTATATTTAAATAATCCACATCTAACCGGGAGTGTTATTGGTTTCCACAGATAAATATATATCAGGATCAGGAAAATGATTCCAAGATATTAAATTTAAAACGTCAGAATTTTAATTAAATGAATAACGAAGGAATCTAGCAAAATATTATCTCCTGTATGTTTGTCAAAAAAAATATGGTAAGAAAATGTATGTTAAACAAATGTTTGGTGGACCCGTTGTAGGTCCAAATTACAATGGCATTATATATATTTCGTTGGGAAGGCCTTTGAAATATATATCATTACATATCTATATTTCTACATTAATAACATAGTAATAAAGATATATATAAAAAAGTGGGTCACAGTTTTTTGTTTGTATCTCATCCATTTGTGGGTAGATTTTTCGATTTCCAACTGATCCGGGACTATATTGGATATATTGATGTATGCATTGTGAATGTAAGCTATTTGGGGGCTACGGAAAGTTGATTTCAACATACAGACGGATAGACGGACATGGCTATAACGACTATCTATAACTATTCAGAATATATATACTTTATGGAGTCGCAAATGAAAAATTAAGAAATTACAAATGGGCTGACAAATTTATATACATATTAGGCTTCGTTTAAAAAAAGTCCAACATTTTTGGCTGCATATCTGCAACTAAAACCACTAATTTTGGACGAAATTTTTACAGATTAAAAACAGCTGAATATATTTCATATCTGACCCTTTCAAAACCCATCAGGATTGTACTTTGTTTTCTCCATTACCCTTCTTGGGGCCATTCGGCTTCCACAAAGCATCTCCATTATACGATTTGTTGCAGTAGATTTTCTCATATTTCCCATGGGAGATTGCACTGTCCTAATTATTGGATTATCGTACGTCTCAATGTACGATGTTGCTATTAGATCCAGTCTTTTTTGTTATTTGTGTATCATTCGTTAAACGGTTGTTGTTCCAGCTAAGTAGATGATTGGTCTGCTGTAGCGGGTCCTATGATTCATGTTACGTTGTTGCCAGTCTATTGTTATAATTGCCTTGTATCAGTTTCGCTAATCAGTTGTTGTTCCAGCTAAGTAAATGATTGGTTTGCTGTAGATGGTCTAAGATAATGGGGCTGCCATCTATCGTTGCCTGGAACCAACGCCCTTGGCATGGTGTAGTGGTTAAAGTGCTTGCCTAGAAAACCATGCACACCAGGTCCGATCCGAGGTAGAGGACGTCAAATTTTCTTCATGGTTTTCGAGTTTTTAAAAATTAACCCCCTCTAAACAATCCACTCAAGAGACCCCTGATCACCCCACCTTGGAAAAGAGGATAACCATCATGGCAAATGTCAGGCCGCCCGCCATCCCCTGGGAAAAAAGTAGGAATCAAAGATTAGCAAAGTTCCACACCACTACACCAAATAAAAAGAGGATTGCATTGGAGCATTAAAAACTTTTACTTTTTTTAACACTCACAATAAAGATATGCAATTCGCTTGGAAAAATAGTGTACAATTTTTTTATTTAATGGGACCTGTTTAAGAGTTATGGTGTTTAATGTGTTAATCGATTTTTTTCATCATCACCTGCGAATGTAATAAAACACCGCAAAATTAAAGCATCTTATATCATTATATAACTTACTCATGCAGAGTCAAGTGATAAAATATGATTTCAAAAATATTCAGTTGGTTTTGCTCTGAGTAAAATGTCGCTCAAAACCCGTAGTTATAGCCGAAGATATACAGCAGAAAATGCTGGAAATTAAAAAAAATATTTACGCCATTGTAATCGCTAATGCAAAAACCTTCTTGTTGAAATTAAGCCTATTATATATAGCTTTGGCCATCATGGTGAAGGTAAAAAAATAATACAGGTGGTTTTATAATTTTCAACTCCGCTGTAATTGACTAGAAATACAAAAAGTTTGCTCTAAGCTTATTTCAAAAAGACAAGACAAACTAAAAATGTCAAGGAAAGAAGGAGTACGAAAAAAGAACTGGTTGGTTTATAATGATACTTTGTCGAAGCAAATACACACAAAGATAACATATAGTTATATGCCTTTGTATCAAAAAAGAAAGTTTTTTAGGTTTTTTATTATGCGACACAATTTCTTAAAGTCAGAGATTTATTGCATTTTATTGGCAATTGTTGTGCATGAAATTAAGTAAGATGCAAAAATTAAAAAAACGAAGAACAGAAAAAGGAATCAAACATTAATTTTGAAAGGTTAAAGCAAACTTTCAAATGCCGAAATCGCACAAAATTATTGAAAATTAATTCACAAACATATATAAAATATGAACAGATATTAGAAGTGATTATTGAAACCCTTGCTACTAATGTACGATTTTTACGGTCGCCTGTTAACTATTAAATAAATCTTATAATATTGTAGGGATTAGTAAAATTATACTGCTGCACATGATTTCAGTCAACAATAATTTATTTTTTGGCGCTACGAAAATTTGTATCATAATTATATTTAACTAGCTTGACCCGGTGCGCTTCGCTGTCGTAGTCTATGTTGGAAATTTCAATAAAATCGGTTCAGCCGTTTAGTATTTGTTGTTTAAGAACTAAAGGTACCAATTTTACCGGTTTTCCCCCTGTTTACCCCTTTCTGGTCCAAGTATTGAAAAAATTTATAGCCTATTGACGCTTCCAAGTAAGGATCTATCTACGTTTCAAATTTCAATAAAATCGATTCAGCCGTTTAGGCGTGATGCTCAAACAAACAAACAAACAAACAAACAAACAAACAAACAAACAAACAAACAAACAAACAAACAAACAAACAAACAAACAAACAAACAAACAAACAAACAAACAAACAAACAAACAAACAAACAAACAAACAAACAAACAAACAAACAAACAAACAAACAAACAAACAAACAAACAAACAAACAAACAAACAAACAAACAAACAAACAAACAAACAAACAAACAAACAAACAAACAAACAAACAAACAAACAAACAAACAAACAAACAAACAAACAAACAAACAAACAAACAAACAAACAAACAAACAAACAAACAAACAAACAAACAAACAAACAAACAAACAAACAAACAAACAAACAAACAAACAAACAAACAAACAAACAAACAAACAAACAAACAAACAAACAAACAAACAAACAAACAAACAAACAAACAAACAAACAAACAAACAAACAAACAAACAAACAAACAAACAAACAAACAAACAAACAAACAAACAAACAAACAAACAAACAAACAAACAAACAAACAAACAAACAAACAAACAAACAAACAAACAAACAAACAAACAAACAAACAAACAAACAAACAAACAAACAAACAAACAAACAAACAAACAAACAAACAAACAAACAAACAAACAAACAAACAAACAAACAAACAAACAAACAAACAAACAAACAAACAAACAAACAAACAAACAAACAAACAAACAAACAAACAAACAAACAAACAAACAAACAAACAAACAAACAAACAAACAAACAAACAAACAAACAAACAAACAAACAAACAAACAAACAAACAAACAAACAAACAAACAAACAAACAAACAAACAAACAAACAAACAAACAAACAAACAAACAAAGACATTTATATATTTATATAGATTCCAATAGTCACGGTGGTTTATAAACTAACCACTACACTCCACAAAAATCTTTTAATGGGGTGGTTTTTTTATGATTTTACTTATATTTTCTTTCTTTTTATAATAAACTAACACTGTTTAAATTAAAAACGCAATTGCTTTAATTTTAAACTTATACACATAAAACTGTGACTAAAAGGGTTAACGAGCATAAATCTCTTGAAAATTGTGGTATTGACTAGGAGCAAAATAGTGTAAAAAAAACTAACCCGAAAAATCGCCAAAATGTTGAAAAATTTTCATTATTTATATAATTATTCACCATTTTTAGCCATAGTTGACAAACTGAGTGAAATTCAGTACAGTAGTCTTCAGAAAAAATATTTGTAAAAACCTTTTTTTGCAACGAAAATTCGAGAAATGTACGACAAATTTTTCAAAATTGTAAAAACATGAATTAATCAATATAGTTGATGCATCTTCTGAGCTTGATAGCACATTCAATGACATATCTCTTTCAATGTATCCATCAAATGTATCGTCCTCCGCGATTTCGGTGCCTGTATCTAAGGTTAGGTTAGGTTCCATGGGCAGCCGCTCCTCAAGCAGCTCACTTGGGTCTATTCAAATCTGATCCCATTAGGATACCCAAGGGGTATTAATCATGGTATTTGCAGTACTTCCGTTGACTCCAAATTAAACCAGCCAGATTCCCGGATGAAGGAGTAGATTCGTCTAAGATTCATCCTTGAAAGCTCATCCAAGCATGACAGAAAAGGTGATACACAGTCTCTTCCTCTTCTTCATTATGGCAGCTTTTACAGTAATCATTGTACCGTAGGTCCATGTTTCTAGCATGTGCCTCAATTAAATAGTGTCCTGTAATAAATAAGACAATTAGCCTTATTTGCTCACGACGGTAATATAGAAGTAGATTCGTCCTGCTGGCATCATATACGGGCCAAGTCGATCTCGCTGTAGCTCAGGAAGGTTTATTAATCCACCTGTTTTGTGCAGTCTCATATAGTTTCTGCTGAAAAGCCACTTGCATTTAACAAGGGAAATACCAGAAAAGGGGTCGATCGCCTCCTCACTTATCATCGCACCCCTTTTTGCCAAATCATCTGCTATTCAATTACCCTGATTTTCATCGTGTCCAGGTACCCGTGTTAGCGTTATCCTAAAATGTCTCGCTATCTCATACACATTGATCAATCCCAAGATCATCCATCGCAGATAGGATGGCGTCGGGCCTGACATTGTTAAAAGCCCCTTCAATATTAAGGAAGGCAACAAATGAATACTCTTTATGTGATAGAGACTCTTCAATGGAGCCAACTTACAAATGTAGAGCTGTTTCCACAGATCTGCCCTTAGTGTAGGCATGATGTGGTTAAGAGATGAGTTCCGACGGAATGGTCATTATCAGGTGTACGTCAATCACCCTTTTCAGCAAAAAGAATGCAAGACTAATCCAGGCTTTCCTTTTCGCATTCCTCGCCTGTATCTTCATATTGGAATACCTTGTGTCTCAACAAACAAACTTATACAAGTAATGCGTCAACCATTTTTCCATTAAATGTTTTTTCATTAGCATGGTGACCTGATGAAGTCGCTCTTCATATTCGTCCGATTGGGTGGGCAATTTGTGTAAGGACTTATTAAAGTGGTGATGCAGAAAATGTTGTTTCAATTTCATATATGCATTGATTTTATGAAAGTAATTGGGCATTCTTTTCACAAATTTCTTGCACATGCTATTTTCCATATTGAATCGTTTAATGTTTGTTGGTGTTCAATTGTTATTCACTCAAAATAAAATGGTATTTTCATGTTAAACATTCAACGATATGGCAGCCAAACTGGAGGAAATACACAGCTCGGCAAGTGACGCAGTTTTACATGTTAACAGAGGAAAGACTAAGATCTTGCGTTCAAATACCACCAACTACCAAATGTTTCAAATAGACAACGTAGACCTTGAAGATATTCCATCGTTTAAATATCTGGATAGTGTCATATCAGCAACAGGCGGCTCGCGAGAAGATATTACAAATCGCATCAAAAAGGTAAATCAAGCATATAAGGCACTGCAAAAGTATGGAATCACTATCTCTTTTTATATAACGAGCGTTTCGTCCTGCTGTATGGCTGTGAATCGTGAAACACCACAACTAGAGACTTGCAATCCTTGCAGGTATTCATTAATCGCTTGTTACGAAAACTGCTCAAGATATTTTGGCCGAATGTTATCTCAAAGAGAGACTAGTGGGAAAGAGCAGGTGAAACACCAATACTTAACCAGATCATCAATCGTAACTGGAGTTGGATTCGCCATGTTCTCAGACGCACGAACGTCAACGTAGCCAAGATGGCAATTGAATGGAACCCCCAAGGCAGTAGAAGAAAAGACAGACCCTTATACTAGGAGCAGACAAGTTGAGACTGTAACAAACTCAACTGGAAAATCCTGGGCCGAAGTGAAGCTGATAGCACGGAATAGATCACAATGAAAAAGCTATGTTGTAGGCTTTTTGTTCAACCTCGGAACCATAGGAATCAACTCAATAATTCTTACGTACGCAAGAATCGACGTACCTAATTTAATGAAGACAGGTGACCTATTTTTGGTCGTAGGTCCTATATTAACCCAAATAAAAATCTAAATTCATTTTCTAGTAGTAGAAATTATAAAACTAACCAAATCGAGAGAATCAGATTAATAATCAGTGTCTGTATTATATTGACGGTGGGTATATATATATATTCGGCACAGCTGAGTATAATGCTTTTGTTTGTGGTGGCTAATTTTATTATTTGTATGAAAAAACAAATAATAAATGTATATTTAAAGAGCAGCAAATTCAATGAGTTAACATTTAATTAATTGATTTATGTATGTATTAATAAATCTAACATGCTTTAATTGGCGAACATTTATATTAATTATTACCACTTAATAATACGAGTAGATCGTAATTTTTTTATCTTTGCAGTATAAAGAGGAGAGGAAATATTGACACTAACCCACTGTGCTCTGAAAATAACTACAAACTAAGAAAACATTTGTTTTCACTATCAAACATCTTTATTATAATAACTATCACTTTGTCAGCCTTTCCTTACTTTTAACTCTTAAGAAAACTATACTGTTCGTATTATTGCTGAACTCAAAGTTTTAATCTTGAAACAACTTTTGTATTATATTATTTAACTTTTAATTTATTTTTTAAAACTTAAGCTTAAATACGAATTAATTTCTAGTTGTCGTGTTTCTAAGAACAAAAACAGTTTTTTGTTCAATTTTTAACTTTTATAAAACTAAAGCCAAAACTGCTTGACAGCATAATTATTTAACTTTTAAGTTCAGCAACCAAAACACCTGTTCAGTTTTAAAATCTTCAAATTATTTTGCACTAAATCACATAGAAGAATTGTGAAAAAACTGAACTGTAATAGAAAAGGTAACATAAATAGTACAGGAGTAACTTTTGCAACTAATCTTGATGAAGAATAAAGTTGTAAAAACTGCAGAAAAATAAACATTTTAAGCAAAAAAAAAATGCACTTGATATGATTGTATGGAATGTTAAGGATGTTGTTGGAAACAGTTTGAATTCTTTACTGCAGTTTGTAAAAGTTACAGAAATGTTTATAATATTGTAACGTGCAGTTACAAAAGTCAGTCCATCAACTTAACATAATTAATACTAGTACAATTGCCCAATTTACAATCAGTGTGATAGCGTTGTAACTTGTATGTCATAAATATTTTTCAAACTAAATTTTTCGAAACAAAAACAAAATATTAATAAAAAAAAATTACGACATACATCGTTACAACGCTACGATACCGATTGTAAATTGGACAAATATTTATTAGGATATTGCTGTTAATAATTCCCAAACAGCTTATGTGAATTTTAATATAAGACATCTAGAAAAAACATGAACAGGGGAGACTAAAAGCGATGGATTGATCTTTGTGTACGCCGGTTAGTCGGAAAGGTACTCGGCTATAGAGTCGTATGTGCTACACTAGGTGGCATAAGTGTTTCAAAAGTGGCTAATCGTGGAACCCATCCTCTCCAACTGGCTATGAATACCCTGTTGGGCAGGATGGACAACAGACGGATTGAAACAGTCGCGTATGCTGACAATGTTGCAGTATTTATATTTGGTAAATTTCTGGATACAATTTCTAGTTGTATGGAATCGGCATTAACACTTTGACGACCACAGGAAAACTAAAATTTTACCTTTAAGCTCTCTCTAGACAATAACTTACCAGCGAATATAACAAAAAAAAACTTATAAAATCAATTTTGCTTTAATATTCTAAAAAAATCCTTTCAACATAATTTCAAATACTTCACTTTATTAAGTGCTTAGACGAATACCAAATAAATAAAAAAAAAAAAATCATAGAAAATACAAACATATATGTCCGCAACAAATGTGGGTCTGACATAAGCAATACATCACAATACAACACATTGTACTTGACATACCGGATGTAAGTTTTCTTTATACAACAGTTACAACAAATAGTATTGTAAGGATTGATAGATGTATATAAGGGTAGATGCCACAATGAATAAGTGATTGAATGAATGGTTGTTTGGTTGGATGAGGATACTACTTCAGTTGTTCGTAGTTGGGATTTTACTGTTTACGTGGGAATTCAACATCACCTCACTTCAACACACAAATATTCACTTTAACACACACAAGCTACTGAGCTTAACTTTGAAAACGAAATTTTAAACTGACAAATCAAACAGGAATTGGTGATATTGTTTCGTGTGCTTTTGTACGTGTTTAGTTGCATGAGTGAGTATGCATTATTAGCAACTATCTTGACAAGAGACTGCTATGTTATAAGCAATCGATTAAACAAATAAGAAAAACTTTAAATTTAACCAAACATGAATATGACATTTGAACATAAATCCACTGAATTTCAAACGACAATTTCAGCATTTCCGGGGGAGTTAGGTAGGATATTTATATATTTATATTTGTAAATAAAAAATTTAAAAATTGGAAACTTCAGTTTTAACAAGAAAACTAAAAGAAAATAGTGATATAGTCTACTGTACCAAATCGTATTCTTTAAGATAAGTATTAACAATTTTTTTTGGTGAATAAAATTAGTTGGTGAAAAAATAATTTTTGTGGAGAAAAAAATTTGGTGAAATAAAAATTTGTTTTTTTTATTTTTGTACAATATGTGTGCTTTGTACCTGGCCGATTATATCGATTTTAAATAGCAACCGAGCCGAGACTCTACCCGATATATTGGACGTATCAATCCTGTTTGTATGTTATATGGAAAGTTGATTTCAACATACAGACGGACATGTTTATAGCGAATCCGATATCTATAAAGATGCAGAAGGTATATAATTTGTGGAGTTGCAAATGAAAAATGTTGAAATTACAAACGGAATGACAAACTTATATATATAACCTTGGCACGCATTGTGAGGTTTATGGAAATTGCTGTATCTAACAATCGACATTCAGAAAGAAGAGCAGAAATAGAAATATCCGTCTACCAATTTTTATAGAACTATTTAATTTATGTATGTTTTCTAAAAAATTTTTCATTTGTTTCTGTTATCCATAAACGAAACTATAAAATAATCAAACATCGGAACTTATACTTACTAAAACTGTGAAATTAAATTTAATAGAAAATTACTCATACGACCCATGGTGCGTCAGAAATTAATTACATTGTCCAAAAGTGCAAATTTTTGTTAACACCGATTTCCAAAATTTTAAAACCATTCAATAGTAAACAGTATTGCAACTAAGGTAGTCAAAAATTAGATCAAACTATTGGTAATTGTGGGCGTGACATGCTGTTAACAAATATTTTTTGTTAATTTATTTAAAAAAATTGATTTTTGTAAGTTTGTTCAGAAGTAAATTATCATTACTCGTAAACTATCATCGATAACTCGCTGCTATGTTTGGCTATATATGTGTTCTGTTTATATCTTCTGCACAGAGAAAACAGATTCGTAGTAGCAACCGATTTTGTTGCCAATCAATATAGGGGTTGTGTTAATTATAGACTGATCTTAACAAAAGTTGGTAGAAAGATTTACGATCATATATAGTTTTTGTTCAATTTCATTTCTATATTAAGTTTTATAAAAAAATTACGAATGTTCGGTTCATTTTGTAGAGGAACCTTGTATGAGGACAAATAATTTTCGCAGTTGCTTTACAGTATAATTTTAGAGTACTTAAAACTAATTGCCGCATAATCAACATATTTTTGACTGTTCAAACAGTATTCTGGTGGGACATTTCTATGAGGGCTAGGTGATATCATGGACCGATGTTGCCCATTTTCAATACGAAACAAATCTTATCAATAGAGAGTAATTGTGAAAAATTTCTTCATTTCGTATTTTCACAGCTAGTTCATCTTAGAATCTTAAGAGAACCCAGAATATATACTTTTTGGTTGTTTGAATTTTTACGGACAGAATTTGCTTTTAATATAAATAAAATTCTTATTTTATACAGAAATTTCACTCTGCAATTTATATTTGAATGAAAAGTGATAGCTGGTCAGGTAAATTTGTTTTTTTGTTTGTTTTTTGGCTTACTATCAACGTTAACACTCAGCGGCAGCAACAAAACACAGCTACTATCCGACTAAACAGAAATATGATGTTGATAAGGACGATGATATTATGATATATTTCTCCAACGTCAATCTACATACAAGGAAATTATGCTTTATCAAATATCTATCAATCGATTTTCCCAGGTTTTAAGAAAGGGATCACTGGACCTATTTTCCAGACATCGGGTATTGTTATGCTCCTTACTGACAGGTTAAAAACCGATTTCAGGTACTCGACTCCCCGCTCGTCTAGGTGTTTTAGCATCAGCATGGATATTCCGTAGGGTCCTATTGCTTTTGAAGGCTTAGCTGGTTGATGGCTTCTGCAACTTCAGTTGGGTGCTCACTAAATTGCCGGCAAAAAGCGCGCGCGCACCTTTTCGAATATAGTGTTATCTGCAAACCAATCGTCCTACTTTGTCGGGTTAGAGAGAGACCGAACTGTAGGCCACAACTTGCCAACTCCAGAACTTAGGTTGCAGTTCTTCAAATGATCCAACCATTTTTTTCGCTTGTCCTCATTTACCAACATGCTGATATCGCGGTTCAGCTGGGCAATCCCAGGGTCGTCAGAGTTGGTACTTCGAATGACACAAGCTCATCTGCGAGTCCCGCTGCTTCTACTGGGAAGTGCGGTCGCACTACGGATATTCTTCCAGTGGGAATGAAGCGAGCGACTGCTGCGGTGACGGTTTCGCGAAACTTCCTCTCTGCTTTATGTACATTGGAGGGAATCGGTAGACCATTGAAGATGCGGTCGGTAAATTCTCTGAAGCCGTGCTAGTCCGCTTTCTTTTGGTTGATGTAAGTTCGGCGTTCAGAGACGATGAAATCGTTGGGTCTATCCAGACAAACGATTATTGGTTAATGGTCTAATCCTAGAGAGATAACTTCACGACGGGTTGTGCAGTTAATCAGACCAGGACTCGCTATGGTGATATCTGGCGAACTAGCGCTATTACCCATAATCCGTGTGGGGGCATCATCATTTAGTGTGCAGAAGGTGGATTCGTCAATCTGTTCTGCCAGCAACGCTCTTCTCTTGTCTTTCCTAAGACTTGAGTGCCAGAGCTGGTGGTGAGCGTTGAAGTCCCCTAGGACCATACGTGTATCACCATACAATAAGTTTCTAATGTCGGGATGGTAGCCTGTTGGACAACTGGCTACTGGCGGAATGTAGACATTATAGAGTTCCAACTCCGTATCTCCTGATCTGACCGCAATACCTTGAACTTCAAGATAATGGTCTCTAGAATTCCGATCGAGAGAAAGAGCTATATACTGCAAGGTGTTGTGTATGATAAATGCGATGCCTCCACCGTTGCCTCTGCTGCGGTCTTTTGGGAGAACGTTGTATCCGTTGCAACTTTGCAGACTGGAATTACTCGTAAGTTTGATATCCTGTACATAAATCGGGTTATCTCTGAAATCTTGCAGTTGAACTGCAATATGGATATCACCACAGGTCTACGGACTGCAATCGATGGTGTGAGCGGTGATGGATGTTGCTGCTGTAGATGTTGTAGTTGCTGCTGTTGTTGTGACTGTGGTGGGGAGGGTGGAGCTGTGGCGTAGGATGACGACGATGATGCCGAAGATGCCAATTAAGTACGCCGCTGGCAGCATGGGGCAACGTAATTCTCCGACCACTCCCTTTCATGGGTAAGTCCGGAACAATTCCTGAGATGACACCAGCCCAAACAAGAGTTGCACCTTAATTGAGTTGACATGTGGTGCAGTCGTTATTACACCTAATCCGAAAATGTCCTCTGGCTAATTTTGTGTTCTTCAATATTTATATTATGTTTTTAAAACATTCAGAATATAGTTAAAGCAATTTATAAAGCTTAAATTACATACTTCATAAAACCTCTATGATGCCATATATTTCATACATTCTACTTACTTGCAACATTTCTTATTCTTATGTTTCGCTTTTTTTTTAAGATCTGAGTCCTGTACACATAAAATATATTGTGATAAATTTTCAGCAATTAAAACTTGAGCAGCTCGTATTTTTATAATATTTTACTTAACTAATGGCGGCAGTATAACATAAAGAAATTCTAAGCATGGACATTAAATATTTTTAGAAATTAGTTTTATGACTGACCAAAAAGTATTACTCATATTTACGTTGAAGCTCGCAGAAGTTTATGAAAGGACATTGTTAGAAGCAAATGTGTCCGTTGTCATACACAACTATTAAGCTGAAAACTTAAGTGGAGAATGTTGAAAGTTTGTTGCTAGGCTATCGTTCTGCATGCCTTCTATTTAGCCAGGCTCCTTTTCGTTATTTCCAATGTCGGTTACAGATAATGGTTGTTTTTATATTTATGTTGTTCTTATATTTTGTGGCAAAAAAATATTTCTATTAAAGTAAAAGATTTTATTTTCGATTTGATGATTTCTATGGTTAGCATTTCATGTGGTTTCCATAGACTTTTAGATGATGGCGATTACTCTTGGAGTTTATTTGTTATTAAAAAGTATGTATATTAATAATAAACATAAAATATGTTTCAATAAAATGTTTAGCATTTTAGCAGCTATTTTGTACAAACAATTACTGTAAATATATAGAAGAGTATGGGTAATTCTGTGCTTACTTCAATAAGACATGTTAGTAAGAAATGACGATTGGCAAAAATATTTTGACTCTGTAAATACAATATAGAAAAACAGAGCATAAGTTTTATAAATTTTTTGTATATAAACTTCTTGGCAAAAAGGAAAAATAATGAAGACAAATTTCAAAATAAAATAAAAAGAATTAGATAATATTATAAAAATGTTTGCAAAAATATATTCCATTACTCCGTATGCAAATAAAAAATAATAACAATTACGTGGACTGCGGGTGGAATGAGATATATTTTTCTAGATATCAGTTTGCATTTCTTCGCGCGAATTTGAATTGTATAGAATAACCTTTTCTAGGTTTCTTACAGAAAATTAGGAAATGTTTAATCAGTTTCTTAGTAGTGTTACTTGTTCGAACAATTGACTTTTTTATACCAGCCATCAAAAAAAAAGGTGGGGGGTTAACTATATACCAGAATTTAATCCAACCAATGATGGATCATTAGGTGCTGAACAGTTCGTGAACAGGGCAAATACAGCTATGGCCGCATACCGGTTTGAGGAGAAAGCTTTGATTTTGGCACTATATAAAAAATTAAAAGGATCGGCGAAATTATGGTTGGACGCTGCGGAGGAAATGTATTCTAGTTGGATAGTCTTGGCCGGAAAATTGGTGGAGGAGCTTGGTGTTTAGCTGGATGAGGCAGAAATACATAAAAAAATTGGCTAATACCTAGAGAGAATCGAATGAAGGTATAATTGATTATTGTTTTAGAACTGCTTCTCTTGGCCGCAAGTACAAACTAAGTGATCAGGCAATAGTTACGTATACACGAGACGGTTTACGAAATCTTGAGCTTCAATCTGCCACTGCAACAATGCGATTTTCATCCTTGCGGGAAATGCGAGAAACATTTTCGGAATTTTTACGAAATACATCATCCAGTAGTTATGCAGCTCCGTTATATACCATTAAAAGTGAGTCGGAAAATGTTAAGATTAAGAATGAAAAACTCGATTCTCCTAAGAAAAAAGATTTGAAGTGCTTTAAATGTTTGGAAGGATGACATTTTTCGTATAATTATCCAAAACCGCAACATCGTCCGCGATGTATTGATTGTCAGAAAGTACACCCACAAGGTGAGCCACAAAATTGCGGTGGGCGTACACCAATTCTACGACGTGTCGAACTATGCAATCAATTACTACGCGTAAAATAGTTTTAATGGAACTGGGGTGGGAAATATTTTCTGTAATTTGGAGCCTTGATCAATGAGTATTAAGGGAATTTGTGACGGTGTACAAACGTTAAGATCATGATTTAAAGCGGAGATTAATGCTGATGATGTGAAACTCGAAGCAGTTTTTTATGTGGTGGACGACGATTTAATAGATGAAGATGTTTTGATTGGCCAGAATATTTTCGCGGAAGAAAATATAAGAGCTTTAGTTGAAAACGGGCAATTTAAGTTTGAAAGAGTCAACACCGAGAATCCAGTTCAGAAGGAACTTAACGTACAGTGTGGTGACGACGTTTCTTCAGCTAAAGCTGTCCGACTTTAATGAAGTTTTCGCAGATAACTCAATTCAAATGGGTGGAACTAACATGAACGACTTTAAAGTTGAACTTGACACTGATAAGGAACGTCAATTTGAACAGCAGGAGACACATTCAGGTGCCCAGATCCGAATGCCTAGAGAAGAATCTGGTGATATGGAAACTGCTGATATACGAATCAATAAGGTGGATATTGTTATAGGTGACTGGATACCTATACATTTAAAGCATCGCGCCCTTGGAGATTTGGTTCCCATCGGTAATGATGCTCTAGAAACTTGTTCCGCGAGAAATCTGGAACATCGCTTTAAAGGTCTATTTCAAGTGGCCGATTGTAAACATCAATGTAGATGTTTTGTGTTATTACATTTTGTACAATGAATTATTACTTTATTTTACTTTGATTTACTTTCTTTTGTTATTTGTAGTTTAGTCTATCTTCAACCCTTGAAGCATCATCATCATAATAAACTTTAACTCTAAACTATTGTGTTTTGTTGTCGAGTTACAAGCTGCATGCTAAATATTTGTGGTATCTGTATTAGTTTACCCGCTTTTACCGCTAAAACCTTCGAATTTATCAGTAAACCTATAGTAAAAATATCATGTCTACATTTTGGCCTTTTGCCTGTTTGATGTTGAATCAGTCACTCAGTAAGATTACTCTGTTATATACATATATTTATATAGATTACGGACATTTGATTTAGCTAACACCACAAGATATAAATATATTAAAATACTAGTGTTGAAATGTTTGTAATTAGTATAAGTTTATAGCTATAATAATTCATTACTGTAGTCATATGTTTAAGACTTTAGTTTTTACAATACGAACTACTTTACTCGATGTCAGTATTAAGTAATTCTAAAAAAAATCCCACTACGGCAGACACAAATTTTACTCAATAAATCATCATCTAAATTAGACATTTCCTTCTTCAACAAAACCACAAAAACAGGTATTACAATACTCAGCCCCAAACTACAATGACTACTAACAACAATCGTAAAAATATTTTAAAATGATTAAATTGCAAGCACAATTAAACATCATTTAATCTAATACTTAAATTGTGAAACTACGCCAGCACAAAACTAAACTTAAACTATGAATAACAATTGGATTAAACATGCTCAACATAGCAACACAACAAATACGATTAAAAGAGACTTAAGGCAAAATAGAAAATGATACAGAAAAAGGTTTAGCAATATACAGCAAATACAAACATTAGGAAAAGGAAAACGGATTACTTGGAATGGGAAAAATATTTCATAGAAAATTCCATAGAAACAAGTTAGCAGTAAATGCCACAAGTTGTTAAATACGAATATTTTACAAAATACTTAAACACATAAACAAATACAAACATAGATACACACACAATGCTTATATATATACAAAGATCCCATAGCTAATATATACAAACCTTTTTTAACATATTATCAATTATATACTTTAGCAGAAGCGTATGCCTATTCATCACCTCAGGAGTGATAGAAAGTCACTTTCAATTTCCCAAACGGAATTTTATTTTCTCTTTAACTATAGAATTTATATGAACTAGGGAAATCTAACCCTTTTTTCCGAACGCTCCTGCTTTATTTGACTATACTAAGAATTTATACTATTATTGTTTATTTATGAAAAATAACAGAATTAATAGATTGTTACTTTAGCATAATTTAATCCACAATAAGTGATAACAATATTTATTTTCAGATACAAAATGTAACATAATAATGCCAAAAAGGCGGAAGGTTCTTATACGAAACAGTATCCTGATTGACAAGAAAATATTTGAAAATATGCGATAGAGATTTGTCATCAATATAAAGATAAAGGGTGTTTTTCTAAGTCCTACAGAACTTTAAATTGTAAAAAATAACACAAAAAATTAAATTTTTTGGGTTTGAAAGATCAATATGTGGCTAACATTTGAAAATCATTTCAGATAAATATATGGCATACTTCCTGGCCATCTTGACTCTTCTTGACGAATGGTATTTTGGACGTCCAATTTTGGGCTACTTTTGCGAGCATTGTTGGCCGTATGTCCCGAATAACATGAATACAGTTGGCTTCCAATGCGTCAATTGATGCTGGTTTATCATAAACCAATGCCATCGAGAGGTGTCATATCTCGCGATCTTGGAGATCAATCCACAGCTTCATTTCTCGAAATCAAGTTATCGCCAAATTTTGATTTAAATATATAACTGGTTGCAGTCGGCCGTAGCTCCATCCTGTTGAAACCACATCTCGACGGATAAATGTCATCCATATATTCAAACACAAAATCATTGACATGGTACGGTAAAGATCTTCGCTGACAGTAGCGCGAGCTCCGGATTCATTTTTTAAGAGAAAAATTCCGATGATTCACCAAACGATGCATTTTTCTGTATGTGTAGTAGCTTGGGTCTGTTGGGGATTGGTCTCACTCCAAATGCATCAATTTTGTTTACTAACAAACACTTAAAAGGTTTGTTAATGAGCATCATCGCTGAACACAATATTGCCCTAAAACTGTTGTCTATAAGTTGCGCGAATCGATGGCTGATTGTGAAAGAAAATTTTTATAATATGGTAGAGTTGCTCGAGCGTCAATCTATTCATGATGATTTGCCAGAGTATGCTGATCGTAAATGTCAAAAAATTTACGAAGTGTGATATTTCGTTTTACAGTTAAACATTTCGTAAGTTTTATCGGGCTTAAAAAAACACCCTTTATATTGGATACCACAGTAAAATAATATGTATTTAGTATATTTTTAACAATTACATTTCAGTTTACTATTAAACAGGTTAAGTGATAAATGATTCAACAAATCTATATTTTCTTTTAATACATTGAATAAAATAAACACTGTTTGCCTTGCCTAATATTGGCCTTACCTAAAACCTTTAAATGTTTAAACTTCCAAAGTTATTTACTTGTAGTATCATTATATTACAGCAAATAACCAAAACATGTACATAAAATCTACTTTATTTGACGTAAAAATGCATCATACTTCGATATCAAATACGAATACTAAAACATAAAAGTACTTTTAGAATATACAACCACTCAAGCAAATAATAAAAATGTTATCAAAACAACTTAACTTACTCTATAAAGCATCTTGACTGCAGTATTGGTAAACAGAAAACTTAAGAAGCCAATGAACTTGATGTCTAACTTATACAAGTGTACTTGTATTAGGTATAAGGCAAACAAAATAACAAACAAGCCGACTTGAGTGGGAAAAGAATTTGGTAAAAAGACAGGAGACAAGGCAGGATGAGATGATATAGACATTAGGTCATATACACCTATACCTTGATTTACACTATTTTGTATACCCTACAACACTATAGTGGTGTATTTTTTCACGATGTTTGTAACGTGCAAAAATATTGTCCCAGTAACCACTCAAGGTATATCAATCTGCTCAGGACCACTTTCTGAGTCAATTAAGCGATGTCCGTCAGTCCGTCCGTCTATCCACGTAAACATTGTAATCAAGGTCACAATGTCAAAGATAATTCGACAAAATTTGCCACAAGCTTTTGTATTGATATAAAGACGAAATTTATTGAATCAGTCCATTATTTCTCTTAGCCCCCATACGATTGCCCTATCTAAGAAAAATTAAGCTCTCATAAGTATCTTAGTTATATAGATATCCAAACGAAATTCAGCACAAATAAGTTTTATATAAGTTAAACTTCCACTACCAAATTTCGAGACGATAGGTCCATAATTAGTCATAGCTTCCATATAAGGCCCTCTCCCAAAAATCATTTTAACCCTCCGGCGGGTGAGAAGGTCCCTGGGGACCTTTTTCATTTTCAAACAGAAATTACTCCTTGATAGTCCATGGGAAGTATATCCGTATATTCCAAGGAAATTTTATTTAGAATCGTTTAAAAAAATCAAAGCGATCCGACCAATAGTTTAGTTTCTATTGAGATTTAAATGTGTTTAGTACGGGAATGTGTTCTGAAATTTCAGGAAATCGTTAATAACTGCACTGTCTTTTGGCTTGTTTTATTGTTTGAACACAACACAAACGTGTTCCTAAATTTTTTTTCTAACATTCAATATACATACATGCATTATTAGTAAATAATAAATCAAAACAAAAAAAAATTAAAAAATGCGTTTTCATATAAAATTCCACACAAATAGAAATAGGTCCCTGTGGACCTTGTACTTCGTATAAGGGCAACGGATTGCTCAACCGTCGGAGTATTAACGAGTATAGGTTTCTTAAAAATTTTGGTATTTAAATAAAATTCAAGTTTCATATGTCAGTCTTGACAATTTTTTCAGTGATGAAACATTTTACTGGTTCAACGGATACATTAGTAAAGAAAATTGGCATATTTGAGCTGATGAGCAACGCAAAGAGTACAAAAAGCTACCATTACATTCATTAAAAACCTCGGTATGGTGTGGTTTATGGGCTGGTGGAATCATTGTTCCATATTTCTTCAAAAATAAGAAAAATCAGAATGTTACCATCAATGGTACCATTCTCGCACCATGCTAGCGGACTATGTTCTTCCTGAAATTCAAGCGCATGTTATCGGTGAGCTCAGGTTTCAAAAAGACGGCGCTATGAGCAATACAGCGCGTGAAGCAATGACTTTGTTGAGAAATCATTTTGGAGAGCACTTAATTTCATGTTTTGCTACGAAAAATTGGGCAACTAAATAATACGATGTCACACCTTTGGACTATTTTCTCTGCGGATATGTAAAGCCTGAGGAATAAGCCAGCTACATTTGACACTTTGGAATCCAACATTACTCGTTTTATTCTCAAGATACCAGTCGCTATGCTCGAACCAGTCCCCCAAAATTGGACCATCCGAACGGACCATGGCCAATGTATATATGATAGCATTTTCAAACCGTAAATGCCAAAAATTGTTCTTCTAACCGATAATAAAAATTTTATGTTCACTTTAAAATTTATTTTATTTTACATTATAAATCAAACCTCACGATGATTCACCCATTATATATTAAAACTTTGAAACCTAAAATTCTTGTGAAGTCCTTTGTTTTTAATAAACATAGCTGACCGTATTTTGCTTTAGTTGGAGGGCTCTCTAACTATAAACTAATCTGCCATGGTAATTTTTCAACTGATTTTCATAAATTTTCAGACTAAAAGGTAAAACTCATACCTTTAAAACAAAACAAAACATTTTAAGATTCAAAAGAATATGTTTTAAAGTTGAAACATTAAGAATGTCGATATCTCACTAAGATAATATATTAAACGAAGTGACCGAGCAAGTTTATAAATACTTCTGCACACAACAGACTCCAAAAAAAAAAAAAAAATTGGTATACTGGCATACTGTTTTCATTAACATTTGTATGACTATATAATTTTTTTATCCACCATCAATTTAGTTTAGTTTATCTCTAGGCACTACAATATTCAATTTTAATGTATTCTATTCTAATGTATTCTCCAAGTATATTTTTCCTATAATCTTTTTATTTCATCATCAATATGCCAAACTTTACCATCATACTCGTATATTAAACAAGAATATATTCAGTGTTTCTTTAAACTTACTTTACAACTATACATTTTTCACAGTTCAAATTCCTTTTTTTAGTAAATAAAACAAAGAATTTTAATTAAAGCCCAAAAGGATTATGAGCATACAGGCACATTTCCTCCCATATATATATATATACTTACAAATGCATATAAAGGGTCATTTACTGAGCGCTTCCTTTTTAAATAAAATAAAGTGTGTGTGAGATATCATCGTCATTTTTTATTCATTTAAAAGATCTATCGATTCCCTAATGTATGGAATATAATATCGTGCAAATGCCCACCACTGCTTCGCTGGGTGCAGGACATCCGAAATATCAAATTTTCCCTGACTCTGGAGTATAAATAATGCTTAATATAACCGATGATGGATTATGTCGCATAGACCTGCAACTTAAGAAAACTCTCAAGAAAAAATCTAAAGGGGTTATATCTCACGACATCGGTGGACACTTCAAATCAGGTCCAAGTGTGACGACCATGCTCTCAAATATCTAATGCGGAATGTCCAAAGTGGCATGAGCTATGTGGCACGTAGCGTCGTTCCGTCTAAACCACACGTTGTTGGTATTTATACCATTCAAGTCAGGCCAAAATAAGTTGTAATCATCAGCCTATAGCGCTTGCCGTTGCCAGTGATAGCCTGACCGACGTCGTTCTCAAAGAAATAAAGAGCGATGACGCCGCCAGCCCAAAATTCACACCAAACAGTGACTAGATTTGATTTACAAACAAATCAGATTTTGTATCCCAATTTTCAGCTTTCAAAGACTGCAATTTATATGTTAAATCAAAAACTTTAGAAATGCAGTATCAAAACTTTAAATGCAATCTATATAGCTAGAGATACAACCATATCTGTAGTAAAATTTATGTAGCATTGTGCCTTAAAAAAAAAAATAATTATTTCTTGCTGAAATATATGTGAGGTATAATATTGTATTTGCTCATATTTTTGAAATATTAGGTATTTATGCTGTTAATTTATGCTTCTATACTGTTACTCAATCATATAAAATTATATTATCTAGAGATTGCTAAAGCAACACCAGCAGTAGTAGTTGGAAGACTAAAAAAACATTGTGTATTCATTATTATGCCTCAAGCTCTTTTGTGACAAATTCTGTTTTATAAAATGCTTGATAAAAGCATTAGAATTCATAGAAAATCATGCATATTTGCTTATACATATTCCTTATCCTTTTACTTATACATATGTATATAAGTATACATATTGTGTTGTTGCTACTATGTTTAGTTTCAAAAATAAATTCTATGCATTGTTTTATATGATTATAGGTGTTTTTGTGTTATTCAGCTGCATATCCTTATGCTTACTAAACAAAAGCGTTTCTTGCAATTTTATTTGTACTTCAAAGTAGCGCCGAACTTCATTTTCATATTAAATAAGAAAACAAAAATTTAGCATACAGAGGTGTGATCGTAAAACCATAATTTTTTCCTTATAAATATGTTGAATTTTAACACTCTAGTTCATAAACCTAAAATATCGTGTATCTTAAATAAAGCAGGATAAATTATTTTATGAATTTTATTTGGAAAATACAAGAGTTTTGGAAAAAGAAAAAGGCATATTGAGGCATTTATGAACATTCCTGCAATAAAAAATATAATAATTAGATATACCAGTCAGACATTATAGGATTCTCGACAGAAGAGTAAATGTAATTCGAAATGGAATTGTAGTATCAGCAATTTGATTTGCTATCGCCAACTTGTATATGTACGTATCGTCGTTATGTCTAAACCACACATCGCTGGTGTTCATATCATTTTCTTCAGGTCAAAATAAGTTGGTAATCATCGGCCTAAGTATAGCGCTCGCTGGCCTGGCCGACGTCGTTATCAAAGAAATATGGAGCGCTATATATACTGACAACCAACATTTCAACTAATATGTCTGAAGTTGATTTTTAGTTCGTAATTAATGATTAAATTTTAAAAAATTCTAAATTTGATGTAATTTTTTTTGGTAGTTTTTTAATTTATATCAATTAAGAATTTGTTGAGAACGATTTTCCAACTAAATTCTTTGAAACTGTTCAAAACCGTAAAAAGGGCATATAATCTGAAATTACTAAAATATTTGTAGAAATTGATCAATGAAAAGTCTTTATGTATGTATATTTGTTTGTCTAACTTTCACATGAAATCCCTGAAAATAAATATTACTCATACGCATTGTTCAATATTTATTATTCATACGCAGTTGTGTTCTTAATGCACAATCATGTGTAGGGGGCGGATTTATATGCAAATGCATGTTTTTTCTCGAACGTCCAAATACAATGTAGACTAATTATCTATCCGAATCGCACATTTTGCTGTAAAGTGGCATCGATTTGTTAGTGCATATTTTTGCATATTTTATTGATAATGCATATTTTGTTATATTTAACTTCAAAATGCATATTTATATGCATATTATCCAAGTTTTCAATAAAAATATAATTTTTGGTTGGACAAAAGTTTTTTTGTCGAATTTGTTATAGAAACAGCATTAAATGTTATAAACTAACTTCTTTGGACATCGAGAAACTGGCATTAAGATTTTCATTTTTCTATCAGCAATTGAAAATTATCATTTCAAAACATTTTGCTTTAAAAAAGTTTAGAGTTTTTCTTAATTAAATGTATCGATAACATTCATATTATCATTGCAATTTCGATTTATAAGAGATTTCGTTATGGAAAGATTTTTTAACTTCACATACACAGTTACAGCTCCTGACAGCCATTTCCCAGCAATTCTAGGAGACTGTCCTAAACTAGTGATAACTAGTTACGTGACTAGTTATTATAACACGTGCATGTCCTAAGCAGAGACAAATGCACTACACATTTAACTTTTAAAGTGACTACTCTATAGATTACTTAGAGACACTTAAGTGACAATTGTCTTTACGCTAGATTACATGGGATGTATAAAGTAACCAATTGACTTATCTCTCAGTTACAAATAGCACATACGTGTCAAATGACCCAAAATGTATAAATTTGACTCAGCCAAGTGATCAGATGTTAGTGACAATGTCTATAAGGGATACACTTACTACTTGCTTAACTGGGTTATTACGAGATGAAAATTAAGGTTGGATTTTAATTTCCATCACGATTAAAATATTGATGATTTTAAAAGGCAAGTCGCAAAATAGATGCTCTAAAGATTATGGCTTTAAACAAGTACTCATACCAAGATATTATAATTAATATATCCATCGTTTTCTCAGAAGAACAATTATAATTTTAAAATTTTAACTATTTAATTCCTGATATAATTTAAAGAGTACTGGGAATACTGTTGTGTATTTTTTGGACATTGCACGATTCATAGTTAATTATTTTATGTTTCTGCACAAAAATATAAGTGCCTATTTTTTTAATTTTTAGGTCATATTTTGATTTTTTCGATGCATATTTTAGGCGCATATTTTCCTATAATAAATGCATGAAAATCCGCCCCCTAATCATGTGTAACCCCAAAAATATAATTTAAACGATTTCAATAATTATTGTCAAAGACTAAAGTTCACTGAGTTTTATTTTTTTTTTTTTTGCATTTGTAATCTGGTTTTTGTTTCACCACAGATTTCTTTAAAGCCAGTAAATTTCCTATTTTTTTTTATTTTTTTGAGTTGAACTTTGTAAAACAAAAAGCCAAAAACAGCAATAAAAAGAATTATAATATTTAACTACTTTTATAACTTTACATTGTATTTACTTTTAGCATTTCTCTGTGTCTTTTTGTAGGGCAATCGATAGTGCAACGACTGCGGTAAATAAACTCAGCCAAGGGCAAATGCAAAAAAAAAAAAACACTCATAATGTAGATATTTACGGGTGCGTAAAAAAGGGCTTAAAAACACAAATAACAAATTCTAATTTTAGTAAAAAATTAAATATATAACATTCGATTTTAATGTTTTAAATTCCCAATTTAATTGTTGATAATTTCACTGAAAATTTTATTTGGGTGGTAAGCTAGTTCATATATTCCTAACAGCTTAAAACAATAAAGCGAATATGATTTGCAAAACTATCAAATTCGGTTGATAAGTAAATTTTCCGTTAAATATTATGCAAAACATAAACCAAGTACAATATACATTGTATATAGTGTATAAATTTAAATGCAATTGTATAAAAATAATCTAAAGTTTGTGAGTATAGTACCATCTAGGGTTCAATTATTTTCCATATGAACTAGTTTTGAGGTCAAAAGGTAAACAAAAGCAAACATAAAAAAATATAATAACTTTCCCCAGTGTGTGATTGTGTATTTGCAACGTTCGGTTTGTAGAATAACCAACAATGCATTACAAAAATAAATACAATAAAAGATAATGTCGATTCAAAATATAAACACATAAAAATATTACTTTTTGAAGAACTTTAATATAAACTTGTTTGTCTTGCAATTAGTTTTTAATTGTTTTTATCTGTGTACATAGTGGTTTAGGAAGTAGAGTTTTAATTATTTGTAAAAATGTGTTCACTAAATGATAACAGTATTAATCCAAACTTATGAAAAAAAATAATATTACAATAGGTTTATGGTTGTTATAGTTATTCTCGGAAGTGGAACTAATATGGGAGCTATGATCAAATATGAATACACAATTTGTAAAATTTGGGTTGGATATCGATATTTGTCAAATTTCTACTTTCTACGATGTTTATAAAAGATTCTTATATGGGAGCTATGATCAATTATAGGCCGACCATCATACAACTTGACACTGCAATTTCTGAATATATGAGGAATTTTCACTTGATAATTATATTTATAAAAGATTTGTACGTATTTAGTATTATGATTTATTTTTGCATGAGATTTACTTTTGCTGTTTTTTTATGGATAGACATATATGTACCATAAAGCCATATTCCGAGTTAGATCAATTCTTACTATTTTCAACAGGATTTGTACTTTTATGATATGAATAATATATTTAGTGGTAGTATTTTTAGGGACATTATTACAACTTGCCTTTATATTCGTAATAGTAAAAGTTAACTTTAAAGCAAACTTTTTCTATTACTTAAAGTTACCTTTTACTATTACGAACATAAAGGCTAGCAGTAATGATGGTCCTTCATATACTTGAAGAAAAATAGCAAAATATATTTAGAAATGTCAAAATTTTTTGATATCAGCTAGACCAATTTTGTCAATTTCCAATACCAAACACTTCTGATTAACAACAAATACTTTGGAGACATTTTATTTATTTACATCATTTCTTCTATGTGCTATCGTGCCAAAAACAGACAGACGGATAGATATAGCTGCTTATACAAGGTATATATAGCTACATTGTATTAGAATATTAAAAGGTAAGAAATTCTCGTTTTTACATTTGGCTTAAAAGTTTTTTTATTTTTTGGTTGTAATAGCTACTGCGGGTAAACTTTAAACGGTCTTGTATAGAAGTTCATGATTGTGACTAAACAGCAACATAACAACTACATTTAATGTTTAACTAGCTGAACCCTAACCGCGCTGCTGGCCTTTAGAAAACATCTGTTTTATATTGCATCTCGATCTAAATTTTAATATACAGTGTCGGACAAAGTCAGTGATCCAACCTTCAATGTTTATACATGTGGTGGCAGTTCAGCTAGCTCCAATGAATTCAAAAATTCAGTAGGTTTTGTCATTAGTGTGTTAATCGATTTGTTGTTTCACGAGGTAGTTTAAATTGTATTTGCCCATTGTGCTTGTTAACATAGTAATGCCAAAATTGCATGTTCCCACAGCCAATTCCAATTTTTGTAGTTGGTTCTAAGACTTGGAAATACCTTGTCGACAACAGCTTGAATATTCATTTGAGTTTGGTGTAAGTGCTGGATCGAAATCTTATTTATTGCAGGCTTAATTGGAATTTTTCCATTTCCGATGTTCAACAGTTGTTATCTTGAGAGTGTTTCGGCTTATTTAGCTTCATTTCCAGTTAAATAAATTTGTAAGAAGGGGGAACAATGATCCAATTCTGTGGTACATTTGGCATTGACCTTTAAAGGTGGGCATGAAGCCGACGTCATTTGAAAGCATGAGTTGCACTTTTGTATATTTTGAAGGAAGTGCTTGGAAATAGGAAATGTAACTTAGAAGCAGCTCAGTGGCCTCAATAACTGATGGCAGAAAAACTTTTGTGAATAAAAAAGTATATTAATCCAAATAAAAAAACATCTTTTGGTCGACAAATTTTTTTTTGCCAATTTTTTTGCCACGAAAATCAAATACCTGACTTTACAGTGTTACCCGCTAGGCCATTGCAGGATCCCCGAAAACTTCATTAAAATCGGTGCAGCCGATTTTGAGTTCATTCTAAAAATACATACACACATACACACATACATACAAACTTCCATTTTTATACCCTTCACCTTCGTGAGAAGGGTATATATAAATTTGTCATTCCGTTTGTAATTTCCATAATATAATTTTCCGACCCTAAAGTATATATATTCTGGATCCTTATAGATAGCGGAGTCGATTAAGCCATGTCCGTCTGTCTGTCTGTCTGTCTGTCTGTCTGTCTGTCTGTCTGTCTGTATGTCTGTCTGTCTGTCTGTCTGTCTGTCTGTCTGTCTGTCTGTCTGTCTGTCTGTCTGTCTGTCTGTCTGTCTGTCTGTCTGTCTGTCTGTCTGTCTGTCTGTCTGTCTGTCTGTCTGTCTCTCTGTCTCTCTGTCTGTCTGTCTGTCTGTCTGTCTGTCTGTCTGTCTGTCTGTCTGTCTGTCTGTCTGTCTGTCTGTCTGTCTGTCTGTCTGTCTGTCTGTCTGTCTGTCTGTCTGTCTGTCTGTCTGTCTGTCTGTCTGTCTGTCTGTCCGTCTGTATATCTGTCTGTTGAAATCAATTTTCTGAAGACCTAAGTTAACTTCGGGATCCAAATCTTCAATAATTCTGTCAGACATGCGAAGTTTGCTATTTAAAATCAGCAAAATCCGTCCATAAATAACAGGGATATGAGCAAAAATCCGAGACAACCTCTGAAAATTTCATCAAAAAAAGATAGTTTATTGCATGCTTTGACAAAAAATCAACAAAGCGTATGTGTGGATATGTGTTGGTTACTGGTTTGCGTATTTTGTTTTTATACCCTTCACCATCAGAGGCAAGGGTATATATAAAGAGAGAGTTGTTTATAATGAGTTTTCATATGAGCAACTCTATCATACGTAAACACCACACACACCCAACAACAACATTCTACAACAATGGTGCGCAGTCCATAGCACAATTGTGCAAAATCAAATCACACGTATTCTTATGCTCTTACAATTTAGTAGTCGTTGTCCACTCCACGAGACAACTAAAAAAGCGCATGTATGACGGTGTATGACTTTTTCTTTATTTTTTCAGTTTTTGTATTTGTTTGTTTGTAGGTGAACTGAACAAAATAAAGAATTGAATGTGTTGGTGAGATAATTTACTTTTGCGCACCTCTGGTCTACAATGTGGAATGAATAAGAATTATAAATCAAACACACGCATGCATAATTTCGTTTATTTTAATTTTTTTTTGTTGTTATTTTTTCAACATGCAAAATAATTGTTGTGTTTATTTGGTTAGTTATCAGTGAGCACTCAACGTGTGAATATGAATATCGGATGTTTTGCATCTGATATAATATTATGATTTTTTCTTGTTGTTGTTGCTATATGAAGAGTTTTGCATGGGTAAAGGCAATGTACGTAAATATGTATACTGAGGTGAAGGGTATATAAGATTTGGCACAGCCGAATTTAGCTCTGTTACTTGTTCTCTATATAGCTTAAATTTACAATAGTTAAGAAGTTATGGGAACATGTTCGTGTGATTATTTAATTTTGTCGTAAGGAAATAAAATCAGTATTAAGGAAAATATAAGTATTGCGGTAGTAATTCATAATTTTAAATAAATTAAATAAAAAAATAAAATGTTGACATACGTATGAGTAATATTTATTTCTTATATGTAAATAATATTACTCATACGTATGCAAATTTTTCAATTTCAACTAACCTAACGTTTATACAAGCTATTAACAATAACAATTCGAAAAACTACATAGATTCAGACTTTTTCACTAATACATTCACACGTGCATCCACTTGCAGCGCACTTTCAAGTGAATTTTTCTGGAGAGTGTTTTCGACACTTTCTTATACATAAATTGGATTTAAACAAACTTATCTAAAATTATACTAAATTTTATTATTTACTTGAGTAAATGATATTTTATTAAATCAAGTGTTTTTATTAAATATGTAATTTCGTATTTAAATAATAAAGTTACTTTTCAAAAAAGAGGAATAAATAATTCAAATACTTAGTTGAAAATTTAACTTATTTTTGTATATATATTTCAATTTACAGCTTATCTTTATTATTATCTTTATTGTAGAAAATTTCAAAACAAAATAATTCTCTTTATTTTGTACATTTTATAAAAAAAACATCTTCTGTAGAAAATATATCGAGATTTTAAATATTTAATATCCTTCGATTGTATACCATCCTAATACTCATTTATATTTTATACAATTATGTACATCAATATATATTGATTTAGATGTCTGTTATGTAAATTTGTGTTGAGTATCTTTTTTAATTCTTAATTTAATTAAAATATTGTGTAGAAATGTAATTATTATTACATTATTTCTATGCATTTAATATAAATTTGGAAATAGAAAATAACTATATTATCCCTTTAAAGCACAAACCAAAACAGCTGAAGTTTTTATGGATTAGAATGAACTTCACACTGTACTGAAAAACTTAAAAAAATCAGTAAATTATTAGAATAAAAAAAAAAAAAAATATTTGAAAACTACAAAAATATATTTTTTATCGCTTTAGCAAATGAAAACAAGTAAGAACATATTTTGAGTAGATCGATAGACTTTAAAGTAGATGATAGACTAATATTTTTGGGCGTTATAAACATCTGCACGTTGTTAGGAAATATATAACGAAAATAATGAGGTGGTTGTTTTTCAGACAACTATCTTAATTTTTTCTAGTAGACACTTTTCTGCTCAAAACGTCACTTGCGCTGTCTTTGATCGCGTTCGTCATACTAATTTACACATAAAATAAGGTACTGAAAATATGAAAGACTATAATTTGTTGGTGTCTGCTAGACTATCACGTCATTCGCAGAGGGTTAAGCATGTACTGCTACCAAAATCAAAATAAACATCGTCGTCCCATATGAGTCAAAGTGTTAATATTAAAATTAAGTGTTTGGAGTACTATTCCACATAAACATAAAGGCATTTACATGTAATGCAAATGTGTTTAAATTTATTCATATTCACAAAAATTTAGTGTTGTGTAAATAATTTGTTAACATGATTATAAATGCATCAGAGAATTAAGGGCTATTTTGCCATGAATAGTATTGCATGCATGTATTAGAATACATAATGTATAGTATGTTCATTTATGTCATACGACATACGAATAAATACATTTTCGAAATTTTCATACACACGAGGAAGTTAAGTCTGTATAACATAGGTCCACAAATTAAGAAACACATTTTGGAGCCGAGATTGCGTTTGTAATTTTGTATTAGGTATGCTTTTGTAACACCAATAATGTTTTTAAATGGTTTTTCATAAGTGTAGCTTTGGATATACCTTCAGTTTTCAATACTAACTGTCGTAAGTAAATTTGAGTGCCAGTTTCGTAATCGTGTATTCATAGCAACAAATTTGTCGTAATGATCGAAATGTATTTTGTTAAATTTGTGTTGAATGTACAATCAACAAGTTTAGGAAACCTATAATAGACTAAGTGAGAAAAAGGCACTTCAATCACATTTAAATGGAGATTAGGGATCTAAATAAGTCAACGTCTAAGACAGTGAAAGAAAGGCTAACCTCTGAGAGAAAAAATGCGGTTGAAAAACAAAAAACCCCGCTATTTATTTCCAGACATATGAACATTTTTCCTTCATTACATATGAACTCTGGACTTATGAAGCATTAAATAAAGCTGGTCCATTTAGTGAAAAGCAAGTATTTCAGTTAGTTTAACAAGGAGATTAAGGCTCTAAATAAGACATGACTTCCAAAGATTGTGCCTATAGGGTGTACTGAACACTTGAGCCATTAGGAAAGCGGTAAATGTAGCAATGTGGAGTTTGGTGTAACTATGATTTGGACAGGACAGGAAAAAAACTCTTTTGTGTTGTTAAATTTTTTTTATTATTTCTTTCTTGGACCAGCACTCATGGGATGACCCCTACTCATGCAAAGCATTGTGCTGGAACTAGACAAAATAGGTTATGGGAGGGAGGATAGAGGGAGTAGTGTTTGTGGACATTTGATTTGAATTTTCCTATATTGAAAGTGACAGAAAAGACTTCAGGAATAAGTTTATTCTACATATAGACAGTACGGCTAAATAACGAATTTTCCCTGTAATGTGTTGTGCGATCCACTGTCCAGTCGACAACGAATTGAGGAGCCCTTGCCAAAAAACGTATATTGCGTAAAAAACTACGGTTTCGGGAACAAGTTCCCTAATTTCAGCAGAGCACATACGATTATAGTATCGGTAGAACGGTGAAACACAACCCACATTGCGACGATGTTCCAGTGAGTCAATAGAGCTGGATATCTTACTGTCACCGATAAGCACGTTTGCCCTCTCCTGTACGCAGTATAGTCACTCCAAAATAGTCTTCAAAGCACCGGCCCACACATGAGAGTTGTATTCAATTTTCCGTCGGATATAAGTGGTGCAAATAGTAAGGAGATCAGATGGAGTGAAGTATGTCTTACACTGTTTTAGAAAACCAAGGCACTTGAACACTTCTTACGACACTCGAAACATGTGTTTTGTCCAGCGGACATCGCACTCAGTATTCATGCTTAGAACATCAAGAGCTTCTGATTCCTTAATATTTACACCACCCATTAAAACAGATGGATCAACATGGTCTGTTGTTCGATTGTGTGTTAACATACAACATTGAGTCTTGCGTACATTGAAATCGACTATATTCGCACAATCCCATTCAGAGATTAGCACAAGATCTTGGTTAAGCATATCATTCATGTTTTGCCTAATTGGTCTATAATTGAGTGCATATAAATGGCAAATAGTGCTGTTTGATTTAGAAGGTCATTTATAAGGATAAGAGATCACGCAGAAAAAAACGAAGTTCAGAGAGCGGAAATGATACAAAGATCTGAATTACCAAAAGGTACAAAAACATCTACTTCATACTTGTCAGAATGTGAAGTTAGAAAAAGGTCGAGGGTGTTATTTTGGTGCCCATCAACGCATGAAATATGCGTTGGTAAATTCACTAATTACACAAAGTGATTGCGCACCTCGAATAGTTCAACATATTGGCCTTCTGTAGTTGTATGACTTGAATAATGAAGCCAAGAGGAGTTGTAAATATTAATTTGATAATTAGCTATGAATTATTTTTCTCGAGTGTATCTAATGTACTTACATCTGCATCGACTTACAATTGAATGAATGTGTATTTTTACACAAATTTTCATTATATATATATATATATATATATATATATATATGTAGTTATAGCCACTGTTGGTGTTGTTGAGTTTTAGTATAAAATAACGAATACAAATAAATTCCTACAAAATAACTCAATTGCTAAGTGTTGAAATATTTTTAGCCATAAACAAAATTGTATGTAATTCGGTTAAAGGGAAACTTTTTATTGGCAAAATACAGGACACAGAAACTCCCTCTAATACATATACTAAGCTTACATTCATATACAGATTTAATCACATGTATAACTACTATATTTGTATTCAGATGTATGATTTTATTTGAATAACTAAAATAGTATTTGAAAATGTTATTAAAGCTTTTTCGGTCAAATTAATGGTCATGTGGTTTACAAAATTTTACAAAGAGAATTTTCACAAACTAAAAATGAAAACATGAAACAGGATAAACACATTTATTTGAATTATAATTAAATCTGTGAAGCTTTTAGTACAAAAAAATATTGTAATTAAGATGAAATATGTTTTTACAAAAATCTAGACACCGTTATCTAGATGTATGTGTGATGTATTTAGTTAAACATATTTTTTCGTCTAGACATGGTTTCATCAGAGTGCACATATAAATTAAATAATAGCTGTTTGAGAGTAATTTCTAACATATGGAAATATTTGTCCTAGAACAAAAAATATTACTTAAGAGCTCCGTAATAAAAACAGCAACAATATACGATCAATAACAAATAAGCAAAGGTACATGTAATAATGAGAAGTGCATAGTAAGTACTATATTTGTTATGAAGAAATTTAGTATATAAAGCTTGTTTTCTGATGTATTAGTTGAGTGTAAAATAAACATTTAATAACACATATTGCCTATCGTTGGATAGCTAATGAAGTCCAGCTTTTAGAAATTTAAATGTTTTTCAAAATTTTGCAACAATTTTGGGTTAAAAAGTAGTATAACTAAAAACAAAAATTGCTTTAAGGATACATTTCAAATTTCGCGACAATTAATGAAAAAAAAAAAATGATAAAATGACTTTTTTATTCTTTTAGGCAGAAAAATATTGTAAAACTCAGTTGGAAAATGGCTGAGTTACAGTAGTTTAACTTAAGATGCCCTACAAATAAAGTAAAATGCTTAATATAAGAACTCGCAAGCATTTATATGAAAAACTGAAAACATGTTATCACAAAAATTAACCTTTTTCAATACCAAATAAAGCTTATCAACAGAAAGCCAGCTAGCACCATTTGTTTGAGCCCTATCTTGTTTTCAACAGACAGACGGACGGATCGTCGTAGGATTTCACAAGGACCTAGAATATATATGTATAATAATATGGATATGCAATGAATATTTCGATGTGTTACAAACGGAATGACAGAATCAGTACACCCCCCATCTTTTTTGATTGTGGGTATAATTATAATTAAATTCAAAAGAACATAACATGATTAATTTACAAAAAAATACTAAAGGGATTGATCGAGTAAAACTATTAGCATTTTTGTTCTCTTTGAACTTCAGCAAAATATTAATTACAGAATTACTAATGAGAACCCGTGCATATATTTTTCGTTTTCTTTTGACTCACTGAGTTTTTTAAATTATTTGATTTATTTTGTTATTCATTTTCTAAAAACCAATTAAATTTAATAGGCTCGCTTGAATTCAAAGTAAATATTTCTGTTAACTATAATTTCGTTATTTTAAATTATAAATTGGTTGAATTGTGTGGAGTTTTAAAGCAAAAATAACTTTAACTTTGGTCTTTTGGTCAACATAAACAAACAAAATAAAAACCACTATTACATTTAACCAACATACAATGAGTATTAGAGAATAGCTATTTACGAAAAAGAAATTACCATTAAAACATTAGAAACCTAATGAACCACCATTATATGTTGCCACATAAAAGGCAGTAGCACTTACCGTATCTACTGCACACCTGATTTCTAAAGGGCCAACAATCAATAGCGGTCCTTTTTCAACTGTTTTTATATTCTTTTGTTCAGGCTTTCATACCAAATAAGCAACAACATAATAAGTGCAACCTTAAAGGTTTTCTGAATGTCCAAAACATGGGAATAGAGATTCCTGTTATATTCTTAATCGAAGGCATAGTTATTTTTATACAATAGACTCAAGAATACCACTTTATTAATTTAAGAGAAAATAACAGAACATCTATTTCAAATAGTCTATAAAAAGATTATAGAACAGTAAGCTTGAAATGGACCATACATATTAATGATTTTTAAGAACTTCTCAGTCTGTCTTTTCAAATTTTTTTCAACTGTATATGGGTCTTATATTTGTTCTAATGTTCATAGTTATTTGGTCATGTTTAGCAATAATTTAGCAATAAATTTACAGAAAACGCTCTACAAAAACAAACAAAAACGTGGCATAAAACACAGCTAATACTAGTAAGTAGTTGTAACACCAAATCATTACTGTTGAGGTTTATGTAAGAATTAAATTATAAAATTTAAGAACGTCCTCTTACACATTAATTATACCCTTCACCATCAGTGGCAACGTTATATATAAGTTTGTTATTCCGTTTGTAATTTCTACATTTTTCATTTGCGACCTATTAAAGTATGTATGTTCTGGATCGTTATAGATAGCGCAGTCGATATAGCAAAGTTCGTATTCCCATCTGTATGTTGAAATCAACTTTCCGAAGCCCCTAAATAACTTACATACATTATAAATATATCAATAAATCCGCTTAATCGATTTTTTACCTATTTTTAATCTATATCTGTATTATTAAGTATAGATATAGATATTTCAAAGATGTAGTATATAACGCCATAGTAATTCGAACATGATCGGGAAAAATATTTTTTAAGTGGAGTTTTTTTTTCACAAAAAAAAATTTTTTTTTACCAAAAAATTTTACCCTACAGTTTTTTCAGCAAAAAAAATATGTTTCGCCAAGAAATATTGTCAGTCTTTATATTATAGTATATTTTGGTAAAGGACTTTTAAATTCGACTCAGCCGACTATAGCTCTCTTACTTGTTTTATTTACTAGTCGTTTTACTAATACAAACACAATACACTTTATCCCCTTACTTTCATTTACACTTGCATTTAAATTTTAAAATTGAATACAGTCATTGAGCAAAACGCAACGAACTAAAATATTGACTTAAAACTAATTTGAATATTCAATTGAAAAGCGCTGAAACGTAATGAAATAAATTATGCGAATGATTGAATGAGCCAATGAACTGGAAACAGAAAGAAAAAAAAAATCAAACTTTATCAAAGGCAGCAGCATAATCGTCACATAATTCTCTTCGTATATGGTAAAGCAAATGTTAAGAACGGATCAACTAAATATTGATAGTGGAGATAATTTAAATGCCTGTTTGCACAGAAAAAATTTTGTACATACTGAACTGGCTTCCATTGTTTTCAATTCATTACATGTATAAACAAATCCATAATTTTTTTTTAGATATGAACAAATTTTCTTTCCATTTTCTGTTCCTGAAAAATATTTAGTAGAAATTATCTTGGAAAAAATTAATTTTTTTATAATAAAACGAATTATAGTTATAGAAAGTAATCTGTAATCACATTCAATCAATCAGGCCTTCCTCTAGAAAAATTGATTTGATTTAGATAGATAGATAGATAGATAGTTTGTTCTTTAGTATCTAAACCAAAAATATGAGTACATAATCTAAATATATAAAAATGAAATGATCCATGTATGTAATGGAATCACGTGAGAACGGCTGGAGCGATTTGGCTGATTTTTTTTTTTCTATTCGATTCGAAATTTTCAGGAGATGGTTTGTAAAGAAAAATAAATCAAAAATTCGGAAACTTAAATTTTTAATATTCTGCCTCCTATTCACTTCTCATTTTTCTTAATAAGACACATTTTTTGGAGAAACTTAAAGAACTAATATTGGTAAATAGCTACCGAGCGAAGCCGGGCGGTCAACTAGTTAAAAATTGTCAACAAAATTGTCGAATTTAGGAAAGTACCATCCACATCAGATCGGAGCGCATTCAATGTATTCTGAAAAAGTCACTCTTTAGAGCAGATTTTGGGCTGTCGGCGTTATCGGTCCATTTATATTTGATATCGACGTTGGTCATGGCCAATTTCTTTTGACCTGAATTAGATAATATGGACACCAACGATATGTGGTTTCAACAGTAAAGCGCTACGTGAAACACAACTTATGCCACATTGAAAATTCTGCGCGAGCAATTTGAGAACATGGTCATCTCATGTAGAGGTTATATGATCTGGCAACCAAGATAATGTGATTTTACTCCGTACATTTCTGTGGACCATTGATAAAACAACTTAAGTAGAATTCTCAAATTTGTGAGGAGATCGTAAAAACTGTTGAATTGTATTTCAATATGGAAATATATTAACTTGAAGTTGAAAAAATATAAATTTATCGTATTTTAATATGGTTTTTATATTTTAATGAACATTATTGAATTAATATGACACGTTCTTGTTTTTAAGTTGCAGTTTTTCCCTAAGTGTATATATAAGTTTGTCATTCCGTTTGTAGTTTCTACATTTTTCATTTGCGACCCCATAAAATGTACATATTCTGCATCGCTATAGATAGCGGAATCGGTATAGCCATGTCCGTCTGTCTGTCTGTCCATCTATCCGCCTGTCCATCTGAAATCAACATTCCAAATCCCTAAATAATTTACAAATATGACTGACAGCGAGTTTTTTTTTCACCAAAAAAAATTTTTTGTTGTAAAATTTTTTTAACATATAAATAAAAAAAAATTAATTTTAAATACATTTTTAGCCCTAACATTTTGTTCGCTAATAAATTATAAAAAAAATTAAATAAATTTTTTTTTTTTTAAATTTAGTTTACAAAACAATATATTTAACTTTTTTTAAAGTATAATAAAGTATAAAATATAGCACTTTAAAACTTATTACCGGATGATGATTGAATAATAACGCATTTACTGCTCTTCCATATTGCTGGGCATTTCCTTTATATAGTATATAGAAATTATTACATACAACTTCCCCTCCAGTTTTGTTTTCCTAAATTTTAAAAATCCATATCTTGAGTTTCAAGCATTTTTTTAATTTCTCTTTTTGATTATGAATCGTACGACTTAGTACTATTTGCTGGAAAATATAAATTTTTAATTTTTTTTTTAAGTTAATAAAATCAAAAATTCTATTTCCCTAAATTAAAAAAGTACGAAAAACTGAAAACAAAATTAATCTATTTTGATAATTTTATTTAAGAAATTGCATACAATATGAAATAGTATCAACATCTAAATAGATTTTCTATTCAAATTTCACAATATTTCAAAAAATTAAATTTTTTTATTTTATGAAATATTTCCATATATTTTACTGGTCAAAAAAAAAAAAAAAAATAAGAAAAAATTAAGTCTTGGTTTCAAAATTTAGCACCTTAAAACTTTTTACCGGATGATGATTGAATAATAACGCATGTATTGCTCTTCAATATTGCTGGGCATTTCTTTTATATAGTATATAGAAATTATTACATGCAACTTCCCCGCCAGTTTTGTTTTACGAAATTTTAAAAATCCATATCTTGAGTTTCAAGCATTTTTTTAAATATCTCTTTTTGATTATGAATCGTACGATTTATTATTATTTTTGGAAAATATAAATTTTTAATTTTTTTTAATTTAAAAAAAACAAAATTTCTATTTCCCTAAATTAAAAAAGGAAGAAAAATTAAAAATATAGTTAGTCGATTTTCATAATTTGTTTAAGAAATTGCATACAATATATATTGATATCAACATCTAAATAAATTTTCTATTCAAATTTCACAATATTTTAGAATAATAAATTTTTTTATTTTATGAAATATTTTCATAAATTTTACTGGCCAAAAAAATATAAAAAAAAATTAAGTCTTGGTTTCAAAATTAGCACCTTAAAACTTTTTACCGGATGATGATTGAATAATAACTCAAATATTGCTCCTCCAAATTGCTGAGCCAGTTCGTTTATATAGTATATAAAAATCGTTACATACAACTTCCCCGCCAGTTTTGTTTTCCTAAATTTCAAAAATCCATATCTCGAGTTTCAAGTATTTATTTTAATTTCTCTTTTTTATTATGAATCGTACGATTTATTACTATTTGCTGGAAAATATAAATTTAAAATTTTTTTTAATTTATTAAAATCAAAATTTCTATTTCCCTAAATTACAAAAGTAAGAAAAACTAAAAATAAAATTAATCGATTTTCATAATTTGTTTAAGAAATTGCATTCAATATATATTGATATCAACATCTAAATAGATTTTTTATTCAAATTTCACAATATTTCAAAATAATAATTTTTTTTATTTTATGAAATTTTTCCATAAATTTTATTGGTCAAAAAAAAAAAAAAAAAAAAAAAAAAAAAAATAAGAAAAAATTAAGTCTTGGTTTCAAAATTTAGCACCTTAGAACTTTTTACCGGATGAAGATTCAAGAATAACGCAAATATTGCTTCTCCAAATTGCTGAGTCAGTTCATTTATATAGTATGTAAAAATCGTTACATACAACTTCCCCGCCAGTTTTGTTTTCCTAAATTTCAAAAATCCATATCTTGAGTTTCAAGCATTTATTTTAATTTCTCTTTTTGATTATGAATCGTACGATTTAGTACTATTTGCTGGAAAATATATATGTTAAATTTTTTTTAATTTAATTAAAAGCAAAATTTCTATTTCCCTAAATTAAAAAAGTAAGAAAAACTAAAAATAAAATGAATAAATTTTCATAATTTTATTTAAGAAATTGTATACAATATGAAATAATATCAACATCTAAATAGATTTCTTTTCAAATTTCACAATATTTCAAAATAATAATTTTTTTTTTTTTTATGAAATTATGAAAATATTACTGGTCAAAAAAAAAAAAATAAATAAAAAAAATTAAGTCTTGGTTTCCAAAATTTAGCACCTTAGAACTTTTTACCGGTTGAAGATTCAATAATAACGCAAATATTGCTCCACCAAATTGCTGAGTCAGTTCGTTTATATAGTATATAAAAATCGTTACATACAACTTCCCCGCCAGTTTTGTTTTCCTAAATTTCAAAAATCCATATCTTGAGTTTCAAGCATTTATTTTAATTTCTCTTTTTGATTATGAATCGTACGATTTATTACTATTCGCTGGAAAATATTAATTTTTAATTTAATAAAAGCCAAATTTCTATTTCCCTAATTAAAAAAGTAAGAAAAACTAAAAATAAAATTAATCGGTTTTTTAATTTGTTTAAGAAATTACATACAATATATATTGATATCAACATCTAAATAGATTTTATATTCAAATTTCACAATATTTCAAAATATAAATTTTTTTATTTTATGAAATATTTCCATAAATTTTACTTGAGAAAAAAAAAAAAAATAAGAAAAAATTAAGTCTTGGTTTCAAAATTTAGCACCTTTAAACTTTTTACCGGATGATGATTGAATAATAACGCAAATATTGCTCCTCCAAATTGCTGAGCCAGTTCGTTTATATAGTATATAAAAATGGATACATACAACTTCCCCGCCAGTTTTGTTTTCCTAAATTTAAAAAATCCATATCTTGAGTTCCAAATATTTTTTGTTTTAATTTTATTTTGTAAATTTGATAAAATTAAAATTTCTATTTCCCTAAATTAAAAAAGTACGAAAAACTAAAAATAAAATAAATAACTAATTACTAAAGGGCAGTACAAAATAAACGTTTAATATGACCACACTCTATATTAATTATTGACACTAAAATGACAAATGATCTCATGCTAGATATCCTGGGATGTCAATATACTTAAGCAAAAAAAAAAACTGTATGAGAATTATATCAACACAACTTGTATAAAACCACTTTATACGAATTACTCGCAAAAAAGTGAGGTTCAAAAGAAACGTTAAAAGTGATTACTTAGAGACATTTAAGTGACAATTGTCTTCATGCTATGACCCAAAATATATAAATTGGAGTCAGCTGAGTGATCAGATATTAGTGACAATTTCTTTCTACAAGGCATACATTCTATGTGTTAACTGCTGGGATATTATATTTAATGCTGTAAAGTTTAAGTTTTTGAGTATGTGAATTTTTTATCTTGATAATAATCTATTGAATCTTTATGTTTTTTATTTTACTTATACATCTTTTGGGCTACCCCGACTTACCTATTGGTATGTTTTTATATTGTACATAAACCATGGCTTGTTCATCAAAGATGCCAAAGTGTTAGCTTGTATACTCAAGAAGTTATTTGAAGATCAAAGGAAATCTAAAAAAAATATCATAGATATTCATTCTTTAAACGTTTAATGATGTAAAACTTCAGTATTACTTACTTGAGTCTCATTCTTCTGGTTGGCAGCAAATATATATACTTCTAAATTTGTGTCCAATTTATTCAAGTTTCTTTTATTCAAATTTGTGCACCTTATATCAATGACATATTTATCATCATTTAATATGTTGATGCTTCATGACCCCTAAACTCTTAGAACGAAATTAGCTATTGACTACTTTTGACAATATGCTGATTTAGTTTGAATCTACAATAAAAAAATAAAATAAATAGATGACAATTGCAACATCAATGATGTTGAAATTGGCCCAAGGATAGAAGAGAAATGTGAAATACTAAAAAATAAAAATGCAAAGAATTCGAAGTCAACAGAAAAACTACAATAGATCAAGCAGCGAAGTCAATTTTTATTTAAGCTATTTGGGTATGAAACATGTACAACCAAAAGGACACAGAAGATTATACAAATGCAACATAAATATATCTTTAAATAAAAACCTACTTTATGTAAAAAAGGAATATATAGCTATTTATATGAGTTGCTTTATCTTATTCTAGAATTTTTTATCGTATATACTAACAAACAAAAAGTGTGAAAATTAAATTAATTGCCATTTGACTCCTCCTATTGATCATTGGCAATAATTTATTTTTTTTAACAATAAAATATTGTCATCGAAGATGACAAAACGAAGATGACTGAAAATGTCGAAAACTAGGGGGCAACTTTAAAAAGGAAGAGCATCGAAATTAATAAGTAAAATTGTAAGTCACTCAACGTCTTATATATATAATTTGATGAGATCGTAATTCATTAAAGTGGAGCTTTGGTATTTAAGCTTGTGTGCTGCTATGTATGTAGAGTCGAGCACAATTTTAACTAACAATTGTTATAACCTAATATATATGGTGAAATCCCAGAATTTGTTCACATCACTGAATCTGATTTATAAAGTGTCTTTAATATGGACTTCCGAACATAGACTGTTGATAGCGGCCATATTGTTGAAGCTACATCTCACAGTGGAGCAGAATCAAAATTTGTTTAAAATAAATATAAACGGTTGGTTCGATCGGGATAATCCACATTTATTCCAGGCTAATTTTTTTCTTGTTTGTATTAGTTAATGCCAAAAATATGCCACTTTAAAACGCAGTCCTTCAAAAATATTCCACTTTTTCACATTTTTGCATAAAATTAAGTCACAACCTTTGACTTGTTGTTGAATAAAATATTTAGAAATGTCAGGTTTTATTCTGGCTCACTGTGCATTTGTCGAATTGGCTATATATTATTCAGTATGTTTAGCTAAATCACCATGGATGGATACAGCGTTCAGAAGGACGTGCAAATGATAAATTTTTTTTTTTTATCAAATTGGGTGGACTTGCTTCGACACTTTTTCTAAGATAACAAAGAATGGTGTCGAATTAGGAACAGTACAAATCCAATTGGGATCCAAAAGCGTCTAATATATCCCGAAAAACTCACTGTTTGGTGTAGATTATGGGTTGTCGGTTTTATTGCTCCACATTTCTTTGTAAACGACTATCACTGTAAACACCAAGCGCAGCAGCGCTGTAGGTCGATGATTACCAATTTATTTTGTCCTGAATTGGATGATATGTACACCAACATGCTTTCAACCGAACGACGCTATGTGCCTCACAGCTCATGTCACATTTAACATTCTGCAAGTGCGACTGTCCACCAATACAGTGCGATTTGACCGCGTTAGACTTTTTATTGTGAGTCAAATTCTGCTGGATTTATACACCAGAGTCATTAAAAATTGGACATTTAGAATACGCTACCAACTGAAGTCACGGCGGACATTTGCTCAATGTTATTTTCCATACATAATGCTGTCGATATGATACCTCACATGCACTTTGTTATATTTGAATTTAAATATAAGAAATGCTTAATGAAAACCACTTACTAGCTAATAATTTGTAAAGTAAAGTTCAGTTCCCCAAGGAGAAGGTGTCTGACATTAACCACACGAGTTATATAGTCGTAAAGTCGTGAAGACGGCATTGTAGCCCTGGTAAAGAAGTAACAATAAAATATATTTTTGAAAAGTTTTTTTTTTTAAATTTGTTTAAATATTCAATGTATTTAACATAAATGAATTTGATATGGTTGAGAATATATATTTATGACTATGAAAGGACAACCATGTGCCATTAAAAATTTTGTTTAATTTTTTCAGCCTTTTTGATTGCACTATGTCAATATAGTCATAACAATTTTAAAACTATCCACGCTTTGATACATAAAACGCAAGCCATTTACAAAATTTTCCAACTCCAACACTCCCTGTATTAACACGCCTCACCCAAGCTGCAACAAAACTTATTTATGTTGTCGTATATTAAGTTTAGTTGCTTTCATATTTTATGGTGTATTTTTTCCCTTTCCGTATATTTTTTTTCTGTGAATGTCATCATAGTCGTTGCAGTTTTCGTTTAAGGTTTTTGTTTTAACTGGGACATGAATAATGATACTAAATTTGTTTTGCATGTATTTTTTTCGCCATGTCTTCTGCAGATTTTTGGAAATTTTTTGTAGTGTTTCGAGTAGATTTTAGGGGGTCCACTAAAATATTATTATAATGACAAAAAAATGTTTTTATTCGAGAATACAAGCAGCTTATTCTAAATACATTTTCCGGACAATAATATAAAGACTAATTGTTTAAAGTTTATCTATGACTTTAAAAAAAAAAATTGGTTACCCTAAGCTTGTTGCATTTCATGATTTAATATTTCTATTGATAAGTATTTTCTTAAAACAGGGCGTCTTTAAAGAGACCAAAGTGCAGCTTCTAAAGGAAATCTAATAAATTGTCATTGATATTCCTTCTTTGACAATGTTTAACGAAATAAAACGTTTGTATTTTTTTACTTGCGTTTCCTTCTTCAATTTGTATGAAAATTTTTCTGTTTGGCAGCAAATCATTATATTTTTATTTCTTTGTAGTGATATAAAATTTTATGCAAGAATTTCAAAATTTTAATATACAACATTCGTTTAAAAAGGAAAATTTTTTTTCATATCAAAAAATTCAATATGACATTCTATGTCATCTAAAATATTTGGTTATATAATTAAATTAAATTAATTAATTCGTACAACTGAATATGGTTGCAAAAACAATAGTGTTTATTCAAATAAAAAAAAAAACTTATTTTTGATCTATACTTAACCATGATTTTTAGATACATTTTTGGTATACTGCAAATTTTATTGTACTGAATCTTCATAGCACTTGTACATTCATCTTGAAAATTTAAATGTACACGTAGTTTAAAACATTCCTACTAACTATTTACAGCAGAATAAACAAACATTTCATTAGAGCTAGAAATTTGTGTTATTTCTCGCATTAGGAACACTTTGTTTGTAAGAAAGGAGTAAGTTTAGAAAACTGTAATGAAAATGTTATTACATTTTTGCTACCAGAAGTTTCATTTATACAATTCCTTTTTTACTATTGTTACTACGCTATTATCATTTGTTTCATAGAACAATTAACGTAAGTTTTATTTATATAGTTAAAAAAAAATTGCTAGTAAATTAAAGTGAAATAAATCAAACTTTGAATTTGGTTTTATGCAATATTTTCTTTTCTTAATTGTATGTTTGTTACGAATAAATAAATGATTTTTAAATTGAAATACGAAAATTTAGTTCCCTTAAGTTAAACTCATCTTCTTATGTGATGATAGTAATTTCTCAAAAATCTATTGCTATGATTTAATGAATATATTTAAAGATTTTTTTTTGTGTTTTGTTCACAAAAAATTCTAATTTATTTTGTGTAACCAGAGAAACACGACGCAAACCGGAGCGACGGAAAACGGAGCACGATTTTCCATATATTTGTATTAATTTTCATTTAACTGGTTCCGAGCTTTATAATTTTAGCTGAAAAGATAGAATTTTCAATAAAAAAAATACCATATTAACGATGCAAATTGAAGTACTAACGACGCAACTTCCAAGCCATGCGACGCAAACTGAAACAAAAACGATGCAACTTCGAAATCACAGAAATTTTAAAAAGACGAAAGTTCGAAACGACGCAGAACGTAGAGAACGGGGTATTAGTGCATATATATAAACCGCTGTACCAAATGTTATCAAGATCTGCCCACAGTTGATCATAACCCCATAGAAGGACCTCTTTCGAAAAAAAAAACAGATTTTCATTAAGGTTTTTATAGTGATTTCTGTCACTTTGTTCGAACAGGTAATCCATCTCCGTTTAAAATAAACATTTATTTGTGCTCTTCAATTCTCTTTTAACTAGAGACAAATGTCTATCCGCTATTTAGCTCCAGGCAAATACCACATAATCTAAATACAAATACCACATTATTGTTTTGTACCAATCCAGACCTTGTTTACCATAGTGACAGGATGCCAAGTCAGGCCAAAAATAAGTGGACACATTATGAATGGAAATTACGGTATTTATAGAGCCCTTTGTAAAAAACCTTTGGCTTCACTTCCCACTACAGCTATTACTTGCCATGCCAAGAACTTTTTGAAAAAATTTAGTGCTTTTGGGTCCTTGAACCGGAAGCTGCGAAAAATTTTCCAGAATATACGTTTCGTCATCCATTATGCAGAAGGTATATTTTTTTAAATAAAGTTTGACTTCAATTTCCGTGCTCTGTCTTTGGCCTCTATATTTTTAGCAGAGTTCCTCTGAGGAACTTCTTGAGCCTTGTATGTTTTAAAACCTATCAAATACTCCGAGTACTGCTTTCCTACCGGATGTCTTGGAAGGTTTTTTGAAAATGCTTTCTATTTATTGAGTTTAGAAACATCTTACGGACCATTTCTTCTACCAGAATCAGGTTTTGTATCAACGGATAAGTTCTATCGATACTGTTTTATAACATTTAGATCAGTTTGACGGCTGAACTTTAATTGTTTGGCCAACTTTTTGTGGGACAAAGTTGGGTTTTGTTCAAAATATTTAATAATTTTAGTACGCACTTTTTTCTCATCACTCAATTTCACACAAATGAAATTAGTTGACATTAAACATAATAACAGACACACTTTTCAAAGGTAACCTGATCACTACAATCCATGACCGTACCATATTGCTGGTGGGTCTATAATATTCGGCACAGCTGAATAAAACACTCTTGTTTAGCTTGTTGTTGTTTTCCGTGATATTGTTTGTATTATTTGGTCTTGTTTGTTTTTTGAATAAGGAAACTTAGCAACTACTTTTTGGTTTCTCTTTATATTTGATGGCAATTAATTAAGTCTGTAATTAGACAATAAGTAACATATTTATTACATACCACTACCAGTTACATGTAACGGTGTCAGTATCAGACAATGAGGGTGGTGTTTAAACTGCAAGTATGTCTGCTATATAAGCAATTTTAGAAAGTTTCATAACAAGTAACTTTGGTTCTAACAAACTAAAGTTGACCACTTATTTTGTGTTTTTCCAATTGCAATTATTGATAGAGTTAAAGACGCTCTTTATAAAATGGTGTCCATTACTGCTGTTGCTAGAAAAAACAATATATATTCCCTACTTTCAAGTTTGTTTCACAAAGATAACAAAAGCTGAGGAATGACTGCTTATTCCGCATATAAAAACAAAGCAATATTCCTGTGTTTAACCCATACTAATGGAAGTGTTATGAGTAAAATAAACCAGCAAAATAAAAATTATATGATTTATTGGAAATTGCACAGATTTATGCTTGATGTTACCTTTGCAAACTTTTTTATATTCAATCATTTATATAAGAATTTTTTTTAAACTCTTTATCTTTCTTCACCTACTCATTTAATCTTTAACACATCTTAACAGCTGATGAGTAAAAAAATAAACTTCTTTTTCTCCCAAAAAATATCAATATTTATAAAGCTATAAAAATATTGTGTATATCGTTTAAACATAAATTCATGCTGTTTAATTCATCATTCATCTTACCATTTAAAAGTAGGCTCTTGGTTAATCTTTAACAATTTTTAAGCACCCTTCTGTACAAATACTTCAATAATAAAAGCCAACAATTAGGACAAGCGCAGTATGAAAACTGAAAGAAAAAAATCACAGAGAAAACCGTGCAACGAATTAAAAACTGTTTATAACTGTTGAACCAGTGAGTGTTTCAATGAATGTAAGGTTTGGATGATATTTACAGAGAATTAAGTTGCATATTGCTTAAAGTTGGCAGTATTTCCTGCACAGCATTTGCCAACGCAAAATCAAGTTAAAAGAAGAATTAAGGACTTGATTGATTAAGCAGTCTATGAAGATTACAAACGAATAATTTGTTTAAGCGACGAAAAAGTGAAATGTACTTTAATTAGATTTGAAATTGAAAGCGAATCGTTTTTTTTTTCATCTAAGCGAAAGAGATTAAAATACTGTGGATAAGAAGGAAGATTAAGTGATAATAAATACATGATATACTAACGCTATCTAAATATACAAATAAATTGAGTAACAATAAATGTAGTTTGCGGATAATTTGTAGGACTATTGTATATTGAAATAAATTACCCATTTCAGACAACCTGTCACTTGAAGCCAACGAACGAGATATTATAGGGAGACCCTGATCACGAGAATCCATTTTGAATGAGAACTTCATTTGCATTCAACCCGTACAAAGAATTCTAATAATTGATTGGGTGAATTCACATGTCAAGCAGAAATACTATATGGTCAAAATATTTGGCCACTGAAATTTTATTTGATTTGGTGATTTGTTTAGAACTAGCAATTCCGGTTCGTTCCGCTTCACCAATCATAGCTAAACTATGAAAGGATTTTGTAACAAATATTTATCTATCTAATAACAAATAAACTATAAACAGTTATGATATCAAATAATATCATCGAAACACCCATTATTATGATATTTTTTTAAGACTGCACAGAAAAATAATGAAAAAGCATCAAAAATTATCCTCTTTGTAGACTAATCACTCACAACCATATATCCTCTATTAGAAGAACAAAAAAACACCATTAGTTATCCCTATGTTCGATTCCAGCTTCACTCTGATACACATCAGCTATCTTTTATGTCCGTAAGACTAATCATTTGTAATATTAAAAAAGTACAATTTAGAAGAAAAAGAACTAATATGAGAGATCACAGATTAAGTTTCCACTTTTAAGAAAAAATATAACGGTGAATTCATTAAAAACTACTTTTTTATTCAAACAAAATCTGTTTGCATTTAGTCACTGACTGCATATGAATTGCTTTGCGCTAATTGTATTTTTGTGTTGATTAGTTAAAATGCTAATTTGATTAGTAACTAACAAGTGTTTTGGAATTTTTGGCAAGAACATAATTGTTTTACAAACTATTTCATGTGAAAATTTACAAAAATGACAAAAAACTACAGACATTGGTAAAACCACAATCAAATCATGGAAGATCAAGAATAGAAAAGTATCAGAAACAGCTGCGGAACACGAATCACGTATTAAGGAAAATCTAGAAAGGGCATCTATGTTAGAGCCGCAGAAAAGGAAAGAGAACGCGTTGCAGTGCATTTTCATCGGAAGCTGCAGAGACACCACAACAGCATATAAGCCAATCGCTCCCAGACGGCTTGGTCAAGAGAAAGAATCGTTTTAAAGTTGCCTGCTTTTCATTACAATAAGGATAGAAGTCACAAGGACGTACTGATTGGCGCAATGAACACACTTTGCTTACATTGCAGTGTTTTGAAGTTCCCTAAGAAATCCCTAGGAATGTGCTGTTCGGAGGGTAAAGTTGTTCTGCCACCAATTATTGAGCCGCATGAGCCGCTTCTAATGCCTCCACATGTATTAACATTGAAGGTTGGATCACTGATAAATTATTCAACGGAACAAGACTTACCGTCAAAAGATGTTCACCAAATTTAAATGAGGCAACAGTCATCGGTGGCAGATTCCACGTATACCGATGATTTCCAACGAGTTACCATTTGAATTCAAGCGGTTCCAGTTCCCATTTGGTCTTGCCTTTACTATAACCATCCACAAAGCACAAAACCAATCGTTGACTATTGCTGATTTATATTTGCAAAGATCATGTTTTTCATACGGTCAATTGTACATGGCTTGCTCTCGAGATGACACATCAATTAATTTATATATTTTTACTCCACGTTAAGAAACTAGAAACATTGTAAATATATCCCCTGGCTTTAATTAAATTCCCATTTACCTTAAATACATTCGTTTCTTTTTTTAAGGGCATATCATGGCACTGTACTTAAAGATATCTGCTACAGCTTTGTCATATGACCACCTTATCCACCGTCATTTTCAAAGTCAGGTGCTCTAGTCCGGGGGAGTCCGTGCTTTAGTTTTGTCGGACACTGTATTTTAATAAAGAATACGCAACACCAGCCATGCAAGTAAATATTTAATATTTTTTAAATTCTTTTGATCTACAACCCAATTCAATACAAATCATTTAAACAAATATATTCAGTTTTGTTGTATTTTACGGTTATGTAAATAGTGGAGCTTATACAAAAAAATAGAAGGTATTCTGGAAAAAGACCATAAATGAAGTTGCTTTTGGAAATATTGAGATTTTGTGTTAACTAAGTAGAACGCAGAAGGTTTGGGTAATATTTTGTTAAACAGTAATTTGAGATTATGCGAGAATGCGAATAAATTAAGAATAACTTTAAGACATTATTAACTGTATTGCAATTTTTGATTACATTCTAGATTATTGTCTGTGAAGTAGCCATTGAACTTATTACAAAATGTGTATACTTATATAATGATGATTTAGTAGAAATTTACATCATTCCTTAAAAATATCAATATCGGATCAAATGAATACCAAACTACATCAAGAATATAAACATATCTTAATGTGAAACGTAGCTGCAAAAAAAAATAAAAAATATATATAAAGCCTCAATTCAAACCAATGTTAAAAACCTTAAAGGAAAATAAACGCACAAAAGCTAATAAAAAATGCAAAATAACCCAAACACGAGCAAAAAAAAACGACAGAAACAGAAACAGAACCAGGTAACTAAATTGGGCTAAACAGGAAGGAAGATAAATAAATGGAAAAAATATGTCATAACTACAAAACGCAATACTCAACATAAATAGTGTTTTCCGCTACCACACAAAACGTGAGAGAGAAACACACTTTTATAGCTTCACTTTATCAGTAATATATAAATTTGCGTAGAATTTGCTATTGTATGTATAAATATGTATGTATTATTTATGTGTGTATAAGCATTGCATAGACCAGATTTTTATTTATTTACAATAGTGTGTGTTGTATTTTTTATTTTACACAGATTCAATCGAAAACACCTGTGGTTCACATAAGTTTTACCACAACAAAACAAAATTTCAGCAGCCAAATATAAAAACTGCGGCATTTTGTCGTTACTATGTAGTTCATTAAATAAACGTATGCAACATTTATAGTAAAAATTCATCATAATCGCATAAGCTTTATGTAATGCAGCAGAGTTTTGGTGAAAAGTAGGCTGTCGTTTAAAGTAGCTAGAAAATTAAAATTTAAATTATTAATTTCATAATTTCCGGAATTTATTAAATACTTAGTCAAATGTCAAAAGGACAAAATCAACACATTGTTATTAGTATCCAAAAATCTATAAAATTTTGGTAATGCTATATTTTAGTTCATGTAAATATGGTGGATAAAGAAGGCAGGTATTAATTAATACATCGTGAGACAATTTTAATTTTTTTACTGGACTTAAAGGAGACCATATGCACATGAAACTAGACATCGCATTAGTCGTTCTCAGTTTTTCATTTTCCGAACTTTTCTCATTTTTAACCCTAACCGTACTGATACGTGTACCCCAGTACCCATACGTACTTTGAAGTGCAACTTTTCTCAAGCAAAATAAAATACAAATTTTAGGTTCCGCAAGTTCCTTCAGATAACCATTTTCTGAAGTATTTTCATATATAAAGTACTATTGATTCGTTTGGTTTGACTCTGGAGCCACCCAAAGTCAAATAGTCCTTTCCCAGGAACTTTTCCAGGTGGCAGCGACCGTTTATTTGCAAATGTCAAATTATATATCGATTAGTTGTATCCGATTGGCCTGCAGAATCATGGAAAACTTCCTTAGGGATGATCTTATTTGTAATCGTATCGTGTTATTTGAATATCATTGGCTCTATAGTTTATATTTTTAGTTGCCAAATCCACTCCAAGTTATGTCAAAAATCCTCGACGAGAGCTTCGTTTTTTGAAGCTTGGATCTAGGCTGGAGTATGCACCCAATGCATCTACGTCAATCATGCTGAAAAAACAGCCAATGGGCATATCTTTGTTTTGCGTTTGGTGGTATGCTTAGACACCACCTGGTCCATACCATTTACTCCGCCTTTTTGTTTTGTTGTAGAAGTCGTTAATCTCCTCTTTTCCAATAATAGCTGGCTTCCCTCGAGTATAATGCATTATTGACAGAAATAAAATACACTTCCTCTTCTTGGTCACAACAAATAAAAGTGTTCCGATTTTGTTGAAAGCATATCGGGGTTTACCTATATCCTCCGTTGTGTTTGGCTGTAGCTCGTTTTCTTCTAAATTGTAGTAGATTGGCCAAAGGGAGTAAAGTAAACTAATTGTGTGTTACATTTATTCCAAATTTTTTGTAGAAATCCACTGGATCTAGAACGATGTTTTCTCCTACATTTACCTATCGCTGACCACCAGGTGGCTTGCCTGCATTAATGATTCCATACAATGGATAGTTATTGGCTGTGTAACACAACCAAAATATTTTAGTTCCGTATTTAACTGGCTTCGAGGTAATATTTTGAGTGAATCCGGTTCCGCCTCCAAATGGAAATAACTGTTCGGCGACTGTCACATTTCAATCTGGAAAAAATGTAAAAGTAGATTCTGAATCAATATATTCCATATATCGGAGATAGTAGCGCTTTTATCTGTTTGTTTGCGTGATGTAGTATTTTCTGAAATCTATCGCGACTTGACGATACTTAGTATAAAGGATGACTGTAATTTCCCTAACGAATTGAAGGAGGATCATCGTTGCCACCATTTATAATCATGATCAGTAAAATTCCAATAAAAGCATAAAGTTCTTCCATTGAAATCAATAAATTTGAACAAAAACGGACAAATAAACACACGGGTACCCGGGTACCTTTTTCAGGAGTCTACGTGTGTAAATATTGTCAGTACGGTTAGAGTTAAAGAACTTAAAAATTTTAAGGATATACAAATGTCTAAACCAGTGAAGCAAACCTGTTACTTACTGCTTATGGTGAATGTGTTCCATCGGCTTCAACGTGCGAGAGGTGCTCTGTCTGGTTCAAATGTGGTGACACGAAAGACAAATATCACCCAGGCCAGCCAAAAAATGTGAAGATTGTTGTCAAACTCAATAAAAGCTTGCAAAATCAAAACGTTTGTAAGCAGCAAGATAGATCTTAAAGCAGAAAAATTTGGATATCATACTAATTAAAGCTGAGAGACCTTGAAAGATGATTTTGTATGTCTTGTTCCTTAAACGCTATAAAAGGAAATCCATTACGATAACCCAAAACGTAAGAGATCGTATATGAAGCCCGGCCAACCAGTCGATTCGACACCAAAGCCAAATATCCATTGCGTTAAAGTTTTTTCGTTATATCTCAGCCATTTGTTGGCAGACTTTCACGATTTTAAATAGCAACCGAGTGGGAAGAATTCTCGATATATTGATGTATGGCTATATCGATTTCACAATCTATAACGATGTAGAAATGTAGAAATTACAAACGGAATGACAAACTTATATATACCCTTGCCACTCATGGTGAAGGGCATAAAAATCAATTATCAACTCAGTACGTATGATTAATATTTATTACGTCACACAATAATATACATTATACGCCTTCGTTATGAACTGAAAACATAATTTATCCCAACGCCAAATAATTTTTTAATTAATTCACTTTACTTCTAAAACCAAAATTCTTGTGGTTTTAAAACACCGTATTATTCATACTGCTTCACCACAACTAACTCACTTTATTATGTAGAATATACATTTTCTGAAAATCACTTAAAAAGTTTGTTTCGTATGTTTGTTTCTACTTTTTCCATTGAGCTTAAGCAAAAGTTAAATAAATGCTACAAAATAACAGAAATTCATATTAAACGTTAAATAAACAGAAAATCCATAAACAAAATTTAAAGATTTTCCCAAAGGAAATCGGAAGTCTTTACATTTCGTTGGCATTTAATAACTTTGTATGTTTATTTGTTTGGCTTACGTCTGTTTATATATCGATGGCTTTAAGTATTCATACATTAATGCCAATTTTGTTTCACATATGCGTAAATATTCATAAATACATACATTTGTAAGTAGTTATTTTCCAAAATACCACTTTGGTGCGTTCAAAATTGAAGTGGGTTGGAAAAAGGTAATACTTGTTGGAAATTGAAAAAACAAAAATACCATTCAAGTGCGTACCAAATTGAGGTTATTTGGAAAATTCTAATACTTGTTGGAAATTGAATAAGTTTGTGCTTATACAAAATTTAACTTTATGTAGTTACAAGATTATAATGACAAATACAGAAGTGGGAAAAACCTGAAGTAGTTGTATTAATTTTAACTAAGTACAATAGAATCGTTGATAAATAATGAAAAGTTGTAGGATGAATTGCAGGGTGTTCTCAGCTATTTGGCCAAAATTGGATGCAATTCTCATGTTTTTAGCACGACAGATAACCAGTCACTGCTCATGTGGAGTCTTCATTGGAAAAAAGGATATGGGAGGATATTGAGACACTACAAACTGTAAAACATATTCTATGTAACTTTCCTATGTTACAGGGTTTCAGACAATATTGTCTAGTGGAAAGATATTATGATGAACTGGAGGATATATCTAGATATGAGGAAATTTAATTTTTTTAAGTACGTAGATCAGATGATCTCTTAAACATGATGACTAGTTAAAGAAAATGTATTAGAAAAATTTCAGTTTTACTTAATTGTAAGTAATACAATGATTACAAATATTGCTCCGAGCATAAGCAACATAAAAATATTGACACGGAAGGTGCGAAAAATTTTCCAGAACATACGTTTCATCGTCCGTTATGCAGTAGGTATATTTTTTTATAAAATTTGACTTCAGTTTCCAGTTTCCGATTACTCAACAAAGCTTATGGTGAATATGTCCCATCGGTTTCAATGTGCGATAGATGATTTTTTCTGTTCAGAAGTGGTGTTTTTGACACGGAAGACAAAGAGCTTGCAGAAAAGCACCAATGTCATTGAAAGGCAAGGTACTAAATTACGAATTGAAGCCGAGAGACCTTGAAAAACGATGTCCAAAATAAAATAAAACATTTTTGCAACGGAGCATAAGAGATCATACATTAAGTCCGGCCAACCAGTCGAATCGACGCCCAAGTCAAATATCCATGGAGCTAAGGTCATGCTCTATATTTGGTGGGAGCAAAAGGGTCATGAAATCCGGCCAGACCATCACAGGGAACTTATACCGATCGCAACTGATTTGTGTGAGGCGAGCATTGTCCCAAAAATGGCCAGAATATGTGACCAGATACCGTAATATTCTTCCGTGGCAATGCTCGGCCACATATTGCAATACCGGTTAAAAAGTATATAGAATGTAGTGGCTGAGAAGTTTTGCCTCAGCCGCTTTTAGCTAAGACCATGCCCTGTCCAACTATGATTTGTTTCGATCTATGCAGAACGCTGTGTCTGGGATAAGCTTCACTTCAGAACAGAGTGTCCGAAATTGGTTTGATTTCTTCGTGGCATTAAAAGATGAACAGTTCCTTTGGTTCAGAATACATATGCTGGCAGAAAGATGAGAAATGGTCATTGCACAAATTGTATTGTACAAATGTTTTTAAATAAAAACTAAAACTCGTACACCCAACATATACAAATATATATTTTTGGATCCGCGACCAATATTTTGAAATGTTAAAAATCGTATGACAAAATAAAAATTGTATTAATCAGCCAAAGCATTGTCGTTTTAAACGACAAACAGCTGTTTTGCCGCTCACTAATAATCTTAGTCGAAAGAAAACAAATACGAACGATAACGTAAGCAACTCAATACAAAATTGTGGCTCACTATTTAAATTTTCTGATATTTGTTCGAGCTGAAATATCAAATTCATTCACTTTTTATTTACTGTCGTCTGTACATATTTATTGATATACATTTGTGCAATATACAAAAAAAATTACATATATTTTCACTCATAATTTGACGCAAATACTACTTATTTTTCAACTAGCAAAAGTACTTACTTTTCTTCTTTCTTTAAATTACAAATTTTAAAACTAAACAATAACCGGAGGCTTTCTTAATCATTATGCAAAATCATAGCATACTTTTAAGGAATCAATGATATTAAATTATATTGCATTATTAAAAGAAATATGCATAATAACAAAAACTTTTATTTATATCCTACACCACCATAGTGGGGAGGGTATATTGGGTTAGTGATGATGTTTGTAATGTGCAAAAATATTGTCCCAACACCCACCTTAAAGGATAATTTTCTTGTTCTTCAATGTAAACCTTGTTTTTAATCAAACTACAGGTCGCAATTTTAAAAAAAAAATTCTACAAAATTTGGTACAAGGTTCTTTTCTATTGCCCCACGGACAAATCCTATTGAATTTTATTGGATTCGGTCCATTATTTCTCCTAGCCCTCATACGATTGCCCTATCTGAAAATAGTTAAACTCTCGTAAATATCTTAGTTACATGGATATCATAAATAAGTTTTATATAAGCCGAACACACAATATCAAATTTTGCGACGATCGGTGCATAATTTGTCATAGCTGATATATAAAAACAACTTCAGGAAATCACTGTATCTAGCTAAAATCTCTTAAAAACGTATCTAAATAAAATTCAAAACAAATAAGTTAAATATATACAAATGTCATGTAACCAAATTTTGTAACGATCAGTTCACAATTAGTCTTAGCTCCGATATAAATTTTAAAAGAAAACTTTTTGCAATCATAAACTCGTTATAGGGTATCATATGGTCTGGCTAGACCGATTATACTTTCTCACCCGTTTTGTATAGAAGATTTTTATTATCATTTATATTACCATTTATGAATACCCTTAAAAACAGGAACAATTTTTTTGGCTTAATCAAAAACATAAAGAGAAAAAATTTTACAAACTTTTCTATGCATAAAAGAAAATATTATTTTTGGGGTAAGAAAATAGCATGCAAATGTCACCACGGCAAATTAAAATAATCTTTATGGCATTTGCATAAACTATTTCAAAAATATCTGTGGTTTTTTTCAGCATTACTTAGAATATTTTTCCTTTTTTACTTAACTGCATATTTTACTTCTAAATAAAATAAGAAGATGGCAGAATAGATAAAATAAGTGATGCAAATTGCAGATATTGCCGCCAAAATAAACTTTCTTATTGGAATACAAAAAACATAGTTTTTCTATTATTGTTTGGAATGAGGGAAAAGTAATATGAAAATGGAAGCTATTTATATTAGTTTGATTGGAATTACTTTGGGTTTTATACAAATAGAAATTCAAGTCATGTGTGTAACGAAGTAAAATAATAAAATTGAATAATGATTGCTAAATTGTGCTAAAAGTTTTGCTGAAACGGAAATTAGGATTCAATTCATTGTATTCATTATTACATGTTTTATATATTCATAAAAACTAAAAGTTATCATCACGTTCGTTTAGTTTTAAAATTTTTATTTTAAATAAAGATAATAGCAAATAATTTCATAAGTTTTGGGAACTATTAGGAAGGTAAAATTGAAGTTAAATGTTTATCGATTTAGATATATTTTTTTAAGAAATTGCTTACAATATGAACTAATATGAACATCTAAAAAGATTTTCTATTCAACTTTTCAAAATAATAAATAAAATTTTTTTATACTTCCCTAAATTTTAGATTTTTAATAATAAATTGGAGTATATTAAGACATTTACATACAACTTCCCCGCCAGTTTTGTTTTCCTCAAATAAATAATCCATATCTTTAGTTCCAAGCATTATTTTTTAAATTTTTTTATGATTATGAATCGCACGATTTATTACTGTTTTTTGGGAAACTAAAATTTGTGAAATTTTTTTTGGAATTTTATAAAATCAAAATTAATATTTCCCAAAATTATGAAAGTGAGAAAAAATAAAAATAAAATTATTTATTTATGAACAAATATGAACATCTAAAAAGATTTTCTATTCAACTTTTCAAAATAATAAATAAAATTTTTTATATTTTCTTTACTTTTAGATTTTTAATAAAAAATTGGAGTATATTGAGAAATTTACACACAACTTCCCCGCCCCTTTTGTTTTCCTCAAATTTAAAAATCTATATCTTTAGTTCCAAGCATTATTTTTTTAATTTCCTTTTTGATTACGAATCGTACGATTTATGATTATTTTTTGGAAAACTAAAGTTTTGTAGTTTTTTTTTTGTAATTTGGTAAAATCAAAATTTATATTTCCCAAAAATATGAAAGTGAGAAAAAATAAAATTTATCGATTTTGATATATTTTTTTAAAAATTGCTTACAATATGAACTAATATAAACCTCTAAAATGAATTTCTATTTAAATTTTCAAAAAAACAAATAAAATTTTTTTTATATTTCCTTAAATTTTAGATTTTTAATAATAAATTGGAGTATATTGAGACATTTACACACAACTTCCCCGCCAGTTTTGTTTTCCTCAAATTTAAAAATCCATATCTTTAAATCCAAGCATTATTTTTTAATTTAATTTGTGATAATGAATCGTACGATTTATTACTATTTTTTGGAAAACTAAAATTTGTGAATTTTTTTTTTTTAAATTTTATAAATCAAAATTTATATTTCCAAAAATTATGAAAGTGACAAAAAATAAAAATAAAATTTATCGATTTTGATATATTTTTTTAAGAAATTGCTTACAATATGAACTAATCTTAGTTTTCATGATGGTTTACCTAATAAAATTAATGGTTTTTGAAATCTAAAATGCCTTCAGACTGATTTTTAACAGATTTTGAAAAGAAAATTCAACAACATTACAATACAATATACACAGTTTAACGAATTCGTAATTTACTAGAAACGCTTAATAAATAAGGAGCGAGATCGAAGAAACCTTAACACATGTTTTCCTAAAAATTGTTGACGCAAGTATTATTTGATTTTTTTTTTTTGCTCACTTCAGATAATATGTTTAATGTCAATTATGTTAATTTGTTGTTAATCTGACTAAAATGGGTGACGAGAAAAAATGCGTACTAAAATTATTAGAAAAGTTTAGGACCCAAAAGCAGACAAAATTTCCCAAAAAGTTCTTTGAATGGCAAGCAATATGCAAACATTTGTTACAAAGGGCTCTATAAATACTGAAATTTACATCAACAAATGCTTACAAAAGAGGATGCTTCCATTCGGAAGACTTTCTAATTTCTTATTTTTGGCTTGATTTTGCATGTTATCACTATATGACTAGCAACGTCTTGAGTGGTACAAGAACAATAAACTTTAAGGGTTTCCGGATAAGGTTCATACATTTTTTACTATTGAGTGAACTATAAAGATAATATTTTTTGTAAGTTGTAATAATAATTTCAGTGGTTTCTTTTTCATTAACATTTATGTATGTTAAGATCTCGTTAATTATAATTATAATTCCTTAATTTATATTTACAATTTTTTATTTCTCAATCTAAAGAAATGTCTCTAAAGAAATTTTTAAATTTTTACTTTTTGCAAGAAATCGATATACAGTAGTCATATCTGCCCACTGTAAAAATCTTACATCATTTTCTCTACTCTATCGCCAAAAAATATAGTTGTATACGTTTTCCACTTTCATTGTAATGTATAAAAATAAAAACTCTATTTTGCCTCTTCTGAAAATTTCTATATATTGAGTTAACTCTAGTAAGAGGAACCAGTGCGATATATATTTAAAAAAAATTATTAATATAAACTTCATATAAAATGCCGATTTGGAGTATGAGTTACAAAAATTAGCATTCATTGTTAAATATTAATCATACGCCTTTTTCGTGATTTTTAAAATTTCATAACATTTTTTCTTATCTAAATTTTGCTTTTAATTTAAACATATAAATTTTACCGCTAAAAACGTATGAAAACATATGAAAGATTTCATAAATAGGACCAAATATGTTTCAATGGTTGTAAATTTTATACATAATTGAGATTCATTATTTGCACAGAAGCTTAAGAAAATGATCACAATTGGTATGTGCGCTATAAAATCACACTCCACATACATATACACAACACGTTATATTATTGATTAGATACCAACAAAACAATGCTCGGTTTAATGAATTGTTCAATTTAATGACTGGATCATAATATTGTTCGTTGAACCAGGAAACCACTATACACACCAATTTGGGTAATGTCCAATTTCTACCAAGTTTAAACTAATCGGAACTCATATACAATTCTACTCACTATAAACCTTTTTAACAAAACAAAAATGTTTGACCCACAATTTCTTTGCAATAAAAATCGTAATATTTTACGTAAATAATACCAAGACCCTTCTGGGTTGTTTACATTTCCTTTACCTTTTGTAAAACATACATCTTTACAAGTTTGCCTTTTTAGTTGCTTCAGATGTAGCAATCAACATACATACTCACAAAATAATAAAAAATATTCCTTTGTTTTTTTTTTTGTTGTGTGTGTTTGCTTTCATCATTGTAAATGCCTTTCGCTCAAGATTTTACTTGAGGTGGATAAAAGTGGTCAACATCATTAGCCACATCATAATCATTATTATTAATAAATATTTGCTTTCTGCTTTTGATAACCTTGTTGTTATTTTATAATACTTACTTGTTGCTAAATTTTTTTTTTAGTTTTCATTATGTATCTTAAGGTCCTGTGGTAATAAGTTTTTATACGAAAAATGTGTGGAAAAATATAAAATGTATAATCCGTATACATACTTATTTCAAGCAATAGACTGCAGCAAAAAATGCATATACAAAAAAGTATACACACGACTATTAATAAGAAAAATATAAAACACGGTTATATACAAGGTAGCGCAAAAGTAATCCTCCTATCAGAAAATGCTAAAAATTTTGCGATTGGCCCCTAATGTCAGTTCTGTTTGGACATTTGTGTAGTAAACACATGCGAAATACACGTTAATAAACAATGTTACGCTACACTGCTCCAGAACGCGGAATATTGCTGACTATTTATTTAACCAATAATCGGTCGGTGACTTTGGCACAACGTGAATTTCGTCGCAGATTTCCTAGCCGTCCAACGCCTACTGGTGAAACACTTCGACGTTTAGCCGCTCGCCTCGGAGAGACTGGCACAGCACGAGATGCTGGCAGACCCCGGAGTAGCCGTTCTGCAGAGAATATTGCTGCTGTAGCCGAGGATGTCATGGAAGCGCCGTCGACATCGACCAGACGACGTGCCACGCAAATGGGTATCAGTCGACGGTCTTTACAGCGAATTTTGGCACAAAATTTGAAGATGTTTCCATACAAAGTCCAGACGGTGCATCAGCTGTTAGCTGCTGACCGCCAATCGCGTCTTACATGCGCTCAAGCCATCCTAAATCACCACCAAGAGGAAGATGATTTTTCATCAAAAATAATCATGAGTTATGAGGCCCATTTTCATCTTAGCGGGTACGTAAATAAGCAAAATTTACGCTTCTGGGGCACTGAAAATCCGCGTGTAACCCACGAAGAGCCATTACACCCGCTCAAAGTGTGCTGTTTTCGCTGGAGGAGTCATCGGACCTTTTTTCTTCGAAGACGTCGCGGGCCAAACGGTTACTGTAAGTGGTGAGCGCTACAGAGCAATGATCAACGAGTTCTTTTTGCCGCAACTTGATGAATTGGGATTGGAAAACATGTGGTTTTAACAGGACGGAGCAACGGCACACACTGCACGTGCCACAACCGGAATACTGAAGGATGCATTTCCCGGGCGCCTAATCTCCCGTTTTGGCGATTTGCACTGGCCAGCAAGATCGCCTGATTTGACCGCTCCAGACTTCTTTTGTGGGGCTTTTTGAAGTCGCGGGTTTATGTCAACAAGCCTCAGACTCTTGCAGCTCTTAAAGACAATATCCGTCAAGAATGTGTGGACCTATCGCAGGAAGTTTTGGCCATAGTGATGGAAAATGCCATAAAAAGGGCTCAAATGACAATCAACTGTGGCGGCGGCCATTTACATGACATCATATTCTCGACTTGATGTAAAAAAAATTAAAAGACCAAATAAAAATAATCCACAAGAAAAATCAAAGTTTATAATTTTTTAATTACAGTCAAAAACTTCGGAAGTTTACTTTTACGCCACCTTGTATAAAGTTACTAAAATAAATGTGTTTTCAACGTTGGCCTGCAATTTAACATTAAAGTTCTTGCATGTTCAGATGTGATATAAATTGTAATGACTTGTTGTTGTTGGGAGTACAACACTAGTAGCGTCATGCAATTTTAACACTAAAGTTTATATGTTTAAACTAAAATCAAAATTTAGTTAAGAAAAAAATATATAAAATTTTCGCAAGTAAGCCACATCAGAGTGCGTACCACTTTCTGTTCCTCTTTCTTCTCTTGCCTATAAAGTAAGCTTTCATGAAAAAAATCAATGTACCGCCTTTTTTTTATGGTAGGAATAAAAATATTAATAAAATATCTAGCCGTATGATTAATATTTAAATATGCATGTTATATTTTATAACTCATACGCCAAGTCTGCATTTTATATGAGGTTTGTATTAAGTAATAAATTTTTGGAAATATAATAGCGGTTTTCACAATGTAGGGTACTTGGGCTAGTGAAAATGCAGAAGAGCTATTTATTGACAAACATTTCTATTTCTAATGTATTTTGTTTTTTGTTTTTTTATTGTTATTGTGCTCTTTTACTACATTACCAGGCCAAGTACTCTACATTGTGAATACCGCTATTCATAAATTTAAAGACTAAGGGACAAGCAAAAAGAAATATAATAATATTTCTCAGATTGAAATGCCGCTTAGCATTATTGAAAACAACAAATATAAATATTGAAATTTACATTTTTCTAAAAATTTCCGTTTGAAATATCAAATATTAAAACCGAAATAAAAGCTTTATCATCACACAATCATGCACCGCATAGAGTTAATTGGGTTTATTCATATTTTTTTAATTCTAAAACCAATGCACACAATTCAGTTTTTTCCCTGTCGTTTGAATTTTTATTTCTCACGTTTTTCAGTAAAATGATTTGCATACATACATGATTGAGTAAATAGCTTTTAAATGCACAGCACAAAAAGCCATGTAAATTTCGAGTTATAACCTTTTCCAAAAATAAAACAAGTAAGTAGGATAAAGCCGACCATATAATACCCTACACATAGTACACTATCTGTTATTCTATTAAAATTATGAAAATTTTTATGAAAGACTTTCGGAGGTGGGTCTTAAATAGGAGCTATGGCCAATTATGAACCGATCACCATGAAATTAGGTCGTGAGATTTATTTCTATATATGAACCTTTGTTTTATTTTTTTTTTTTTGGAAAAATTTTTTGTAGATTCCAACATGTTTAAGAGATTTATGCTCGTTAAAGTGATTTTTGGAAATAGCCATTATATTGCAACTACGACCAAAAAAAGTTTAAAAGTTTAGATTTCTTATGGATAGAGACTTGAAATATTGTGCCATGAAAATTACTTCGTATAAGTATTAATGTGATCAATGAACCAATACGTTATTTATCTATCAAAAAGATATTCAAAGGACAATTATGCTCCATATTTAATTTGTCGATTGCAGAACTATGTATGTTAATGGCAAAAATCCAAATTCATATATAACAATAAGTCAGATGGCATACCAGCGCTGTCGATTTTAGCACATCCATTATCTAACCTTTTCAGCACTTCATACCGTGCCGTAGTATTTCTTGTATGTCGGAAAGTTTTAATTCCAATTCCTAAAAAGGGAGAGGCTAATAACCCTGAATATTACCGTCCAATGGCAATTTGTTTTGCACTTTCCAAAGTTAAGGAAAGTATGGTTAACTACAATCTGATCAAATATTTGGAGTCCAACAATTTACTTAAGACAGCAAAGAAGATCAGCTCACATGGGTCCAGGCAATAGGTCCCTTTGTGTTTCCTGAAAGTAAAAAGATAGAAAAGAGGGACAGATAGAAACAAAACGAGCAAGTTGTAGAGCAAGCCAAGTCTCCTTGCATGGTTCCCAAAAGTGGTATCGGTATTAACTTCTCTCGATTTATATCGAGCTTACTCAGAAATCGCACTGTACGAGTTGTTATAGACGAGATCCCATGAAACTAGTTCAAGATAAATTCAGGGATATCGTAAGGCTCCGTTAGTTCTCCTACTCTATTCCTTATTTTTCAAAATGTCCTTTTACGTCAAACTTTCAACCTTAACTACTCTCTTGCAGATGACAGCAACATTTGACATTCATATTCTTTCAGTTATATAAGGTCATGCGGATAGGATCGCTTTCAACGCTCGCAAGACTCAGTGTTGTATGCTGACACAAGAAGGGTGTAAATATTGTGCAATCTGACTCTCTTGATGTACTGAGCATGAGAATACAATCAAGTGTCCGCTGGTATAAACTCGTATCGAAAGAAGCATTCAAGTGTCTCTATTTTCTGAAACGGTTTCTTTCCGTCTGATCTCCTCACTATTTTTACCACTTATATCTGACCAAAAATAAAACTCCCTTGTATGGCCGGTGTTTTAATGTATATTTTGGAGCTTCTCAACATCGTACAGGAGAGGTGACAGTAGGATATCCAATTATATTGATTTTCTGGAGCACCAAAGCAATGTGGGTTGCGTTTCACTGTTCTATCGGTACTGCAATGGAATTTGTTCTAATGTAATAAGAAAACTTGTTCATGATACCCGCAGATTTTTTCGCAATACAGGTTTTTATCACGAAGACATCCCTTAGTGGTCGATAGGCCAGTGGACCGCACAACACGTTACAAGGAAAATTCGTTATTTAGCCGTTCTGTCCGTATGTTTAACAAACTTCCCACTGAAATGTTTCCTGTCATTTTTAATGTAGGAAAGTTCAAATTGTCAAACACTACTCCCTCTTTCCGCTCTCCCATAACTTAATTTCCTAATTCCAACACAATGAATAGGGGCCATCCCCTGAGTGCTGGTACAAGAAAAATAAATAAATTTGGTTGGTAATTATTATATAATAACACAGTGCAACAAGAAAAAAATAACCATATACGGACACCACTACGTGATAAAAGACCAAAAAAAAGACCCGTGTCTCCCAGTTTTGCCCAAATTCAAGCAGTTTTTTATGGTCCCCCAATGATTTTGGGCCTCGGTGCAATTTTTGCTAAAAAGTGATAATTTTCTTAGGCTCATATCTTGCAAACAGTTCGGAATATTGATTTACTCTCTAAGGCTAAGTTGTAGACTTTCTGGTCTTTTATAACGTAGTGCTGTCCGTATATGGTTTCTTCTTTAAAAAATTACACACAGTGTAATATAAGGAATGTAAATACTTTAAAGTATCTTAGAAAAATAAAAAACGCGATAATATTTTTAAACTAAACGAGCAAATGTATATTTGCTCTACAATTTTTATTAAATTTAACAAAAACTTTTTCCTCCATAAAATGTATAACTTCATGTTTGCCTATACGACTAGCTATTTCAACGGTTATGAACAAACCCTTTCATAAAAAAATTAATAAAAATCTCATTATACAATACATATCCAGGAAGTTGTGTCATTTTATTGTAAACCAAACCAGTCCTACCAGCAAGAGTGCTGCTCAAACTTCTATACTATGTTTCCATTGCTGTTTTTTTATTTCTTTGTTTGTCAACTAAAAACACATTTAAATGCTATTTTTACAATCTTTTTGAAAAAATTGCTCGTAAAAATAAAAAGTCTTAAAGTGAAAGGGAGAAAACAAGACCAAAATTCTAAGTAAACTTAGATGGGTCTAGTTATATTTCTATTAAGTTTAACATTTTTATTTTCCTGCTATATAAATTTAATTTAATTTATTTTGGTAAACTTTTCTTCGTGCACAAACTTTAATTGTGGCCCTTAATAACGATTTTATATATGTATAGACACGTACAGTGCACCAACAATAATATCATTGAATACAGAAAAAATCATAAATTCAGACAAAAGTTTCATAAATGTTGTATACATCTATCTGTTCGCTTGTTTTTCTCCCTACCTATCCTAGCAATGAAGTATCCTGTTTTCATTTCTAAGCCAGTTTTTTTTTCAGTTTCCAGCTATTTTTTCTCCATTTTAGATTCATTAAAAACATGTATAAAACTTTTGTAATATTTCGTCATCAACTCATTCAAACATACAAAATAGACAACAACTTCTGCAACAACTACAACATTGAAACAAATAACAACATGAATAATGAAAATAATTACACGAAAAGGAAATAAACTTTAAATTGGTTGGAGTGTAGAGAGTTGGAATGAAAAACTTTGTTGTTGCTCGCTGTAAATGTGTACTTATTTGTTCAAACACAAACTAAGCAGTTTTGTTTGATGTAACCCAGCAAACAAATATTTATATATAAATTTTTGTTTTTTTAGAGGCGGAGACTTTCAATTGACAGTAATCTGATGTTAGTATATTTTAACAATTTATCATGAATAGACTCAGAGCAGAGAAACGTTTGAAAATTGTTAAAAAATCACAGTTCAATTCAACAAAATCGACGGTCCTTATGTACATTTTGTGATGCTCTTAATCGTTCATCAGAGCAATTAGTTCGATAAACTATGGATTGTTTTCGCAATGCGTTTACTTCAAACGATAATACACATTCCGAAAGATGCCGTACAGTGCGCACAGTACAAGCGATTGATGGTGTGCAGCGTAGCGTTGATGATGATCCAAATGTCCAATTCGTCATCGTGCTCACCAATTAAACTTTGTCCCTCCATTTTAAGGAAAATTTCCATTAGGATCTTGGTTTGCGAGCTTTCAAGAGTTGAAGCATCACGATCATCATTCGCATCGTACATTTGGTGAATGTTCCGCAGGCAACATTGCATTGACCCACAATTTAATTTGAAAATGTTGTTCAGTGATGAAGAACACTTTTGTCAATAAACAGAATTTCAGTTTATGGAGCGATTATTATCATCGATACACGATTACACCTAGAAAAACTCACTGCTTGGTGTGACTTATGGGCCGGTTAAATCATTGGTCCCTATGTCTTCACAAACAACGATGGTCAGAACGTTACAGTGAACAGAGAGAGGTATAAATACATGCTTACTAAAATTTTCGAGCCTCAGTTGATGGATATAAGTATCGCAAACATGTGGTTTCAGCTGGATGGTGCCACTTGTCACACAGCGTGCGCTACTATAAATATACTGAGAGAAACATTTGGCTAACTACTAAATGCAGATAAACAGAAACCATCGAGCACTTGAAAGTGAATAGTCGATGCGTTATTGCCAAAATACAGTCTGATCTTTTGCGAAGAGTGTGTGAAAAGTGAACTTCCAGGATACTCCATTTACGCGATATGCATTGCGACTTCATGCCCTAAATCATATTTAAACATTAGTGCCATAAAATTATCTAATTATTAAAGCCAATTTAAAGGACATTCAGAAAGCTTTTCTGTAATTTGTTTCAATTTAAAGTCCTTCGTCGCTATAAAAACACCCTTACTACTTAGATTACGTTATATTATGGATATTTGGTTCTACTTACTACATAATTGAGTTCAGTTAAGGTGTCGGACAGCAATATTATTGCGGTAAAAAAGTAAGACTATTATCAAAGAAGGTCCTCTTACCAGACAAACCAAATTATATAAACTATTAAAAATATAAGCTAATGGTCAACATTTTAAATAGTAAATATAAAATTTTCAATTATTACTTTGGCTAGCCTTTGTGCTTAAGGGTGCCCGTTAGTCTACGAAAGGTGTAAAATATTAAATAAAAATTACATAAAAGGTCTTTCCATAGAGACTTCCGAACATTGACAGTCCATAGCGGTCATATTGTTGAAGCTACATTTGTCGAATTGTCTGAAATTTATTGAGTTTACAAATCTCAGCGTTCAACAGCACGTGCAAATGATAAAATTGTTTTATTAAAATGGGTGTTCTGTTCGAGAAACGTTCCGGAAGCTTCACCAATTTAACGTTGACGTCCATTTCAGTATCTGTTTGGTGTGGATTTTGGGCTGGCGTCATTGGTCTATATTTCATTGGGAACGAAATTCACCAGGCCATCAACGTGTACAGGCCAATGAGTACCGACTTCTTTTGGCCTGATATGGAAGATTTGGACACCAACGACATGTGTTTTCTTTAGGACAGCGCTACGTGCCACACAGCTCATGTAACATTGGACATTCTACTAGAATTGGTTTCGAGTATGGTCGACTCACGTGGAGTTGATGTGAGGTTTCCTTAACTCGCAGGTCTATACAAATAAACCACAAACCAGAGCGGCCCCTCAAAGCTAACATAACCCATATTATCGGTCAAATTCAGCCTCACTTATGCGCCAGAGTAATGAAAACATGGACATTTTGGATGAGCGCTACCCAGTGAAGCCCCGGCGGACATTTAAACGATGTCATATTCCATAAATAATGATATTGATATTCCTTTAAAACGTATAGAAAATTTCGATCACATCTCATACATACTTTGTTTTATGTAAATTTAAATATAGGAAGCGCTTAGAAAGACCCTTTACAAATAAGTAACCATACCAAAAATGCATGCAGCTTCTGGCACATACCTGCAATGGAAAAAACTATAGGAATTTTTACCCAAAATTAAACAATAAAACAGCAATTAAAATTAATATTAAATTTACGAAAATTTCATGAAATTGTTAATTTCCGATATATTCTATACTTAAAATTCTCGTTATGCACACGATTAACTTCCTCATTTTCATAACAACGAAACATTTTTTAAACATAGTCATAGTATCTAACAGAATTTCAAAATAAGTGGGTTTTAAAAAAATATAAGTATTTAAATTTGCTTTACAAAATTTCTCTCCAAATAAAATGCCCTACACTAAGTTTACATGGACACCCAGCCAGACGGACGGACGTACACCGTTTAATCAACTCAGAAAGTGATTCTGAGTATATCGGTATAATTTAAGGTGGGTGTTAGTCTATTATTATTGGACGTTACAAACATCAGCACAAAAATACGACCATAGAATACCTTACACTAAGTTTACATGGACGACTTAGAATGCGATTCTGGGTATATTGGTATAATGCTGGTGTAGGGTACAATTATGAAACACAGACTTAACAAGCATTCTTCAAGCATAATATAACATATATATAGTTGCATTAAATTCAACAGCCATGTAAATAATACAACACTATATAATTCAAAAGGTTGTTTGTATTGCAAAACTACGGAAAAATAATGCAAACATTTGAAAAAAAATAAGTTTTCCTTGTCAGAGTAATTAACCAGTTTTGTTCCGTTAATTTTTTAGATATAAAGTTTTCATTATACATTATTCTCTCCCTATTTCGAATGTGTGTAATCCTTTTATTCCTTAAACACACACGCAATTACAGACTGACAGGATATGATAAAAGCAGTGCAGAAGTAGTAAACCAACAAAACCAACTACAAAAGATATTTACATATATAGCATAGAGAAATAAAATGTTAAAAAATTTTATTTTAAACAACAAATCTACAACCACAAAGTTTTATGAAATATATTAAAAAACTGCAACAATGCTGAGAATTGTTGATTAACAAAAATACATATATAGTATGTGTAGAATTGTTTTTCTTCTCTAGTGAAAACGTATGAACGTCTGTTGCCTCTTCTTGTAACAAAAGTAATCAAATTGTTCGTTTACTCGCTACATTTAGTGTTGATTTAACTTTTGTTCCCACTACAATTCTTGTCTTTGCTGCTGCTTCTGTTGCAACTATATATAACTGCTACATATTTGTATACATTTAACCATGAGTGGCAAGGGTATAAATAAGTTTGTCATTCTGTTTGCCATGTATATATTCTGGATATCCTTTATAGAGTGTAGTCGATAAAGCTATGTCCGTCTGTCCGACTGTATGTTGAAATCAACTACATCAATATTTTGTCCCGGCTCTGCTGTTCAAAATCCAGAATAGTGGCTCTAAGTGTTTTTGAGATAAATTTATGTTACGATTGTTTTTCAACAAACATTTTTTTTACCAATTTTTTTTATCAAAATTTCTTTCGGCATTTTTGTTTTCACCAAAAATTTGTTCCACCATAATTTTACAAAAAATTTGTTAACGTAAACATTTTCTTTCCAAACTTTATCGTGAAGTATACTTGCTGAAGCATACATAAGATGTGATATAAGTTTGGTACGCTGCATATAAATATTCTTAATTTACTGTCATGGTAATGCAAAAATTAATACATATACACATATAAGAGTAGCCCTTTTGCGATTTTACGATCTCAAATTTTTCTCAGTCACCAAACCAGATACTGAAAATTTTACCAATATGATATACTTTCAACAGTATGAAAAGGTTTAAAAATGTCCTAGAAATTTAAAATTACAAAATAGTAAGAAACATATATATAGATTCCAGAAAATGTTTATATTTAAACATCTATGAGTAAATTGAATACAAAAACTATTTCAAATATTGTTGTTGATACTCATCAATTTCCCTTTTCAATAAAAAATATATTTCAGTTACGTGGTTTATCTTAACTAATTAGTTTTTATAAGAAATATAAAACTTATAGTTACTTTAAATTTAACATGTGTATTTCTATAAAAAATCTATATATATAAAAATGAAATAGTCCATGTATGTAATGTCATCACGTGAGAATGGCTGGAGCGATGTGGATGATTTTTTTTATTCGATTTGAAATGTTCAGGAGATGGTTTGTAAAGAAAAAAAATTAAAAAATTCGGAAATTTTAATTTTTAATATATTGCCTCCTTTTCACTTCTCATTTTTCTTAACAAAAGAAATTTTTTGGAGAAACTTGAAGAACTAACATTAGTAAATAGCTACCGAGCGAAGCCGGAGCGGTCAGCAAGTTAACAATATTTTTTGTTTTCCGTCTTGAATTTCCCTTTCCTGTTTAGCGGAAGCTGTGGCAGAAGAAGGATGTAGCAGATAATAAATTTGTTTGACTCTTGTTTTATTTATATATTTTGTGGTAAAAATTGTAAAATGAAATATAATTTCCGAAAACTTAAAACCAAAAACTAATATAGTGTTTTATTTGTTTCATGTAGCAGTAGACTAATAGCTAAACGCATGGAATATCCTTGAAGTTAAATATAATGCTCTGAACTGTTGTTTAACTTAGACAAGATTAATTAACTGAAAAGTTGAAAAGCTTGAAATAGTTTTATAGAGTGAAAATAAAACAGTAGATAGTTCAAGCAGAATCCAACGTTTCTTAAAAAATAAAATAGTTGTATATTTAAAAAAGATTTATTTAAAAGTTTCTTTAATAACTAAAAAAAGTGAACAAGTCCATCATAAATCAATATTGAAATCCTTTAAGAGTTTCGCTGCTCTGTTTATTTAATTTCGTTAAATTTGTTTATACCCATAACCAAAAAGTTGCTGAATATATATTGAATTTGTCATTCCGTCTGTAACATATTGAAATATTGGTCGTAAAACTAAATACTATGTATTCTGGGTCCTTATAAAATTCTAAGACAATCTAGCTAAGTCCGTCTATCTGTTCGTCTGTTGTTGACACGATAGGGCCTTGATAGAAAAACGAAGGCAGATGAAATATTCTTTGTTGATAAATATTATAGGCAATAGAATTCTAGACCGAATTGTTTTAAAAATATTATGCACACACTGTTCTTATGATAAAACGACAAACCTTGTTGAAAATCGTAAGAATTGGTCAATGATTTCTGCTACCCTATTCTAATATCTTCCCGGAATATGGCTCTATGGTACACAAGTGCCTATAGAATTCATACAAAATTCAGCTCAAATAACTTTTACTTCGATATTTTCTTTGAATCATTTGGATCCGTCTATACTCTACCAAAAACTCTAACTAAAAGTCCACTTCCGCAATCACTTAAGTGCTAATAAATATCGTTATCAGGTTTAAATTCAACATAAATAATCCTAATATATATATATAACGTCGTGCCGAAATTTATGGAGATCGGCACTTTATAGCTAATATAGCGGGATTTATAATAGATGGCGTATCTTTTGAAAGCGGTTTTTGTTTTTAATAACTTATATTTTGAAAAGTTAAAAGTGCCGCTGAAGCACATCGATTGTTCATCAAAGATTATGGTGAATGTCCTCCACCGGTTTCAACGTTCGAGAGGTAGTTTATGCGATTCAAAAGTTGTGATTTTGACACGGAATACAAAGATCACAAAGATTTTTGCACCGAATCATTACTTTTGATGAAAAATGTATCCATTACAATGACCGGAAGCGTAAGAGATTGTATATGAAGCCCGGCCATCCAGCCCAATCGAAACCAAAGCCAAACTTCCATGGCGCTAAGGTAATTCTCTGTATTTGGTGACACCAAAAGTGTTCTATATATTGTGAGCTGCTGAAAGCTGACGAAACAATCACAATCCTATACCGAACGCAACTGATTTGTTTGAAGCGATCTTTGGCAGAAAAATGCCCATAATAAGCGGCCAGACATGAAACTGTAATATTCCATCATAACAACGCTCGGCCACATGTCGCAATACCTGTTAAAAGTATTTAGAATGAACTGGTTGTAAAGTTTTGCCTCATCCGCTTTATAGTCCAGACTTTGCCCCGTTTGACAACTATTTGCTTCGATCAATGCAGAATGCTCTCTCTGAGATACGCTTCACTTTGTAACCGAGTATCCAATATTGGCTTGATTCGTTCTTGGACTCAAAAGACGAGCAGTTATTTTGGCTCGGAATCCATACGTTGCCAGACATGGGGAGAGGTCATAGCTAACAATGGCCTATAACTTGAATAAGTTTATATTGTACAAATGATTCGAGATAAATGCTTTACAATTTAAAAACTCCCGCATGTTTAAGTCATACACCCAATAAAATATCTTATAAATATCAATGTCGAAGCAAAATTTTACACAGATCAGTAGTAAAAATGCAAAAATCATGGTATTGTATTTTATGACGATCAGTCCATAGTTGTTCATAGCTTCCACATTAGAGTAACTTCCTATTACCGAAAATACTCATTGTTGATCAAACATTTTTGGTGTTAAAAATGGTCCAACCAAAAAATTTTCGAAACTAAATGTCCGTGCAACATATAAAAACTTTTTTACGAGGAAACCTAGAAAACGAAAATGCGCCACAAGTAGTTATTGCTACTACCTAACTTATGTATATATATAAGAATAGTTTGAATCGTTAAAAAGTTTTGGATCAGAATAAATGAAAAACTTTGTTCGGACCACTATACATTATTGATCCCATTAACATTAAAATGTATAGATCTAGAAAGACGAAATTTACTATTTGTGTTTTCTAGTAATAAATATATAAAACTAAAATGAATAAAAATAGGTGCCTGTATTAAGTATAAGAATATAACACTCTTACTTGTATTAATTAAACATCTAAATAATGAATTATTTTTTTGAACTATTATAAATCAATTGTATTTTAATTAAAAATATCTATTTTCATTACATTATCGCAAATTTGTAAATATTTATAAATACTTATTAATGACATTGTTTTAATTAGTTTATATTAATTTATATATTATATTAAAAAATGATATTTGCGTATATATTTATTACTATTTTTTTCAACGTTGTAAACCAACAAAAGAAAAATATTATTAATTAAATTGAAACAGTTAAATGATTGTTGCAAACTTTGTGAAACAAAAAATGGTTGTTAATTGATTAATTAAAATAAAATTAATAGTCATTTAGAGAAAACAATTGTTTTTAGAAGTAATAATGAATTATGAAACACAAACTAATTAATAATTTTATAATAGTAGTTATGAATATAGCAGATTTAAGGATATATAAAACTTTACTTAGTTGTATACGATAATTTCTCTAACTAACCTGTACTAATGTAGAAATTGAAAATTATCAATAAGTATCCTCTGACTAAAGAAGTTTTGTTCAATAATTATGAATATTTATGCTAGAGCGTATTTAATTATTTAGTAAAATTACAGATTTGATAAACCTTATATAAAGGGTATTTGATTAATCGCTTCCTATCTTTAAATGTAAATAAAACAAAGTGTGTTTGAGATATCATCGACACTTTTTATTCATTTGAAATATATCATCGTAGAAATGTCCATGGCAGCTTCGCTGGATAGCTCACATCCGAAATGTACAATTTTCCATGCCTTTGGCGTATAAAATAGGCTGAATTTGACCGATGACATGCGTTATGTTGGCTTTGAGCAAGCAAAAGTCCTACGGGGTCAAATGACCTTGATGGCCAGTGGCACGAAGCGCCGTCCTGTTGAAACCACATCTCGTTAATGTCTTATCATCTTTTGTATTTCATTTTTTGAAAGTTATTTGTTTGTAATTTATTGTTTCACATAAACTCGTACGTAAGCGAAAAGGTGTCAGTTGTAAAATATCAACGAAATAATAATTTGCAGGAAACTTTTTCATGTTCATTTAACAAATATCTTAACAGATTTTGCTTAAATTGTTTTCACAAGAGTTAGTATTAGAATAGTTATCAAACGAAGAAAAATACTAACAATAATAGCAGCAACATTTTAAAATGATTAAATTACAAGCACAATTTAACATCAATTAATCTTAAACATAAATTGTGAACAAAATACAATACTCGTATAAAACCTAAATTTTAACTACAAATAAAAATTGGCTTAAATGTGTTCACAATAACAAAACGATTAATACGATTAAAGTAGAATTAAGGCTACAAAGGCAACATTGCAAATGAAATGGGAAAAATCTATAGCAAATATAAACAGTGTCATGAGTAGGGGTAAAACAAAAGGGATTGGTTTGTTAGGAAATGCCACAAGTTGTTAAATACCAATATTTCAAAAAATAGTTTAACACATAGTTCAATATAAGCAAACACACAAATCAAATAATAATATATACATTAGGGTTGCGCAGTTTGTATGGCGGAAAAAAAGGGTCCGAAGATCCTAAGTAAAATGAAAGTTTAGTATGTTTGTGGAGAGGATTTCTTATATAGCTACAATCAAATCTGAGGGAAAAAAGTTTTGGAAAAAATCAAATGATACTTGAACTACTTTGAATTAGGAAAAATGGAAAAACTGAAAAAAACTGTCAAAATTTAAAAATCTAAAAATCTTTGCCAAAAATTACAAAACTTGGAAAGTTTTTGGATTTTCACAAGAATTCAGATATAGACTTTTAAGCATCTTCCAAAGACCTTTCACATGATATCAATATTTTATATGTTTGCTTTACGAAAAATATGAAGAAAATCATAAAAACCATAAAAAGGACCTTTTTATCCTTCAATCCAGCACAACGCATACTGACGTCACATAGTGGTATAAAAAAAGAGATAAATAAATCTTTTAATTCTGAAACCTTAGTCCGATTTAAATAAACTTTGACACGCGCTAAGAAGAAGTGTTGTTGAGTTTATGTATTAAATTTTCAACGTATGAGTTTACCAGGCATAAGGCCAGGGGTCCCCAAATTAGGACACCTCGGGAATGTTAAATTTTGCGTCGCCATATTTTCTCGATTGGAGGACAAATAACACATTATTGTTCTTGTACCACTCAAGTGCTTGTTTACCATAGTGACAGAGGCCAAAAATGAGTGGACACATTAAGAAGTCTTTTGAATGGAAACATCCTTTATTGTAAACATTCCTTGATGTAAATTTCGAGCATCTGCAACATAAAAATATTGACCTGGAAGCTGCGAAAAATTTTCCATACGTACATTTCGTCGTCCATTATGCAGCAGGTATACTTTTTGTATAAAATTTGACTTCAATTTCCGTGCTCTGTCTTTGGCCTCTTAATTTTTAGCAGAGTTCCTGTCAGGAACTTTTTGAGCCTTGTATGCTTCATTGGCTTTAACTTTTCGTACCAAATTGTCCGAATACTGACCTAACCGGGCTGCTTTCTTACCGGAGGTGTTAGGAGCTCTTTTGAAAGTGATTTCTATTGTTTGGCTTTAGAAATATTATGTGGACCATTCGTTTACCTGAACCAGGTTTTATATCAACGGACAAGTTGTCCCGGTACTTTTTAGTAACATTGAAATCAGTTTGATAGCAGACGTTTGATTGTTTGGCCAACTTTTTGTAGGACCAAGTTGGGTTTTGTTGAAAATATTTAATAATTTTAGTACGCACTTTTTTCTCGTCATTCATTTTAATCAGATTAACAACAAGTGAACATAATTAACATTAAACATAATAACTGACATGCTTTACAAAGGTAACTATATCAAAAAAAAAAAATAAAAATCAAATAATACTTGGGTTAAAAGTTATAATGAAAAACGTGTGTTAAGAATTTTACGATCTCAGTCCTTATTATCCATACATTTTAGACTTATTTGCTTAATTGTTTTAAGTGTTTACAAAACGTTCACACAAGCATAAGTATATCCATAAAAAAAATTTCCTTATTTTATGTAAAAAAGCACTGTACTCTAATACTATATACCAATACATAAACTTGAAAGTACTTTAAAATCCTACCAGAAGTAGAGCAAAGCTAAAAACGTGTTATACAAAGAAAGTTGTCAAAACAACTCCATTCTAAATATGTAGCATCTTGACTGCAGTATTGATAAACAAAAAACTTAAGAGGCCAATGAACTTGGTGTCTAAAATGCAAAAGTGTACTTGTACTAGTTACAAGACAAACAATAATAACAGACAAGCCGAGTCTTGGTAGTTTGAAAATTTACAATAATAAGAAGGAAAGAAACGACTTGTTTATATAAGATGAGCAGCAGCAGAGAGCTGTAGAAGGGGAAGTTGTACTGCTAAGGAAGTAGAAAAGAAGAAATGAGAATATAAAAAGGCTAATACATATATTGAAAACAGTTATGTGTAAATTAGTAGTATACGAAATCTTCTTATACCAATTCTTTAATTAATATTGTAACTCACTACATAAGTACTAGTAATCCGAGACGAATTGTTTTTAAATCATAGAGTTTGTACAAGTAAGTCTGTATTTATATTTGGAAAAAATTGTTCTGCTTAACCAGACATTAGCTCTGACATCTACAAACACAAATAATTAAGCAAAAGACTAATTGCCTAATGCGAAATGGGTCTTTAACCATATGTTGATACTAATAACATCATTCCTGACCATAAATTTGGTTTCAGAAGGAAATTAACAAGCCTTATCAGGAAAGCCTTTGAGATGAAATAGTATTGCTTTGCATTATCTATGGGTACTTCTCAAGCATTTGACAAAGTCTGACACGAAGGATATATATACAAGATAATTTTGTTATTACCTGAAAATTTACACATGTTACTTAAGAGTTATTAATAAACAGATCTTACCAAATGAGATCAAAAAATGTCACATCTTCACGTCATCGAATTTCCACTGTTGTAACCCAGGGAAGTATTTTAGGGCCGCTCCTATATATTTTATACACGACAGATATGCCAATAAGCGTACTCACATATACACCTTTGCAGGTGATACTGCATTTGTAAGCATTCACAAAGTTCCCCATGTAGAGTCTGAGCAGCTTCACAAATGGAAAATAAATGTTAGTGCTACAAAATGTGTTCACGTTTCATTCACTTTAAAACCATACAGTTCCCCTACAATACAGGTTAACATTATCGGGATACCCGAACAAAACCATATAAAGTATCATGGTAACAACCTCGACCGCCGTCTAACATGAACCCACAATATTGAATCAAAAGTGACACATATAAAACTTAAGTCTATTCAAATACTCTGCCTCCTTGCTCCTCGGTCAGCCCTAGACTTGGACTAAAAGGTTCTCATGTATAAGGCGGTAGTAAAACCAATATGGTCGCATCCAGCTAAGCTGAACAGCCTCTTCCTCTGACATCAAAAACTTACAAAGAACACGGTAAATAATCTTAAGACTACTAACAAGTATTCCTTGTTCTCAAAACTCGTACAATACGAGTAGAGATCAAATACTCTACTTCGAACTACAAGAAAAAAATTACTGGATCATCCAAATTCCCTTGCAAAGGAATTGCTATCCTTTGAGGTTCACAGACGCCTTAGAAGAATGAAAACCTTGGACTTAGCCAGATAATCGTATTAATGAATACTATTATTAGATATTGCAGTGGAATTTCTAAAAGAAAGATTCAATAAATAGAAACAAGAAAAAAAATTTTCAAAGCAATTCTACTTTCCTTTTGTGATTTGTTTTTGTCCAACATTGTCATTAACACAAATACACACAACACTTTATTACTAAAGAGTCAATAACAACAATTGTTGGCAGTTAAAGTTGTTTTGGTTGTAGTTGCAGTTGTATTTATGTAAGTGTAGTAGTACAGTTGCAGTAGTGGCAGGATATAAGAACTTACTTGTGGTAACTATTATTACCAAAGCATCATCAACAACTACAAAATTCTGCTTTAGTGATAAAGCCAACTGCGTAAATTTGTTGCTTTACTTCATTGTTTTCCAGAACGAACTTAAAAGTTTATATGTTTTTATTGATACACAAGTTTATCTAAGACAGTGAGGTTATTTTCCAGCATTTTCATCAAATTTTGAAGACACTCGATTGTTATATCACAAGTATTTAAAAAGAAGCAAAAATATATATTGAGATAAAAATATTTAATATGAAACTAAAAGTTTCTTAAGAAAACAGCTTAATTTTGTATTGCTGAAGTTTAAAAGATTAAGTTGAAATTAATAAAAATATTACAAATGCAGAAACTATGAACAACTTTTAAGTCTTGTCTAAATATAAGGGTTATTTATAATAATGAATGAAGGGATGGTTCAAAGTGTATCTTAATATGGGGGTATATTGGGTTTGTCATCTCTTTTGTAACATATCGAAATGTACAGAGTCCGTATAAAATTTTAAGACGATATAGCTATATCCTACTGTTTGTCCACCTGTCTGTTGTTGGCACGTTAAGGCCTCGTACCAACATCAGCTAGGCGGACATATCAACAGATTTTAGGTATAGATAATGTTCAAGTACACGCATGGTTAAGGCAACTATTCAGTATTCTGTGTAACAATATATTGGTGTAGTACACAAATAATTTTGATTTTAATTTAATTTTAACAAAGTTTTAGTTACTGTAAGCATTTTATATTCTTAGCAATTATAAATTTGAGTATGGTACGCCGAAATATAATTACTTTTTAAACAACTAAAGCAGAATACTTAGGCAAACATATGATAAGTATTACGTACAACCATTTAAACTTACAATCAACTATTAAATGTTAAGTTTCTATATATAAGATGTTTAAGATCTAAATGAGATATGTTTACTATTTATTATATTGGATGTATGACTTAAAACTGCGGGATTATTTTTAAAAATTTTAGTTTTTATTTTGAAACATTTGTACAATATAAATTTATTTAAAGTATTGGCCTTTATTAGCTATGACCTTTTCCCATTTTTCAAGCCAATATCGAATACTCTATTCTGAAGTGAATCATATCCCATAGAGAGCATTTCGCTTCGACCGAAACAAATAGAAGTCGGACAAGCCACGATTTGAACAATAAAGCTGGTGAGGCAAAACTTCCCAACCACTTCAACATATGTCCAAGCGTTGTCATGGTAGAATATTACTATGTGGTCAATGCTCGCCCAGAATATGTCCGGCCGCATATCGTTTTTCGGCAAATGCTCACTTAAAACAAATCAGTTGCGTTCGGTACAGGTTCGCTGTGATGGCCTGGTCAGATTTCAGGAGCTCATAATAGTTAGGACACTTTTGCTCCGACCAAATATAGAGAATTACCTTAGCGCCATGGCTATTTGGCTTTGTTGTCGATTCGGCCGGTTAGCCGGGCTTCACATACGATCTCTTACGCTTCGGCTCACCGTAATGAGTCCCATTTCCATCGCAAAGTAATGATTCGGTGCAAAAATGATTTTCTTTTATATCGTTCAAGAAGCATTTCAGACATAAAAAATCGTCTTTGAAGGTATCTCAGCTTCAATTCGTATTGTGTCCAATTTTACTGCTTTTGGAAGAATGCGAAAAACAATAGATTTCAGTTAATATATTTGTATACCCTACACCACTATAGTGGGGAGGGTATATTGCGATTGTGCAGATGTTTGTAACGTACAAAATTAATAGTCTAATATCCACCTTATATTATTTCGATTGATTCAGAATCACTTTCTGAGTCGATTAAACATTGTCCGACCGTTCGTCTGGCTGGCAGTCGATGTAAACCTTGTGCGCAAAGTACAGGTCGCAAATTTTGAAGAAATTTCGATAAAATTTAGTTTTTGTAATTTTTTCGGCCCAAGGATAAAGTCTACTGAAACTAGCTGAAATCGGTCCATTATTTCACCTAGCCCCCTTACAAATGTCCTCTCGAATTTGGAGTTTATCACTCATAAATGTATAATTTATACACATATCTACACAAATTTTGCTGCAAATAAGTTGTAGATATACAGAAATCATTTCACCTAATTTTATGATGATCTCTTCATAATAGTCATAGCTTCCATATAAGACCCCCTTCCAAAAATCCCTTTAACATGCATAAATCTCCTTAAAATGTTGGTATACACATAAAATTCATCATAAATGACTTTCATATAGACATAACAGGACCTAATTTCATGGTGATCGGTCCATAATTGGTCACAGCTCCCATATAACCACTTCCGAAATCACTCACGAATATAAATAATTTAAAAATATTTTTGCTCATTTACTTTACATTTACAGTACTTTCTTACTCGTTTTTATTATACGATTATAATATTGTTTCTGCCTTATGATCCTCCCTCGGTGGAGGATCATATTTGCCTAATTAATCTCAAATTAGATGAGTACTAAATCATCTCTAAGTACCCTTGGTTTGTTTTGAGTTACTGCAAGTAGCCTTGCGAGCGTGTGATGTAATTTTGACAAGTAAGCTTCACGAGTTTTTCTAAATTCACCCTTGACCAAAGGCACAGCTAAGTCTATGTGGATGTTTTCATTTCTTATGTACCATGGAGCTCCCGTCGTGGTGCAGTGGATAGCCTCTGCTTAGCAGCAGGATATCTGTAGTGTTGCCAATTTTTTCTACATCTCCTGTTTTCGAGGAGGAGTTTATTAATTTCTATATTAGAAATATACATTTAAACATCCACTCGGTCACACGGACATGGCTATATCGACTATATTCGACCCAGAATATATACACTAATTACAATTCGAATGCAATCTTATTTGTAACCTTACATTCATGGTGAAGGGAAAAATAATACTCCTTTCATACTTTTGCAAGAAAATTAAACCTATTTCCAGGTAATTTTCCACTTTATTACACCAAAACGGTATCATTTGGATCGTAAGTTATTCACAATCAAAGTAATGCAATTAAATTTGACTAAAACGAACTCTACAAAAATTCCAATATTATTTTACTATGGGATCCACCATAACTATGATGCACTCATTTATAGGACTTCCGAATTATACACATACTTATTTAAAAGTCATCGCCAAAGCTACCAGAGAAGACTAAAAGTTTAATCAACTTTAATGTAAGAACATTATTAACCAGTGAAACAAGTATGTAAGTATGAAGACAATAGCAATAAATTATTTTAAACTTTTTGTATTGACTCTTAAAGGATAAAAGCATAAAATAAACATACTAACTTATTTTGCCACGCACAAACTGCAACAGGTGGCGTGGGTATAACCGGAAACAAGTAGCATCATCCACTTAAATTCTTAAAAGTTCTATTTGTTGTTGATATTTTATAGATATTTACTACACTAAGGTGCAAAAGAAGGAGGAGCAAACAAATAAAAAGATAGTTGAAGTTAAAAAATTAAAAATTGGAGTATAAGTAACAATGATGGTCTTAAGTATTTAATTTATCGTTACAACAGCCAATACAATATTATGAAAAGGCAGCTAATATTGCACAGATAATTACACACATGCATAGAGAAATAAGAATGTAAGTATAGTTCATGTTGCAAGTTTGTGTTGTTGACTGAAGTAAAGTTTTCGTATAAATATGTGTGTTTTTTGTAAATTTTGACATCTCGGTGCAACTAAAGTTTAATATTGTTAAAATAAGCCGTTTAGGAAAAAAAGCTACACAACTCAACTAGATTTAACAAATAAAAATATTTTGAAGAAAACTCGAATGTAGAATAAAGTAGAAGCTGAAACTTTTGGGATAGCAAAAAAAGCTAGACAACTCAATTTGCTACAACACATATTTACAAAAAATTCAATGAATGAAGTTGATTATTTAGTAATATGACAGCTGAAATTTATGTATACGATTTTTTGTTTAGAGGTTCTTAGTTCCAAATTGTTTCCTAAAAATTTGCAGCAATATAAAATATTTTGTAAATTAGTGTGTACTGAAAGCATAAATTAAGCCTTCGTGGGACACAATCGAATATTAAGTATGAGTTTATAAATCTGTAATTAGGTTGGAAAACTGCTTGCAGTAAAACTCTGATACAAAGCTATGTGTGTAAATTAACTTTTGTGTGAAACAGATTTCGATTGAAAAATGTTTTAACAATAGATTTAATAGATTTGAACTTAAAATTTCAAATTTAAATAATAAAAATAAGCTAAAATTAAATAAATTGGAAGATTTCTAACACATTTACTTATTATTAAACTTTAATGGGTGTTCCAAAGTTTTTATTGAGATGACAATTACAATTGAATGTGAAAATTCTTATATCTTTCCATAAGTGAACAATATTCATATAACTGAATTCAAGGAATTAAGGCCCACATACATTTTAAATTAATTAATACAGTACTTGGTAATTACATATGTAAAAGAAATATTACTAGTTTTGTTGGGTAGATGATGGATGACATCCACCAAAGGAGAGCGCATTGCATCTGCCAATATTTAGGATAATTTCATTTCAGATAGCAATAAGACGATGGGGTACAGAAAGAGAAGATTGTGTATTGAGCAGTGAGAAGTCAGCACAGAGAGTGTTAGCAGTGGAGTTAATGGCAGAGTGGAGTCAAAAAGTGTATCAGCAGAGGGTAGACAACAGAGAGGGCCACGAGAGAGTAGATATTCTGCCATAGTGAAAAGGACATAATACAAAGAAGGAAGTAGCTCAGAACACATTAAACACAATATCAACCAGTAGAAAAACACACACAACCATTCAGCATCACAAACACAGTGCCACACACACAGACCAACAACAAAGAAATAGTTGATGAGGATCAAATAATTGAGATCAATTCAACTACAACCCCTTTCGGTTCGAACATTTTAATACAGCATCTACAAAGCTATAATATTTGTAGTAAACAACAGAATATAAGCACGAGTAAGACGTGTGACAAGCCGGCAAGAATAACAAAATTAAACCAGTTACAGAGCGGTGCTAAGGTTCTAATTAAATTGGATTTGGTAACACCGATACTAGTATAGAAAGAAGGAGGCGCATTAAATACAACTTTTAGGGCACTGGCTCAGGGCAAGAATGATATTTTTCTTGGAAGTAACACTCGGAAAAATTAGGTACAAAAATAGGTCCTATTTCAGTAAAAATATATTTAAGTTTAAGAATTCTGTGTTTGAATATGTAGATCAGTATATTTCTTTACACTTTTCATTATAATCAATAGATTGTACCCCACTATTATTTTTTAAACAAAAACAGTTCCCAGTCTTCTGTTAAACATACTTAACAATATTATTTTTTACTGTTCAAATTCCTTTTAGATTTAGTTAAGTAATAAAACAAAGAATTTTAATTAAAACCTAAAAGGATTTTTAGCATACATGCACTTTTATTCCCATACACATATACAAATACCCACTACCAGTTGTATCACAAAGGAAGTAACATAATAGGTTTACTGAAATTAACAGCTTATCAAATTTCCCTGCATTCCATTGAGCTGGTTCAGCCACGTCGAATTCGATTGGCACTAAAAACTTCTAGCAGTGGTAGTTCAACCCACTCATAAAAATATTGACTAATGAATTTAATATGGGGATATCATTGTAGATGGCCGATTATCAAACTCCACATAATACCATACTATATAATAGACTATCATTTTAGCAGTCACAGCAAACTAAGTAGTTCGAGTAGAAGTAGTAATATAGTTGGTAAAAGGTGGCCAATTGGCACTTTCAAAACTGATAGTTTCATGTGTGGTTGTATATATTTATGTATTATATTTATGACTTAATTAATTTCAAGTTTATTGAATTTTATAAAGAGCTTGGAAGTTTGTTTATACCTTAAACGTTACTTACCAAATGTTTAAGTAGGGTATTGACTTTAATTGTTGTATTATATCAACATTTTACTATAAAAACAGCAAAATCATATTTTAGTGATGTGCCTTAAGTCAATGTATTGTTACATAGTTAAACGTTCATATGAATAGCATAATTTCTATAGTATTAGTCCTTTGAAACATAGTTAATTCTAGCTGCACTATATGTAAGTGTTTTGTATTTGCTCATCTTTTAGAAATATTTAGTATTTGCGATGTAAATTTATATTGTTGCTCCTTCATACAAACATATTTTCATTACAGGCTGTTAACAGTTACAATACAGAACAGCAATGGCAATGAATGGCTTACTTTACATAAAATGTGAATATTGTGTATTCTTTACTATGCCTGAAGCTCTTTTGTCATAGTATTGCTTTGTATAAAGCTTTACAAAATTCCGCTAGAACTCATATATAAAGCTACATACAAATATTTACTCCCACATATCCTTTTACATGAAAATACAAAATTGCAATAAATGTACAACAATCCCTCGGTTGACGTCGTCAACAATTGTGTTCCTTTCAACATCGACTTTTTGTCGTCATTCGATTAACGTCGCCTCTATTGTTTATGAACATAAACAAGGGAATAACCGTTTTAAATATTCGTGATTGTTTTATGTATTTTTGTATAGCTATAATCTTTTGCATTGAAATTAAATATAAGCTAGAAAACTAAAGCTAGTAGCGTTCCTGGATCACAAATTTATTATTCGGCAATAAAACATCGGAGCAAAATGCATTTATCATTGCCGGTAAAATAGTTCTTCCACCAACTGCTATAACTCCAAAAGCATCTGAGTATTGTTCTCTTAAAACCACTCCTAAAATAAGACCAATAATAATGACGAAAAAAGTGAAAAATGCGATAATAATGTGGACTAGCAAAATATTTCAATGAATACATAGTTATTTAAAGATTAGAAGTTTTTCGGAAAAAGTTAGTTTCTATTGTAGATGAGAAAGACTAACAGGTGGGCCGATGCTTCGAAGGATTGGTTTATGCTTTTGCTAGTATATAAGTCTAAAACCGCCTTAAAAGTACATAGTAAGACTCATCCAAATACGTGATAAGTCTCATTATTTTTATGAAGACATGTTTAATGTAGATATGCTAATTTAGTCACCTAAAATGAAGTCGCCTTTTTTCGATACCAATCACGACGTAAATCAAGGGATTACTGTATGTGTGTTTCTAATATTTATTACATATAAACATATTCATGTGTATTAGTGTAGGTAAATCTTAGTACGTGTTGCGTGTTTTCGGTGTGTATGTGTTAGATAACTGCATAAGATTATGCTTGAGTAAATTTTAAAAAATAAGTGCGCTCGTTGCCACTTTATATGCACTTCAAGAAAACAAAAAGCATACTTTGAGGAGTGGGCGTAAAACCTTCACTTAAATAAATGTATTATAGTACATATGTATGGGTGTGTTTCTTTCTAAAATATATGCTAAATTTATATTCCACATTCATCTTTATTAGGTTTGAATATCGTATGTGTAGAGTAAGATGAGAACTAAATAAGCACAAAAATTTTAAAGAATTTTATTTGAATAATCATAATGCTAGGAACAAGCTTAAATTATGTAGCAATATTTGGAAAACTCGAAACATTTATTTTAACAAGCAAATCGAATCCGCTAACTTCAATGATCCCGAAAATGTAAACTATACAGAAAGAACCTTAATGATATCCAGTTTTCATATAAATAATATTCATTACACAAGTTACTTTTACATTCTAAAAAAAATAAATTTCAATATCTTTGCTGCTCTAACCAATGCCCATTATATTAATACACCAGTTTAGTACGTATGATTGATATTTAATTATTTTGTTGAAAAATATCACTTATACGTCATCTGTAATCTAAATATGGGATATTTCATGTGAAATCGATGTCTTCCGATCGGGATGAAATTTGCACGAAATTTAGTCCTATTGGATAGTAACTCAGACACAATTTTTAAACAACATCGGTCAAGAACTCTCAGAGTTAGAGTTGGTCAAAATTTTACATTTTGTCCAAACTGGTGCATTTTCTCATGCATGCAACTTATTACATATGATTCTTAGCATAATATGTCTTAATTAGTTTTGATAGCTATTTCGCCAATCTTTCGAAATTTGAAATTAAAAAAATAAATAAAAAATGTTTGACTTTTTTTACCAAAATCAAAAATTTTTTTCCTTTTTTTTGAAAATGGGTCCTTTTTCCAAAAGAAAGCTTAGGTCTTTTCCTTGAAGAGCTTTTTGGCCGCTTAGAGGGATGCAAGTGGGTTATTTATCAAAATACGCATTTTGTAAATAAAGATATACAATTATTGATTTTTTTTTTGCAAAATCAAAAACTTTGTTGACTTTTTTTTTAAGATGGATTATTTTTTTTTATTAATTTTTTTTTGCTCAAACGAAAGGTAGGGTCTTTTCCTTTAAGAGCTTTTTAGTCGGGTAGTGAGATGCGAGTGAGATATCTATCAAAACAAGTGTTTTGAAACTCAAGACATACAATTTTAGAGTTAAAACAATAATTTTGATATATATCCCAGGTTACATCGTTTAGAAAAAAACTGTTTATCCAAAATTTCAAAATTTTAAAAAATGTGTCTGAATTACTATCAAAAATGACTAACCTTGGTGTAAATTTCATGCCGAAAGGAAGACATCGATTTCAAAAGTTGGTTCACTTGACATGAACTCGCCCATATATATAAAGGAGAATGTGTGTATGACTGTATGTTAAAAGCATATAGAAGGCTAAACGGCTAATCCAATTTGCTTGAAATTTTTACTTTGTGTTTTGACGTGGTACTGCCATACAAAGTTAATTTTAAAAATTAAATATCTAGAAAACTATAATAACTATAGTCCTCAAATTTTACATGAACAGTTCCACATACATGACATAGGGCGCGGCACTTCCCATAGAATGTTAATTAGAAAAAATCTAATATATAGGATACAATAACATATTGAGTCCACTAATTTTGTACGGTTTTGTATTCGGACAAGAATGGGCGTACTTATTATTTTAGTTGTGCGTTGTCGTTTGTGTATTCAACATCGTTAAATTATCTAGAAAAGTGACATATTTTGTTATGTGTTTGTTATTTTCCTAAAAAAATTAAAAAAAATATACATATATCGGTTAAAAAACTAAAAAAGCATCTCCTGAAAAATTTAATTTTTTGAGCTATGACGATGTTGCAACGAAGTGCATAATGAAGTGCATTATTTTCTTAAATATAAAACAACAGGGTATTTGAGTTTTTAATTTTTTGTCATTCCATTGTGTTCCCAACAGTCCTCATGTTTAATATTTGTTATTGGTTAGTTTATTCTATATTGTATTTTGATATTGTTTCTTATATTATTCTATTATGACGTACCCTTCATTTAGTGCTAGACTGAAAAGTTAAGCTTTGTTTTATTATTAGTTTAAGTCCTAATGTTCTGCTATTTCATATTATTCTTTTAGTTTTATATTATATAGTAACGCCACCTATTGCTAACTTTACAAGTATGATTTACATCAAAACATCTAGTGGTGCGTGTCCAAAACAGATATTTGTAAGAACCACATGTGTGTAAATGTTTGTATACCTAACGTGTACAAGGCACAACTTGTAACTTATAAATGTGTGTATATTAAATGCATGCACGATCATGATTGTATGTAAAACACATCTGTGTAGATGGTTGTACACACATCATAAAAGGTATAAAAGGCGAGCCTATAGTCGACCGTGGGCGGTTGGTTCGTAGCGGCCAGTAACGTAACAACTTCTAAAGACAGTGGTTTCAAATCTTTAGTATATTTTAACTTATTGGTTACTAAAGTACTAGTGAGGAGGAATTGTATTGGCAGCAGGCTTTTCTGCTGATACTAACAATTCTTGGTGACTCCCAGAGATAGTGGTCAGTGCGTTTGGTTTCCGCGTGCTACTCCTACGCTCCCCAGTCGCGGTACTAGACGAGGAACGAGTGCTCTTGAGAGGTGGTCGTACATAGCGAGTGGTTGCATTCATTGTTATGTGTCTACTACATAATACGTGGCGTAGTAGCGAACCTGTTGAAATATTATAAGTAGTAAGTGTTAGAGCATAAATAAAAGTTTGTAACGTTTTAAGACACGTGTTTTATTAATCGACCCTGGACGCCGCTGAGTTTACCCCAGCTTACAGCAGAAACGTGTCCTTACACCATTTGAAAATTCTAAATTTTTCAATTGTGACCCCGTAAAGTGTATATATATTCTGGATACAGCTACGCCCGTCTTTTTTGTTGAAACCAACGTTACGAAGCGCCCAAATAAGTTTCATACATGATATACACCATCGTATAAATAAGGGTCTATTCAAAATTCATAAAATCGGCCCAAAAATATCTGTGATATAAGAAAAAACCGATTTGTTCATAAATTTTTTTTTCACAAAACTTTATTTTAAGCTTTTTTTCTCACCATAAGTATCTTAAAGTATAATTTGGTGAAGGGTACAAAAGATTCGGCTCAGGCAACAGTCGTTTTAAAGATTTTGTGTTGTCCGTCATGAATTACAAATATAAATGTAAAAGTACAACATAACCACAATAGACGTTTCGTTATATTTACATAAAAGTATGTTTGTATTTCCTTCCAATCCTAGACAATTTTTTAAAGTTCTTACGTAAAGTATCGAAGAACAAATAATAACATAAGTAAATTCACTATATAGATATTTTCTAAAAGAAAAACTTCTTTTTATTTTTATTTTATGTTGTCCTTTCAAGTACTTTGCAATTGTTGCTGCTTTTGTTGCCAAATCAAGCTAGAATATTGTTGAAAATATATTTATATATATATGTATATTTTTATTAGCAAATATGTATACTGATGAGAGGGAGAGATGCTAATTTAAGTAATACTCATTTCTCACATCCGCTCCTTTTGGTGATAACATCAACAATAATAAAGTTTCTTTCGTTTTGCTTCGCATAAGTTCGGACAAAGTATGTTTGCCTTTGTTATTGCTAAATATTGGTTGGGCACTTTTTTGGTGTAAAGGGCTTTATAGTATTTGTTGTTGTTCAAGTGTTAGTCATAAGTAAGGTCATAACAATTAATTTGCTTTCCAAAACTTTGTTAACATTATTGCTACATATTGCCTGATGTAATATGATGGCATTTTAGCAGTTGCTATAATTTAAACAAGAGAATGTGATTCAGTAAAACTTTATGTATATGTTTGAGTATGTTTCTGCGTAAGTTATTTCATTATTTAGCTATAAAGAATGTTAAAGCTGTTCAATTTACTTTAAGAGGACAAAGGTCAGATGATGTCATAAATATTCTGAGTAGTTGAAAAATAAGTGTTGATAAAAATCAATAAAATAGTAAAAGGCTGTTTTTTATGTGTTCGCTAAAATGATGTCAGTTGTTATACAATTAAGGCTACTTTTAAATCATAACATTACACCGGGAACAAAATTAGTTTCGAAAAATTCACATACATTAATTTCAAATTTCAGTCTAGAATTTCAAAATTACTTTTAAATTTCATACAAATTTATTTGCTTAACGTTCCGTCCGTCTTACATAGTTCTATGTAAAATTTTAAAAACTTAAAATCTTTTTCAAACATCACAAAGTTCAAAGATTTTTTGACATAGGAAAAATGTTCACGGGATACAAACATTTCATATGTTTTCTTTATGGGAAATTTGAAAAAAAATCGTAAATACCCCGAAAATAAGTTGACGCATTATGAAGTCTTATGAATGGAAGCAGCCTTTTTGAAAACATTCCTTGATGTAAATTTCGGTATTTATAGCGCCCGTTGTAACAAATGATTAGCTTCTTTTGCCGCAACTGCATATTGCTTGTCATAAAATAATTAAAATAATATTAAAACACAAAGAGAAAAAACTTTATATTTTTCTGCTAATTTAATAAAACTATGTTTGAGGTAATGCAAATTACTCAGTGGCAAATTAAAATAATCTTTATGGCATTTGCACAAACTATTTCAACAATTTCTGAGACTTTTTTTTACATATAAAACTCAATTTTGTTTCTTTTTACTTTAGTGCGTATTATTAGCACCTAAATTTAGCGTTCAAACAAAATACCCGCTCTTCTGTTTCCATCGGGAAGAAGGCAGAATAAATAGAATAAGAAACGTGAATTTCTAGTTAAGTAAAAACAAAAATCAAAAACTTTGATTCACACCTCATGATTGCAGCAAACAAAAATTTTCTGGAAGGAATAAAAAAATATGAAAATCTAATATTTCTTTTATTGTTTTTTCTCATTGAAGGCGACTACTAAGAAAAACGGATGTGAAAAGGGAAACAATATACGTTAGTTTGATTTGAATTTTGTAACGTAAAGAAAATCTTAATAATTCTTACAACGAAGTAAAATAACGTATGGAATGATGATAGTTACAATTTTACGAAAAGTTTTCTGGGTACATACTCTCAACTCACCTACAAAAGGAAATTTAGATTTATTATACGGTATTGATTGTAACCTACCAGATATTTTCAAGTATTTTAAACAAAGACTAAAAGTAATAATCAGGTTTGATATTTTCAAGAAATTTCTTAAAGAAAAGTTATTAGTTAGTAACGAATTTATAAAGGTTATTTGTATATCTTCACCAAAGTCCTAATGTGTTTATAATTTTTCATAAAATTATTTATTGTCACTCTGGCATAAACTAGCAACTGTTATAAATATCTCTCTTTAGTTGGGTATGAGTTTTTACACAACTAAAGATGTGCGTGTATTTAGAATATTATTTGTTTCTACCTACCATTGTAAATCATTGATATATAAGAGTTGTGTGTATATAAAACCAAATTACTTACATATATATGTTATGCATGTGTATTACGGTTGCCCATATTTCGGTATTTTATTTGAATATTCGGGAACCTTTCCTCTATATTTCATATCTTTAGTTTTTGTCGTTTGGGCTAGGCGATGTTGAAATAGTGACCTTACTCTTTTATATATGTATATTAGAGCGGGTCGATTTAAAAATCGCCCACGTGACAAATTCATACTCTAGGGATCAAATAAGAAGCTTTGCCCAAGTAGCCATACCTCTAAAATGAATTCTGATGTTCCTTATTTTGGTCAAATTTTGAAAAATCCCATTTAAAGTGCCCGAATCGAGTCTAAATGTATGACCGATCCCCACTAACTTTGGAGGGCCGACCCACACATGCTAGTGACACACTCTCTGAAACCCTATGGAGAGTCCCCATACAAAAATTAAAAAAAATCACAATTGTTGGCACTTTACATGAAAAAATCAGCGAAATTAGCCATTTTGTTTTGAGTTTATTTTTTTTAATACAACTTAATAATTGAAATGAAACTAAACAAAACATTCTTTGAAATCTTTTGTGCTCTCAAGTCTTGAAAATTTCTCACGGCTCTATGATATCGACGCTATAACACCGTCTACATTTTTTGTATAACTCGTTTGGAAACGCTAGCTGGCAATTGAACATGTCGTTCCGTTCCGCTATATATATACATTAGGCTGGGTCTATTTGTATGGACGTTCAAAAGCTAAAAAATCGTATTGCAGAAACGTATTCTACGGAAAATTCTAAGAAATTTTCCCCAAGAAACCATACGTCTAAAATCAAATCCTATTTTGCGCATTTCGTCTGTTTTTGCAAAACTGCAAAATAAGGGCCACCCTTGTATATATGTACTGATTTCATGGACTCTTAGAGAAATTATTGTCTTACAGAGTTTTATGGAATTCTTCACTTGCTAGTGTTTTGTTGGAGCACATAATGTTAATGTTCTTTTTGTGTTATTATTTGCAGTCGTTTACATTTATTTTTATTTTGTTTGCATATGGGATCTTTTATTTCTTTATTGATTTATTTATTTATGTTTTTTTTCAAAATCGTTTGCTGCATCGAAAGTGTTTTATTTATTTGCAATAAATTTAAATTTATGGCTTAAGTTATTTTTATTATTTACATTTATTGTTGTTATTACAACCACAGATTGTGTAAAAATATATAAATATTTAATTAATAGCAGTATTAGGCTTTTAAATAATAGACAAGAAATATTGCAAAATATTTGCATTTAAATACAATGAAACATATGATAAATCATACAGAAATTGTTTTGTTTCGAAACGAAGAAAAAATTAGTTTATTATTAGTTTTGCTATTGGTTCAAATAGAATTAAATTTATTGGAATTACAACCATAAAAATATACGGGTTATATATTGATTTTTTTTTTAAATTTTCATCGCAGACCCAAAAAGGTACATATATATTTTGGGTCCTTATGAAATTCTAACACGATCTAGCTATGTAATTCCATCTATCTGTCTATCATTTTCTGAGGGGACCTCGTATGGGGACTAGCGACAACTGTTGCCCGATTTTATCCATACTTTGCAGTATAATTAAAGAGTACTTACAACAAATTTGTGAAAATTTTCACAGGATTTCCGCATAATCAACATATTTATGATTGTTCAAACAGTATTATGGGGAAACATTTGTATGGGAGCTGGATGAAATCATTGTTACCCATTTTCAACACTAAACCAACCTTATCAACAAAGAGTGTTTGTGAAAACTTTCAGCCAGCTAGCTCCTTTCGTTTGGCCCATATCGTGCTTTGAACAGACAGACAGACGGCATGATAATCTTAAAACATAAGAGGTCCCCGAACATATTTATTAATGTGGGTCCTCGACAAATATTTTAATGTGTTTCAAACCGAATGACAAAAATAATATACCCATCCACCTTCTTTTATGATGATGGTTATAAAAATGCAATAAAAATGGAAATTTTTCTAATACAGATCATCTTCCATTTACTATCAAATAATTCGTTTTAAATTGCTTTTCAATACACATTTTCTTTGAACAAAATGTCAATCATTGCAGCATAGTTGTAATGCAGTTTGTTATAGGTAACTTTATTACAACACTCAAAGTATGACTAGATCATGAAAAATATTGCTAGATTTGTTTGTCTACAGCAAGTGCAATATACTGAATAAATTTGATTTCAGATACAGAAGGTTGAAGTTTGTTTTTGGGAAATTCTTATAAGTATGGCAATAAGCCAACATAATATTGTAGTATTTTCCAGATGCTTCTCATCACTATTCTCATGATTGAAATAAAGTTGAAAAAAGTAGGAAAATAAAATGTTAAAATTGTTTTGTATATATTTTGTTTAGTAGATAAAGCACACAACTAAGGACACCAATACATATGAGTAAATTAAGTTCATGCAAAATGTCACAGACACTTGTTCAACCACCTAAGGGCTCAGAATACACTTGATTACACAGTCTATTTACCAAAATTAAGTTAATGCAAAGTCTTAAAAAATTGGGTAAATCTGTATCCATATTTTCATATTAAGAATAAAAATTTACTTAAGATTAAACAGTAATATCTGCCTATCTGGTATATAACTAGTCTCCATTAGAAACAAACAATTTTTATTTATAATTATACGTATTCTGAAATTTTGTAAAGTGCCATTTTTTGGACTAGACCAAACATTAAAAAAAAAATTCACTTTCTTTTACTACGCTTAAAATCTCACTTTAAACTTAAAACATTCACATTTCTTTACAAATAGAATGTACTTACAAATAAACTCTCATATAAAGACGAAAAAAAATTAAGTTTAAAATAGTGACAGCTGTATTTACACAACACTTTTTACATTTCTTATACTTCACAATCTATTCTGACAAGTCGTTTGTCAGCTATGATCAATCAAGTCAACAAATTAGCATCGAAAATTATTTCGCAAATTTAACGGTTAAAAATAACGTTTAAAATGAAATGATCGATTTCAAAATTTTACGACAGGTAGATAACATTTTATATTTGAGTTACAGCGGTATTCACAATGTAAAAAAGCAGAAAAACTATTTATTGACAAACATTTCTATTTCTAATGTATTTCTAAGCCTAGTACTCTACATTGTGAATACCGCTAATGTATTTAAATGAAAAATATAAAGTTTGATTTAACCAGCAATGTATTTTTCGTCTGAAAATTAAAATTAAGTGCTCTGTTAATTAAAACTACTTGAAATAAAAATTATTGGCGTCATCGGATAATGTTTACTGTCTTGCCAGTAGAGAGTTAAGCCGAACTATCTAAATAAAATTAAACAACAATAAGTCTCGTGTATAAGTAAATCACGCGACCTCATTTCAAGGTCATCGGTCCATAATTGCACATAGCTCCCATATAAGGCCCACATTCGAAAATCACTTTAACGAGCAGAAATCTTTTTAAAATGCTGGTATCCACATAATATTATATAAGAAATAAATTATATGACCTACTTCCATGGCGATCGGTCCATAATTTCTCATAGTTTCTAATTCCGAAAATCACTTTAATGAGCATAAATCTTTTGAAAATATTGGAATCCAAATAACATTTATCCAATATATGTTTCGTATTGAATTGAATCCCACGATACATAAATGCTCATAGCTCCTATATAAGGCCCATAGCCGAAACTCCCTTTATCACTTAAAAGTGTTGGTGTCCACATAAATTCAACAGAAATATGTTTTATATAAAAATAATTCACACGACCTAATTTAATGACAATCGGACTATAATTGGTCATAGCTCACATATAAGGCCCGCTTCAGGAAAATTCGTTAACTAGCATAAATCTCATAAAAATGTTGGAATCCAAATAAATGTTAACAAACAATTTTTCTTATAGAAAGAAATCACGCGACCTACTTTGAGAGTGATCGGTTCATTATTGGACATAGCTGCTATATAATGCCTATTCCGAAAATCACTCACGAAAAAATAAATGAAATTTTAATAGAGATTTGCTGATATACTCAGAAAAAATTATACCTTACATTTGGTCAGGCTTGACCGACTATACTTTCATACTTGTTTTAAATCTATACTTTTGAAATCTCATAACTTATCATCACTGCATAACACGTAATACTATTATTTTTTTAATATAAAATATCTCATATGTACTATCATGCACATGCATATTATAGGTATTAATATATGCCAAAGGAAATAACATTTGAAATTAAACCTTGCCAAAATAAATTTATGTGTATATAAGTAAACATTGATTTCAGTGTTTAAACGTTTTTTTTTAACAACAATCAGAAAAGTACTTGAGCAATCATAATTTTTTTATAATAATTAATATCGTGATAAAATTGGACATAAACAAGTTTTATATAAACCTAAATCTTACTACCAACATTTGTGAGGATCGGTCCATAATTGACTCTACCCTGCAAATAACCCCTATATCAGAAAAATATTTAATTGTAACATATTGAAAGTGAGTATACAAGATTCGGCACTGCCGAATATACACAACCAGCAACTTTCAAAAAGAGGAGGATACACGGAGCATTTTTTGGTCGCTGGACAATATTGTGTGATGTTTATTATATGCTCCTGATAAGATTTGCTATTTTGCTATAAATGTTTCAGACTTTTTCTAAATCAAAATCAACGGTAGATAACATAAACTAACTAAAAATAGATAAAACAAGACAATTGAAAATGATTTACACATACGATTTGTTACTTATTTGTTTTGCTTCAAATATGTGACAAATAACAGCTGGGAATATTAATAAATTCTGAACAAAAACAATGAAATTTAGTGTCATAAATCTAGCGGTAATTAACCTAATGCACCTGAAAATTTATAATTAAAAATAATTCCTGATTTTATTTTAATATTTTATTCCATCAGATATCAGCTGGCTGGAAAATTATATTCGAGGATGCTGACCTATAACAGTGAAGTTAACCTTCAAAGAAAGAGCGGCAAATGTCCTCTAAAAATTATAATCTCTTTTTGAACTTTAATTTGTGGTCCTGAAAAGGACCGATTTGTTGGTAGGTTCATAGTTTTTTAAACATATTCAGTTTCCAAGTTTAGTTAGCTCAGCAATAATCCAGAACAGTTTAATATCTGTGAATCTTACCTTTGAAAATACAATATTAAGTAAGTTATATAAAAAGCTTATAAATAATTTGTAAGGATGTTGATTTCAGTGTTGCCGAATTCTGTATTATTACACAAAAAAAACATGCATGAGTCGAACGAGTTGAATCAATAGGAGCATTACCTTATCGCCATGGATATTTGTCTTTGTTGTCAATTCGTCTGGTTGGCCGGTATTCGCATATGATTTCTTACGCTTCGGGTTATCGTAATGTATACATTTTTCATCCCAAGTGGTGATTCAGTGCAAAAATGATTTTATTTTATAGCGTTCAAGCATAATTTTGGCCATGCAAAATCATCTTTCAAGGTCTCTTGGCTTCAATTCGTATGGTATTCAATTTCTCTGCTTTTGGATGAATACTGCTGGCCACGAACGTTTTGAAATTGCTGCTTGAGTCGCTCCCAATGATTTTGCAAGCTCCTGTTGAGTGCTGTAACAATCTTCTAGGAGGAATGCCTTCAGACTATTTTGGCTGTCCAGAGCGAACTTTGTCTTCCGTATCAAAATCACCACTTCTGAACCGCACAAATCATCTCTCACACGTTGAAAACGATAGAACACATTCACCATAAGCTTTGATGAGCAATCGGTGTGCTTCAGCTGCACTTTTTGAAGTAGAATAAAATTTCCCGAATATGACGTTATGTTGGTTCAAAATTTGACATTTTCGAAGCACACAAAAACTTTGTTCTTTACAATATAATGTTCATTATTTAATTGAGAATAAGTGACAGATGTATGCTCTTTGAAATGAATATGAGTTAATCGTTCCGTTTGTAATTTCTACAATTTTAATTTTCTGGCTCGTTTTAGATAGCGAAATCGGTATACCCATGTCCGGCTGTCTGTTGAAATCAACTTTTCGAAGCCCCCTAAAAACTTAAAACATGATTTATACATCAATATATCTGCTATAGTCCATCATAGGTTGCTATTTAAAATCGAGAAAACAGGTCTACAAATGTCTGAGATACAATGTGTTTTTATAGTGGCGAAGAACTTTAAATTGAAATAAAACAGATAAAATCGCTTTTAATCCGTATCCATCAAACTGGTTTTATTAATTAGATAATTTTATGTTATTAGTGTTTAAATATGATATCGGTCATTTGTAAATTTTGTTCATTGATGAATCACACTTTTGGTTAAATGGCAACATAAGTAAACAGAATGGCCGCATATGAAGCGATGATTATCCTCAAGCCATTACTGAAAGCATTACATTCGGAAAAACTCAATACTTGGTGCGCTTTATAGAGCAGTGAAATCATTGGTCCTTCAGTCATAGAGTTCAAAATTTAAAAATGTTAAAAATTGTTAAACCTTTTAACATATTTTGGCTTTTCGAACTGTTTCCTATTGCTGTTGCTTATGGCGTTATTGTATTGTTTAATTTTCATATTTTCTCTTTTTTTTTGGATTTCTGTATTCTGAAGTGTTTTTTGCAACTCTGCACAATAATTCACGTGCTGTGAGTAAATGTTGCAGGAAAATGTTTCAGAAAAAGTAAAAAAATAAATAGGAGCAAGTATTAAGTAAACGTGAAAAAACCAACACCAATAAGCAAAGGCTTACGCCAAACAACAACGGAATAATCCAAAACAAAAAGGAAATAAAAGCGCTTTTTTCAACGGATGTAGACACGTGACTTAAAATGGTTTTACTTTTTCATATTTTCTTTTTATTTCTCTTTAATTTTCTTCTTCCTTTTTGGCACAAATTTATTTTCAATTTGTCATAATGTTAATAATAATAACTGTGATCTTGTATTTCATATTCAAGGATATGCAAGACCAAAATTTAAATTGAACAGACTTACAGTTTGTAATGCCTTTAAATTTTTATTCTGCATAATAAAAAACTGCATAATAATCTTAAACATTTTGTCGTTCTAGCAATTTTTAAATTCTCCTCTATATGCCAATTACCAAGCTAAGACTAGATATATGAAATTTCTGGATTGAATAGTAATGATGATGATGATTACTTGTATGTACAAAACTTAATGAATCGTAACTAATGGTTCAAAATATGCAAACGATAAATTTTGGTTGGCAATTCAAAAGTTCAATACGAAAAATTAAACATGAATCAAAATATTAAACAGACAGAATAAATGAAAAATCAAAATAATAATCTGCAAAACAACAAGAAATCCTTGACAACAAAAAAATATAATGCCTGCAGCAGTAGAACAATTATGAAAATAAAAAAGCAAACTGGACCATTTAACATATTGTAAAGATGTTCAGGAATAAACAAGACATTTAGCAGACGAACAAAATTTTTTATTTACTAGGATGGTGTTTGAAATTCGACCACTTTTAAAACGCTTTTTACCACTTTTATGGAAAGACTTTATAAAGTCGATTTGAATTTAACGATCTGTAACGACTGCCTGCAAAATGCATCATGTTTATAAACACGTCCATTAGTAGAAGCTTCTACCTCTCAACAATGTTGATAGCATGCAGTTATAGGTGATGTTAGAGTTAATATCAACTGTCTTGTACACTTAAGTTTGTACATTATAAAGTGTGTATGCATTTCTGCGAATCGATAGACGTGTCTAATGACACTGAGTGACTATTTGAGCTGTTGTTGTTGTACATTTTAAATAAGTAAAGTGTTGTTATAAATGTTAAACTACTAAAACTGCTTTTTATTTGCATTCAAAAGTATCCGGTTTATTTAAAGGAAATAAATCCAAGTTTTTAAAACATTAAAACGTAACAATACCCTTTACCATGAGTGGTTAGTTTGTCATTCCATTTGTAATTTTCACATTTTTCCTTTGCGACCCCATGAAGTATATATAATTTGAATCGCTATAGATAGCGAAGTCGATATAGGCATATCCGTTTGTTCGTCTTTATATTGAAATCAACTTTTAGAAGCCTAACATAACTTAGTGATGTTTCACAGACGTCAATTTTACTTGAGCAAGTCTTGAGTTTATAGAAGAGAGAGGAGACGAGATTGGAATGATTTTCCTATTTTTCTTCCTCTCTCTTCTATAAACTCATGACTTGCTCAAGTATACTTGACGTACATGATTGTTACATCAGTATATCCGCTATAGTCCAACTTAGGTGGCTAATTAAAATCGAGAAAATTGGCATAAAAATGGGTTTGATATAAGGAGAAGCATAAAACTTTGTTCACCTATTTTCATCCATATTTTTTGAACCAAATTTTTTTCACTTAATTTAAAAAAACAAAAAAATTCACCATATTTTTATTCATCAAAATTTTTGTCCACCAACAGAATACATAAAGTATATTGGGGCCGGGCTTCATATACTATCTCTTAGGTTAGGTTTCCAGGCAGCCGCCAAATTGAAGAATAGAAGAACAACTCACGTGGGTCCATGCAATGGTCCCTTTGTGTTACCTGAAAGTAGAAATTCAGAAAAAGAGGGAAGGATAGAAAGGTAGAAATAAAAAGAGAGAAAGGGAAAATTGAAAAGTTAAGAAGAAGATGTTCGAAGAAAGAGAGAAGAAGAAGATTCCCATGTCTGGTCTTTTTAACCAATTACTACTAAATATTAAGGCATTAATGCCTTCAAGCCTCATATTGGAGAGCTCAGAAAGACTATTTATAGAACGATGTACCAGAAACCATAAGGATAGATTTGCTAACGCCGGACAGTGACAAAGAAGATGAAAAATGATATCATCCTTCTCCTCGATTTGACAACTTTTGCAGAAGTCGTTGTAGGGCAAGCCAAGTCTCCTCGCTTGGTTGCCAATAGTGCAGTATCCGGTAATGACCGCCACTCAATTGAGAGCGTGTCAAGCCAAGAAGATATGTTGTTCGCCCACGTTTCAATCGGGGCCATATCGTTCTGGTTATAGTGCATGTAGGTTCACAACCCCATCTTGTCTGAGCAAGCTCATAGTAGAAGTTACTAATTTGTAGCTTGCATTTGGATAACGGAAACCCACATAGGAAATCTATGTTTCCGTCAGGTAACATGGCGCCTTTTGTGGCCAAATCATCACCAACGCAATTTCCTGTAGTATCTCCGTGTCCCCGTACTCTCTTGAGTACGACTACTGAATGTCTCGCCATCCTGTTTAAGGATGCCCGGCATTCCTGGATGATCTCTTATACTTCGGGTTATCTTAATGGATTCATTCTTCATTGAAAGCATTCATTTGGTGCAAAAATTATTTACTGTTATAACGCTGATGCAGCGATTTGAACATTCAAATCAACTTTCAAGGTCTCTCAGCTTCAATTCACATGATACCCAATTTTCCTGGTTTTGGATGAATCTTGCTGCTAGCAAACATTTTAAAATTACAGCATGAGTAGCTCCCAATGCTCTTGTTGAATTTGAAATTAATTTTTATGGATTAATGCATCCAATTATTGGTCTTCAAACATTTTTGGCTGGCACAGGCATTCTTTGCTTCCGTGTCAACATCGTCACTTTTGAACCGCACCTATCGCACGTTGAAACCGATAGAACATATTCACTTTAAGCTGCGGTGAACAATCGGAGTGCTTCAGCGGCTCTTTGTTTCAAAGTAAAGAGGTAAATCAAAACTTCCCGCATAAGACGCTTTGTTGGCACAAAATTTGACATTTTTGAAGAAAAAAAAAGATTGTTGTTTACACCATAACGTTCAATAACTAACTGTTAAGTCTTAATATAATCTTATTTTTTAAATTTTTGCACTAATTATATTTCTGAAAAAAGTATCTTACCAACACTGAATCTTCCAAACTACTGGTCCGCTTGCAAATTGATATATGAAAAAATCGTAGAGGAGAACACAGGATTTAAAAATATTAGCTCTGCGACTACCCTGTTAGAACAAAAGTTAAGATATATTTAGTCAATTCATGTCATTTCACAATAGTTTTTATTGCTTTTCAAACAAAAAATGTCCTAATACAATACTACTTTCTATACTATGTTTATTGTTTTATCGTAACGAACCAAAGAGATCAACGCCGAATGCCTAAGAATCAGTTAAGCCGAGCCGCCGAGTCGTGATATATTAGAAGATTATGAGAATATGACTAATAAGAGACCTTGTGAATTGACCAATTGTGTAACAACTAACAACCCTACAAGAACAGTGACAGTCATTTGTTGCACCATCTGATGGGTTTATACATCAGTAGTTCCCATCATTTTATTAAGGGCATTGTGAAAAATACTGATGTGAACATTTGTGTACGTATGATTTTCTTTCCCTTTCCAACTTGTGATCTTCATTCAGGCAACGCTGCAGTGTTATGCGTGTGTTGGTAAATAAATTGCTAGTGTGTTAGTTTCTTGCAGGGAAGCTTACCTCGGGTAAGGTAAGCTTGTTACTGCTTATAACTCCAAATATGGACATGTTTTAATGAATGAGCATGTGGGAAGGTAAAGAAATTTCAGTTCATGTCACTTAGTAATATTTTACAGTTCAAACAATATTTAAGTTTTATTTGTATTAAGTTACGAATAACAAAAAATTAAAAGTTATTTGCCAGCATTACAATTAGCCTAGTTGTGACAAATAATTAAAATTTTAAATGAAGTTTTAAATTATTTCCCCTCTTTCCACTTTGTTTTGCACTCAAATTGCTGAATATAGAAGAAACTAGTTCACGGTTATTCAATTTATATTTACACACATTACCATTTTGTTTCCCTGAAATTATGAAGAACTTAACCTACATATACATTTTTCTAAAATTCTCATCAAAGTAGTTTTGCAGTCAAATTTAACAAAATTTTTTTTTATATTTTCTTCGTGTTGACCTAAAATCCTCAATTTCTAAGAACGTTGTGCTTGAAATTCCTCAAAATATTTGCTGTTTTTATGTTACGCGTGAAATACTAAAGAATAATAAATTATTTTCTTCTATGATTCCTGGCGTAAAAGCCGTTTTTCTCTGAACTCAATATGTCGATGTTCTAGTTGTGATAGTTTGTTTTTCTGTGTGAGATTTGTGTGCATTACGAATGAGTGCATTGTTTTTTGGGTGACTTTAAGTCCCTTAAGGCAATATGTCCTTGTCATAAATTCCGTTTTTGCTTTAAATTGGAATATTTAAAAATGAATAAAGTCATTTCTAGTATGTCTTACGTTTCTTTAATCCTTGTGACTTTCCTAAACAATATGATTCTAGCAGCTGCTGTAGTATTTGTTGTTGTTGTATTTCTTGTACATGTTGTGATAAAAAAATACCCACTTCCGTCATGCAAACAAAAGTCTCCAACTTCAAATAATATAAAAAATAAATACGAGTTCAGTGAACTCTGCAATCATAGTAACTGAAGTACAAACACTTGAAAATATTCACACATTCGTTTTAGAAACAATAGAACTTTAAGTAGAGATAAATTGTAAACGACATAAGCTCACACATTTACTCATGAACACAAAGCTGTAATACATAAAGGGTGTTTTTTAAGCCCGACATAGCTTATGAAAGGGTAAACTGTCAAACGAACTCTCATAATGCGCTCACTTTTTTACATTTATGATCAGTATACTCTGGCAAATGATCATGAATAGATTGACGCTTAAATAACACTACCAAATTATCCAAATTTACTTTGAAAATCAGTAATCGACTCGCGCAACTTATAGAGGAGTGTGTTATCGCAAAATTGTCTTCAGCGATGAGGCTAATATTTGGCTTAACGGGTTTCTTAAAAAACAAAACTGGCACCTATGGTGTGAGACCAATCCAAAGCAGACCCTACAGACTTCATTTCATCTAGAAGAGTGCACCGGATCTTAATTCTTAAAAAATGAAGCCAGAGCTCACGTTACTGTGGGTTACTCAGGGCGAGATATAAATTCAACAGGAAAGCGTAACGTGCCAACCATCGATTTATTGAAATCCAAATTTGGCAATAACTTGATTTCGAGAAATGGACCTTTTGGTCTCCCAAGTCTTGTGATTTGACATCTCTTGATTATTTCCTGTGAGCCCACGTGAAGACACGAGCTTATGCTGATAAACCAGGAACAATTGACGTCTTTGTGGCCAACATTGTTCATGTTATTCGTGACAAACGGCCAGCAAATCTCGAGAATGTGGCCCAAAATGTTGTGTCCAAATTCATTTTCAAATGGTAATGCCATTGATTGATCGAATAAATCTATTGATTGATTAAAGTTAACTTTTTGTGTTATATTTTTCCAGTTCTATCGGGCTTAAAAAAACACTGTTTATAATTGCAGTACATGACATAAATAATGAATTTGAATCCCTTAAACTTTAGTTTTCTATTCCTTTTATATTTTGCCTTGTATTTTATTTATATATAATAAAGAAATAAATAAAGGTAAAAATAAATATATAAATAATTAAAGAGTCAAAAGAGAAGCAACACTTTAACTGTGCCAACTAGAACAATCACTTTAGTTAAAATGTCACAGGCACCATTAATTATCTCTTTTTTCTTAAAAAAAATATATATATTATTAGCTGTATACCGCCCCATATTAAAAGTTATTACGTGTTTTCTGTTATTAATTATGACCAGGAAGTAAGTGATATTAATGAACGAATGACTTGTGGTGACAAATTACTTTATTAACTGGTATCTATGGGAAGTAGGTGTATTTGTTAATAGAGTTCTTACTAAATAGTTCTAGAAATATGATGCAAGTTGTAAAAATATACACTTTAATTTAATTTTTTCAAACTGAAGTTTTAAAATATTGTTGCCTTTTGATTTTTAAACTAAATGGTATGGCAAAATCTTGTGTACTTTTTTTTAAAGCAAACACAAACTGTGAATCCTTTTGCTTTTCTGCAGATACACCCAGAGTCTCAAGTGGGAATGGAACCCGCAGCCCTCATATTGGTAGTCCGGCACACTATCGTCTAGGCTATCGGGGTAACCTACAGAGGAGACATGCAAATATAAAGAGAGTAGTTATGAATTCCTATTTATAGACAGCAAGGTAAACATTTCAAAGGCAGTTCAATGGAAAAAGGCCAACAATATCACTCAAATAATAGAAAACCATAATATTGACTCGTAAGCAGTATATACATATATAAAAGGACTAAATAATACACACAGCTAAGAAAAGTGAACCGCCAAAATAGATTATATAAATTAACCATTAATGTAACAATTTAAGGCGTTTTCTATTTTAAAAAAAAATGTAGTTTTGTTAGCGTAAAACATGTTCTTTTCAATTTTATTAAAGGGATAGACAGCTTTGTTTAAACAGCTGTTTATAACCTCTACCACCATAGCGGGGAGGGTATAATGCGTTTGTGCTGATGTTCGTAACGCCCAAAAATATTATTCTAACACCCACTGCTTTCTGAGTCGATTAAACGATGTCCGTCCATCCGTCTGGCTGGCTGTCCATGTAAACTTTGCACGCAAAGTACAGGTTGAAATTTTGAAGATATTTCATTCAAATTTGGCACATACATTTGTTTCAGCCCATACAAATGTCCATGGAGGGTATAATGCAATGTGATCAGATTTGAATGAACCCAAGTGAGCTGTTTGTGCTGATGTTTGTAACGCCCAAGAATATTATTCTAACAACCACCCAAAAATACACCTCCTAAGAAATGCTTTCTGAGTCGATTAAACAATGCCTGTCCGTCAGTCTGGCTGGTTATCCGTAGTAGCTTTTCGTTGGTTATTTTGGTATCAAAGCTTATAAAAATTAATATATAATTTTAGTATTTTCTCCCTCAGCGCATGCAAATATAAACCGATTTTAACAAGTGATGTCTCATTTTTGTCTATATAAATTTGTCTTAAAACACTGTGCAAAAAAAAATAGGTTTTTATAGAAAAAAATTTAAATAACTATTCTTGAATTTGAAAAATTACGAAAAAAAAAACAGTTTTTTCAAAACAACTCAAAATATTGAGGGTGTTTGAAAATCATTGAAAACGATTTTAATAAGTCCACGCTTAGACCTACAACCCCCATTAGGTAGCTTTTCAAGTTCTGACAAAAAGTGTTATTTTGTAGCAGAGTGTTATTCATGAAAATGAAGTTAATTAAGGTGTTTTTGTATTTTCTGATTAAAAGTGTTAAAAAGGAAGCAAAATATATTGTCCTAGAATATCTAGAGGGCGTTAAAAATGTAACACGTAACCTGTAGTAAGTTGTAAAAAATATGTTAGCAACACTTTGTGTCAAAAAAAAAAGCCATTAGTAATGAACAATGGTGCTACTTAGAATTTCCTTTAAAAATTCCATTAAGCTTATTTTAAAGTATTCTATAAAATATTTCCAATATTTTTAGAGGCATACAACTTTTTTAATTCATCTTTAAAAATCTTTCAAACTATATTTTAACTAAAACATTAACAGAACATTTAATATCATAAAATGTTTATACTATTTATTATAAGCTGTTTAACAATCCATAACAATATAAACTTGTATAACAAACACTCACATACTAGTACAAAAAGTTGAATCACATTAAATTCAATGGTCACCTGCAAAAAAACCGAAAAATTAAATTAAAAAATTATGTATAATATTAAAGTAATTATTAGGCATTATTGCTTTACGAAATTTATTCAATAAATTAATAAATTTTTTTAGAAAATATAATTGTACTCCCATACACATACAGTGGTAGTAAAACATACTTGTTCCTACATGATATAAATACATACAAAAACAAGTCAGAGTCCCAGAAGGAAACCTGGGGACAAGGAGACACTTGTCCCCAGGTTTCCTTCTGTCGCCAATTTTGTCGACATTGTCAATGAAACGTCTTCCAACGTTTATGAATTTGATACTTTTCTTTTTTAATTCTTTTAATACAACGTCAAATGTTAACAACAAATACACAGTTTCATTATCGACATCTATTTGAGCAAAGCACCAAAATTGTAGACTAGAATTACTAAAATATACTAGTGAGTGTCTGGTTCCGATGTCTACATATGGTCCCAAAAGAAGTACCTAATAATATTCCGAATTTTGCTCAATTTTTTCTTAAGAATCTCTAAACTTCTAATAACTCTTGTTTTGTTTGTTTAGTTTAAATAAACAAATTTTTTCCGAAGATTTTCTTTGTAATAAAAATATGTGTTATTTTATGTAAACAATCCAAAGTCCCTTCTGGGTTGTTTTTATTTCTTTTTACCCTTTTTAAATGATACACCTATACAAGTTTATGCTTTTATTTGCTTTGGTTGTTGTAACGGCCAATATTCATATTTTTACTTTGTTTTCGTTTGTGTGTACTTTATTTAAATTCTGTAACTGTCCATTGGATATCAGAGGCATTTCTTTCCTTGTTTTACTAATCTTTTGCTCATGTTTTTGCTTGAGCTGGATAAAATCTGTCAACATCATCACCCTCATCATCATGTTATTATTAATAATACTTTTGCTCTCTGTTCATGATATCCTTGTTCTTATTTTATAATAAGTAATTATATTTGCAAATTTTTTCACTCTTTATTGTGTTTCTTAAGGTCCTAAGTGTAAAGTGTTGTTTGTAACAATAATATATAAAATAAAAAGATTTTAATTCTTATATTCTAAACAATAGCAAGCAAGAAGAAATGCAAAAATAAAAAAGCTTTACAAACATAAATATTAATAAGGAAAAATTAAAAATGAGGTCACACAAGAAGGTTGCTAAAATGAATTAATGTATTCAACATTTAACATTATTTAATACATTTAAAATAATTTTCTACAATGTTATGTCCTTTTTATAAAATATTTAAAAATAAAAGTGTTTTCATAAATTTTTTTCGCAAATTTAGCCTGCAAATTAAACACTAAAGTTTCTTGCATGTTCAGAAGTGTTATAAATTGTAATGACTTATTGTTGATAAAATCACGATAACGCTACTTACGTCATGCAATTTTAACATTAAAGTTTGTATGTTTAAATTAAGAGCAAAATTTAGATGAGAAAAAAAGTATATATAAAATTAAGGTGTATGATTCTCATAATTAATTTTTGCAAATGTTTAAAATTAACCATAAAACAAGTTCTATCGTAAAGCTAAAATCTCATGCAAAAACTTGTTGAAGAAAGTATAGATATTATGTCAACAGAAGTATTCGAAAATGACGTCAGAACACACTACTTTCTACTTTAAAGATTTGGGGAGTTAAAATTATACCATATTCAAGGGCGTGATTTTAATATTTATAACTACTTGTTTTAGGATTGTTTTACCTTGTTGGAAAGGATATCTTGTCCAGATTCTATTTTCGTTATGAGTTTTGAAATTAATTAATTTAAATCGTATGAAAATTGTAATAGTTATTCAACTTTTCATTAACACCTTTTATAGTAGTTTCTCCCCCAGCATTGAGGGTGTTCCAAAATCTTTAAAAACGATTTTAAACTTTAAACTTCGAAAGAATTTTTTTTTAAGTATCATAAATTTGTTACCAATGAAATTTTATTTGGCTCTTGTAAATATTGGGACTTAAAAGTCTACAGGCAGAAAGTTGTACTTTTCTAAAAAAAATCTAAGCAAAAAAGCTGTTAACAAATGTCAGTTTTCTCTTTTACTTGTCTAAACATATCACTTTCATACAAAAACTAAAATAAATATCAAAAATGTATTTTTAACCGTTCAAAACATTTTTTATTATGATTCTATTTTTATGATTAAAAAAGCAGATTAAAGCTTAAAGTCCCAAATATACGACAAAAAAAAATCTTACAAAAATCCTCATCCATTCAAAAGTTACAGACTTTTGATTCGAAAATTTCCAAAATTTTCCACTGTGCGTATGATGAATATTTAACTATGCGTATAATTTTTTAGTAATCATACGCCAAGTCGACATTGTATGTGTATTACGTAAAGTTTTTGAAATAGATTGAGTGGTTTTTAACAATGGTTACATAGATTTTAATGTATAAAATTTAATTCAGTCAAAAATAAGTAACAGAGCAATATTTGGCCGTGCCAAATCATATACACCCTTCACCAAATTAAATTAAAAAAAAAAAACTTTAGGTAAACAAAATTAAAATTTTTTTTTAATTTATTTTTAATTTAGCGAAAAGAATTTAATGGAAACATTTAAAAAAAAATTTTTTTATTCAAATTATTTGGTCAAATAAATAATCAGCAATATTCCGCATTCTGGAGCAGTGTAGCGTAACATTGTTTATTAACGTGTATTTTGCATGTGTTTTCTACACAAATGTCAAAACAGAGATGACAGTAGGGGCCTCGCAAAATTTATAGCATTTTCTGATGGGAGGATTACTTTTGTGCCACCTTCTATATAAATTATAGTCAGCCAAGTGGTCAGACATTAGTGAAAATGTGTTAAATGAAAAGCAAGAGAGGAAACACATTTGTAATTTAAAAGTCTTAACTAATGAAATAAAATAAAAATGATGTTAAGAATATTTGGGGACTTTTGAAAAAAATATGTATTAACAAATTTTTATGATATGGGTTTGTTTTATGGAGCAACGAAATTATATATTTAAATTAGTTTAGAAAATTCTTGTGCATACTTATATATATTTCTAATTTAAAACATAAAACTATTTCACGCTGACCTTATGTTTTTGTTAACAATACATAATTATACACCCAAAATCCTTTATGAAATGCTTGACATAATCTGCAATTAAAAAAGAAACAGATAATGTATTATAATCTGAAAGCATTTTAATGACCTCTTCTAAATAATTTTAATATAAAATTTTAGTTGAAGTATTTGTGAGCGCCTAAAAGCACACTTAACATATTTTAACGATGCTAATTACCCTCATAAACTAAAATCCTTTAAACGAGTAATGAGAACAAATGTACAAAAAGTATACAAGATAGCAAAAGTGATCGTAAAATAAATAAATAAAACGAAAATTTTTAAGCCAAAAGGTCAACAGTTGAAAAAAGTAAAAGCAATAATAATTTGAAATAAAATAGAATTAAAGGAAATAATGAAAAAAATATGAGCACACAAGTGACAATAACAAACAATTTGAAAGGGATGTATGCTTACACAGAAATTAGAAAATGCAGCAAAAATTAGTTAATGTTAATTATAAAATTTTACTTCTCCAATGAATTCCCAGAATCTCATAGATTTTTTGAACATACCAAAAGCTAAATATTTTTATAGTGCTGAAAATTTTAAGACAGTTTGCTATCTATTACGACTATTAACAACCTTTAAACTTTGTTTTAGTGACATCTGTGAACTTACGCCAGCAATAAAAACCATAGCAAAATGTAAAACCAAAAATATGAAAAACTCCAGCCCGGTAGGGGAAAGATATCAAAGACACAAGAGTCAAGCTACAAAACTATAAAATAAAGAAAGTTATGGTCATAAATTCACACAAAGAAAAAACAAAAAAACAATATTGTTTATTTATTTTATGGTGAGAAATTTTCTGTCCATATATAAATAGTATCATCACACAAACATATACACACAGATGCAGTTACACCCCAATACAAATATCAAGTACAAGTACAAAAATCATTGATGCCAAAGCACAAGAGAAAACTAACTATAAAAAGTCATAATTCTTGGTCCAATGAACACACAAATAGAGAGCAAACTAATGGCCTTGTATTGCAATAATAATATTTGTCCTCATTTCTATATTTTTAGGATTTTTTTTTTAATATTATTGTTTTCTGTGTTTTTATATTTATATATTGTAGATGTTTATTTCTATTTCGTCCTTTATGTTTTCGGATTTGTTCTACTATAGAAAAATCACAGAGGTGGAAATACAGAGGTGGACAGTTAGCATTAGGATTTTAGTTTTTATTTTAATGTCAGATATTTTTGGTTAAGATATATAAATTTCTAATATAATTTTTAATAATTATATGCAATTAATTGATAGAAATGCCACCTGTTGATTTATTTTGTTTACATATCTAAACAATTTGAAATGTCTTCCATATGCCGAAAAGTATCGAACATGTAAAATCAGCAGATTGTACTGAAAAAGTTTATAAAGAAAATTCATTAATATTACTTGTTGTTTGCATTAGTCCTACTAACATTTAAACATGGTTTCCGACAATGACGTCTCGTCTCTATGTTACCCTATGCCCTTAACAGGGTGACAGGTTGTTCGAGTAACACTACACAAATTATATGAAAAATATTGCTTATACGCACAGAAAAGAATACTGAGTAGTCTTACTACTTGTTGAATTTATTTCAGTACTGTGTATATTAATGGGGGATTCCCCATATTTGAATTGACGTTAGGCTAAACCAAAACATTTTTCTTGCATTTCATAATATGGAGCATTTATATAAGTATATTGCGCAATAATATGAAACTTCATATGTTCCGTGAGTGGTACCCGGGTACCCTATTTCCTTGGTAAAGGTGTAAAATATCCATAAATAACTTAAATACAGTCTGTATGAAATTTCATCATAATCACACAACGGAATCGGGGTCAGGCGTTAATAACTTAACTTTTATTACATTACACTGATAATACTCATACGCACCAGAGTTCCATAAGTGGCTCAGAGGAGGTTTGATTGGGAGAGTTTATGATAACAGAAATAATATTACGAGTAGTGTATGATGGTATTTTATATTTGTGTGCTAATCACGAACAAAATATAAAACTAGAAATAAACTACATGAACAAAAGATACATATGTCGACAAATATCCAACAATTTCATTATATAGGGTTTTCCAACAAGATATGTTATTTTGAATCACCCGGTATTTCGGCAGCTGTAACTTTTGAAGCTTTTATACTTTGCCATTTGATAAGTAGAAACTACGCCTTTACTAAAAATGGAACGATACACGCTTCAAAAACGAATTGAAATTATTAAAACTCACTACAAAAATGGTGAAAATTTTGCAGTCACAGTTCGCAAAACTAAAGCATTTCGGACCGCAATACAGAAATTGGTTTAACAATTTGAGTTGTTGGGATGTGAAGAATAAATGTGAGGAATAAAACCCGTGCACGTCGCTCAAAAATAACTGAGAATATTGCTGCTGCAGCCTAAAGTGTTGATAAAAACCCAGGTGTGTCCATTCCTCATCGCTCTTTGGAATTGGGCATTCCACAAACGCCATTACATCGTATTTTGCATAAAAATTAAGGCTTATGAAGTTCAGTTAACAAAAGAACTCAAGCCGGCCGATCATCAACAACGTCGTGTCTTTGCTCATTTACGGGAAAAGTTTCCGAACCGTGTTATCTCTCGAAGAGGTGATCACGATTGGCCACTGATTTAACACCTTGCGACTTCACGACCTCAAATATTGAATTCGAGGACATAGGGCAGCCACTTTGCTATTTCTGTATGGAAAATTTTATGAAAAGGAAAGTAGTAAAGGAAAAAATATTTAACAAGTAAATGTAAATGTAATGGATGTCGGTTTTATTATTTACTCCTTAAGATTTTGTGTAAGAAAATGTGTATGACAAATGTCATTGAGTAGGAGTGCATACTTGACACTGTTCGACTCTAAGTACAAGTGATAGTATGTATTTCTACATTATATAAATTGCCTGTGTATTAGAGACATATAATATGTAAGTATATATATTATATACCATGAGTGTGGTATAAATTATATGGTATTTAGTATTCTTGAGTTTGTCTTCGTAAGTATTTGTGGTTGATTGTAAATACGGATATTATAACTATTGTAACCAGAACGTAATAAGGAAATGCTTTTGTGTATGTATTTCGAACATATTTTCTCTTATTGACTTGAGCAGATTTATATATGTTGCTTTCATTAAAATGGTGCACTGGTAAAAGCTTTATAAAGAAAATTCTTAAATGGAAGCCAAGGGAGTAAAATCATTTATAAATTATAAGACTTTACTAAAGAAATGAAATAGAAACATTGTGAAAAATATGTATACAATATTTTTTTTCAGCATTTCATATATTTTAGTTCAATTATCTCCTAGTTTAATGATATTATGATTTATATATATTTCTGTTAAGAATCAACTTAAGATTCATTGAATTTTAGAAAACCCAAATTTAAATTTGCTCTACAATTTCTTATATTTATTTTTAAATTAAAAAAAATATATGTATCACCTTTGAGCTTACCTTAAATTGTTGTTAAGAGTGTACAATTTTACGCCCACAATACCTTAGAATATTGTTTATCTGCAAATATAAAAATAAACAAATTATTAGAAAATTGTTTAATTAAAATAAACAATTGTTAGCAAAGAGTTTCAATGATGACCTCTTCTAAATAATTTTAATAGCCTCAAATATTTATGAACGCCTAAAAGCACACTTAAAATATTTCAAAGATGATAATTGGTTGGTTGGTTGGTTTACGTGGTAGTTCACTGCGTGCGAACAATCAAGTAGAGTCCACACCACTCGTCAAATGTAATGTCGTTTACATCATAATGTATGTAGAATGTATACAAAAAAAGTCGAGTTTCTTACACCCAACCTGTAGCTGTTAGACATTTCAGGTTGGTAAATATATAGTTGCCCAGGAATTCATGTCTGTTGACACTCAGGGCTGGGCATTCGCTGAGAAGGTGGAAAATTGTTTCCTCTATTTCCCTATCCTTACAGCTACGACAATTGTCGTTAAAAGGGAGTCCCAGGCGATTTGCATGCTTCCCTAATGTCCAATGTCCTGTTAATACTGTCTAAATTACGCCATCTATTCTCGGCTTTAATAGTCCCCAGTGGAATTGCTTCTGAGACCGCGTTGGAGATATCTAAGGCAGATCCCATGCTGGCTAGTTCGTCTGCCTTTTCATTACCGTAGTGGTCTCTGTGTGCAGGGACCCAAACCGCAGTAATGTCAGATAGACCTAGCCGTGACAGAGAATTCTTACATTGCCTAACTAGTGAAGATGAAGATGTATATGCCTTCAGTGAAAGAAGTGCCGCCTGACTGTCAACAAAAATACCTATATTGCCGCGAGTATTATGATCATGTAGTGTATTACAAGCTACCATGATTGCAAAAATTTCCGCCTGGAAAACACTACACTCATTCGTCAGACGATATGAGATACCTACCCCAAGTTCGTCACAGAAGATACCACAACCTGATATCATATTCGTATACGAGATTATCCCTACCCCACTCATTCCTGGGGGGAACTAAGACCTTGAACACCCTATCAAAATCTTTGTATGATGATAATTAACCTCAAAAACGAATTACAAGAAGAAATGTAATACATATCCAACAAAATAAATAATAAAGATAACAAAAGTGATCAAAAATAAGAGGACACAAACACACTCCAAAAATAAATAAACAGAAAAAGTTCACCCTTTAAAATTTGCAAGCCAAAAGGTCAACAGTTGAAAAGAATATAAGAAAATATAATTTGAGTTGGCATAGAATTGAAGAAATTTAAGAAAAATAGAATAGCATACAATTGACAATATCGAATTATTAGCTAGTTAACACAGAACTGAGAAAAATATAAAGAAAAGTGAAATAAATCCTAAACGTCTTGAAATATGCTATAAAATCTATAGCGGAACTTTGAATTCCCTAATGAATTTCCTGATTTTCATATATTTGCTCAAATGTACTAATTAGAAAGCATAATGGCGTTTTCTTTTCTGACACAAAATGTTGCCAACATAAGTTATACGATTTATTAAAGGTTAATCATCATGTGTTACATTTGTAACGAGGACAAAAGAACAAAAATCATTCCGATTTATCCCATTTTCTTTTCTCTAACACTTTTTTCTTAAATTTTAATATTTCTAATCACAAAATACAAAAACTATTTTATTGACACAAACGAACTTCAAAAACAATAATAAGAACAGCTGTTTAACCTTTAACTGTCGAGGTGAAATTTTGTGGCATTGTTAATGACGTGGTGGTAAATTTTACCCCTCTTAATTTTACTAAAAAAAGTTTTGTAAAAAATATTTTTTTATAATTATTTGCTTTTGAAAAATAAGCTACTACATTTTTAATTACAAAAAATAAAGAAAACAACAAATATTTTTATTTGTTTAAACAACACTGGTACTTTACTTCACAAACCTTTTTTTTCAGTATTAAAAAATCTATATATCAAAAACTTTTTAAAAAAATATGAATTCAAAAAACAATCAAAAACTTAAAGGATATTTTTTCACAGCCAAATGTATAAATTTAATGATATAAAAGAGATCATAAAAAAATCAGGTGTAGAAACCACAGGTCATCCTTTTTGGAGGTTTTTTAATCATCAAAATCTGTATTCGCACAGTGTATGCATATACGTTTGCTGCATCCTATACACATTGGTTTACTACATTGCAGGCAAAAGTGTGTAGTTTTCGCTTTAGCCTAGTCGGGCTTATGTAGCAACAGGGATCATGTCTAGCGGAGACGAAGATACTGAGTCAGGACCCAAAATGATACCAATTGTCTCGCAATAATCAAGGGAGCTATTGGTTGTGTTAACGTTTTCAAATGTTGTAAAATCATTTGTCTTGCAAGTTTTTTTTTTACTTGGACCACCACTCAGAGGATTCTACTCATGCAAAGCATTGTGTTTGAACTAGGGAAATAGGTTATGGGAGGGAGGATAGAGGAAGAAGTGTTTGTGGACATTTGATTTAAATTTTCCTATATTGAAAGTGACAGGAAATACTTTAGGAGGAAGCTTATTCCACATACGGACAGTTGGGGTAAACAACGAATTTTCTCTGTAATGTGTTGTGCGATCCACTGTCCAGTCGACAACGAATTGATGAGCCCTTGCCGAAGAACGTGTATTGCGTAAAAACTACGGGTTTCGGGAACAAGTTCCCTAATTTCACCAGAGCACATACCATTGTAGTATCGGTAAAACAGTGAAATACAACCCACATTGCGACCATTTTCCAGTGAGTCAATACAGCTGGATATCCTACTGTCACCGATAAGCACCTTCGCCCTCTCCTGTACGCGCTCGAGTAACTCTAAAATAGACTTTGGGGCACCTGCCCACACATGAGCGTTGTATTTCATTTTTGGTCGGATATAAGTGGTGTAAATAGTAAGGAGATCAGATGGAGTGAAGTATGTATTACACCGTTTTGCAAAACCAAGGCACTTGAATGCTTCTTTCGACACTCGAAAAATGTGTTTTGTCCAGCGGACATCGCACTGAATACTCATACCTAGAACATCAAGAGCTTCTGATTCGCTAATATTTACATCACCCATAAAAACAGCTGGAGCAACATGATCTGTTGTGCGTTTGTGTGTTAATATACAACATTGTAAGATAGAATTACATAATTGCTGACGAGTGGTAATTTATACACCAGCATGTGCATAGCTCTGCTCCTGATATGTCTAGCTCTACCAAAAAACAAATGAGTAACAACGATCACGATATGAGAAGATACTAAGAGTTAAATTGATAGAGCGCAATGGAAAAGAGTATTTGAAAAATAATGTAAAGGGTACACTATCTAACATATTCATAAAATTGAGGGCGAAACGTGTAGCATATTTCCAGGGTTTTAGGATAACACATACAGGCTTACAAAACTAATTTTGTTCTGAAAAGTAGACAATGAAGCATAGAAGGCAGAATAAAGGCATAATTTATGCCAGTAAAGAAAACAACATAAGACATTTTGCTATTATGACTGTTAACAATCTCTAGATTTCGTTTTAATGTAATGTAAACTTATTAAAAGCTGGCAATAAAAATTCTAGCAAAGTACAACCTAAAGAAACCAGTGCAAAATTGCAAAAAATGTTATCAAATGATGCAACTAAATACAAATAAAAAACAAAAAAACCATATTGTTTATTTATTTTACGATGAGAAAATTTTAATGTCCATATATAAATAGGTTCATCATTACAAAAACACATACCGTTACACCCTAATATAAATAACAACTACAACATACAAGTAGCAGAATTTATTGATGCCAAAGCACAAGAGGAAACTGGAAAAAGTCATAAGTCTATGTCCAATAAAGAATTAAATAAATCACAAACTAATGGCCTTGTATTGCAATAATAATATTTGTTTTATTTTTATAAATATTGTAGTTCTATTTCTACTGTATTCCTATATTTATATTAAACGTAGATGTTTTTCACACTTCTTATGTTTTTGAGTTGCTACACTATGGAAAACTCAAAGAGGTGGTGGGGAAATATTTATTTTATAAAGAAAACTCCTTCTAAGACATATCATAAGAATGATACCTGTTGAATTCTTCATTGACCTATTTACTTAGATAAAAATCGAACTCTATTTTTAAAATGTCATGGCCTTTCCCATGACGAAGAATGTCAAACATGCAAAATCAGCAGATTGTACTGAAATAGTGTCCGACTGACATTTGACCAAACTTTTTGAGAAACTCATGGTGTATCATAAGGAATTTCATAATATATATACTAACGACATTAATGCCGACTGTAGCCCACTGACCTCTTTTATTCTAATTTCGTTTCCTTTCCTAGGTCATATTCATAATTTTCCAGTTGTTTTGTACTTTTTTTCTAAAACAACAAACTGAAACACAATATTTGTTAGTGGATGGATGCTGGCTGGTTACCAACCAACACACAACACAATTGCAGAACAGAAAACAACACAAATGAATTTATGGTTGAAATATGATTTTGATTTTTGTAGTTTTGCTTTCTTCTAGTTTTCATATTTTTATTTTTGTATGCTTTAGTTTTTGTCAACTTTTGCCAAGGTTGTTAGAAGGGGTGATTGTAAGGTAAATAACATTAATATTATTATTATTGTTGCTAGTGTTTTAGATGTTGCTATTATTATTTTTTTTTTTTATGGAACCAACATTAATTCAGAGCCTAAGGTTGTGTGCTAAATTTTGCTTTCGTTTGTGTTTTTTATTTTTTGTACAGTTTTTACTTTTTACCTTTTCCTCTTATTTTATATTCCAAGGAAAGTACTAAATATTTTAATAACTTTTGCAGGGATAATTCTTAAAGAAAAAATAAAAACACAAAAATTTTTTCGGTAATTTTATTTTAAACTATTTAGTTTATAAATACGCTATTTACAAATAACTTATAAGATAATATTTTAGCTTTATCTATAAACTGTGTGCCGTAATTGTTGTACAGATGAATATTTCTACATCACTTTTTAAATTAGTTGGAAAAGGAGGACTTTTCAAAAGCGAAATGAAATCTACCTATTCTTTAAAGTAATATACCTATATAAAAGAGGAACACTTAAAACCCCAAAATGATGATGACTAATAGTACATGTGTCTATTAAAATTCATTGACACTTTCTACACAAACAGTTTACGGCAATATTAATGCTCCTTAACACCATCGTCTTCCCCAACACCATTAATCTGTCTACTGACAAGATTTGTTAAAGAATATTATCACATTTTATAAAGAAAATGTTCGTTTAATGTTTGCAGCATTCAACCACAATATTTATGTGATACTGCGACATTGACGGCATTTCTTTTACAGTTTGTTACTCTAGATACTTGTTGTACAGGTATCACGTACTATGGGATGTGCGCCAATAAATAAAAAAGCTAGACGCCATGTAAAACATCGAAAAAGACGTGATTTACAAGAAACTAAGAATACGATGAACAATTCTTATTTTTATAGACTCTATTATGAGTTTTTTCTTACATTAAATCCCATGTTTATTTTATCGATTTATGTTTTCATACAAACTGTCAAAGATGACAATGTTACCCAGGGGAAAATTTAAGAAAAATATTAAACTAAAATTGCAAATGCGTAAAACAAAGTTTCATCTCCAAAATGTTTAAAACAAATTAGGCAGTGCTTTATCGGAACAGACGAATTTCTAATAATAAGCTACAGAGTCTAAACTTTACTGTATATAAATGGTCAAAATTTAAAAAGTAGTTATTTTACCCATCAGATGTAATCTATTGGAGAGTTGTCAGAGGAAAGTTTTTTACAAGCAATCGGATATTGGACTATCTATGGGATGTTCTTTTTTTAAAATAACTAGTTATGTAGCTGATCAGGTAAAGAGTAGGGTAGCTAGTAAGGTAACTGTCTCTATGTAACCGGTATGTGAATTCAATGAGTGGATTTCTTTGAAACAGCTATCAGATAGTCTCATTGTAATCCGAAAGTGTCAAATGACTACCTGATTAGGATATGCACATGTTAGAATAACTAGTCACGTAGCTAGTTATATAACTAGTTGTCGCTCTTAATAATAGGTAAAATCAATAGTTCGGTATAGTCTCCTAGATCTGCTGGGTACTGTGTCGAAACAAACACTTTTGTGTCTGAATAAATAATACAGTATATAAGTTGATATTTTTGTCTAAACAGGTAGTACTGTAACTAAATGTATTTAAGTAGATACACTTTTGTCAAAATAGACACTACTGCGTAAAATCGAATACTGTTGTGCATGAATAGACACTAATATCTATTCAACATACTTTTATCGCTAAACTAACAAGATGCTTTATTTGAAAATAAGCACACATTTTATTCAGCAGCACTCTTGCTTTCAACATGGCTTCATAATGTGAATATTGAACAAACTAAAATGAATTTAATATGATTTTCTAAATAATAATTACAATAAAAAATTAAAACATTATTATTTATTTCATTGCAAAGACCCCCAACACATTCTCATTTACATTTCAAACCCAATACATTCTCAAAATAAGCTTCTTTCTTTACATCCGATCAGATATAAAATATTTATTTAATGCAATAGTTTATAATCTATATAAATATATAAACGTCTTTGTAAGTTTGTTTGTTTGTTTGTTTGAGCATCACGCCTAAACGGCTGAATCGATTTTATTGAAATTTGGAACGTAGTTAGATCCTTACTTGGAAGCGTCAATAGGCTATAACCTTTTTCAATGCTTGGACCAGAAAGGGGTAAACAGGGGGAAAACCGGTAAAATTGGTACCTGTAGTTCTTAAACAATAAATACTAAACGGCCGAAACGATTTTATTGAAATTTCCAACATAGACTACGACAGGGGTAGCGAAGCGCACCGGGTCAAGCTAGTATTGTATATTTTAATGCTTTGCTAAATTAGATACGATACATTTTAATTTTAAATACTTAACGCCACTTAATATTATTACCGAAATACAGTTGCTCAATTATGAACATAGTAAATCGAATCTGCGCCTGAAATAAACACAGATGGAGACATGGCTCTCTTTAAAAAATTATCTTAAGCTCAGTGACGTCAACAGTGATTTAAACTGATTCTATTATATGAAAATTGTATGTGATTTATAATGGAAATGTCAATAATTATGTTTAAAAGTTATTTGTGTTTAATAAAATTGTTATTAGACATATTTTACTTTATTCATTTTCAATATTTTTGCTATATTTTAGATCAAGTCATTTTGTTTTATATTTTCGTTTTCTTAATGTCATACTATCTCTGAATTCTTCATTAAGTTTTCTTATTTTGAAGTACATTCTTGATCGCAAAAATAGAGTTTTTACTTTTTCATCACATTCGATGTGGTGAGCCTGTTCCAATAGAGGTTTTATAAAATTTGACCTAATAACTAGGTCTTGTACATTTTCGGTATTAAAAGTGTTCTCTAGTGCTTCCATGTGCCTCATGGTTTTTTGTGTAGGCTTTAATAGTCCGCCCTCAGTTTAGTGGTCAGTTGAAAATTTCATGAATATATAATATTCTATAAACCAATGAAGTTTTTTAAATTGGTACACTTTCATATTGAAAACTTAAAGGTGAAAATAAATATATCATTTAGGAAGAGACAATCCTGCAATTTTGAAAAAAAAAACAACTAAAAAATCGCAAGTGAGGTATTTTTTCCACATTTAGTCTAGGGCAGCTAAACAAATAATTTGGTTTACCATAGCATCTTACAGAAACTGCTATCATAAAGCTTCAAGCATTTTAGCTTTTAAAACTAGATTATCTGTTATAATGCTGATTTAAATACAATCTCATGATGACAAATTTAAGTCGGTTTTATTCATTTAAATGTTTGTGTTTTATACATGTATTTCTTTGTGTGTTGTTGGTATATTGGATTTTAAATTGTTAAACAACCCAACAGATCTAGAAGACTGTGACAATTAGTTACATAATTAGCTATGTGTCTAGTTAATTTGGATTGACCCTTTTCGATTATACTGAGACTGTCTAATAGCTATTCCAAAGTAGTTATCGCAGTGGATTCACATACTGGTTTCATTGAGTCAGTTACCTTACTAGCTACCTCACTGGTAACATGTACGGGTTACTCTTAAAAGTGTATTCCCACTATATTACATGGGTAGTAAATAAAGTAACCATCTGTACTACTAACGCATATACGTGTCAAATGATCCAAAATATATAAATTGGAAGCAGCTTAGTGGTCAGATATTGTTGAAAATTACTGTCTATATGGAATACATTGACTACTTGCTTAACTGCTGGGAAATGTTATAATTGTTCTGTTATTTATATTATATTTTTAATGAACCTAAATTGTTTCATACACAAAATACCGACAAATAATGTCAATGGTTAACATTGTTGTACGGATAAATCTTTTTCGATTTCGTTTGTACAAATTCTCTGTTTTCCTTTTCTTTTGGTAAGATTAACAAATTGAATGCAATAAAGAAATAAAGAATGTAAGGAAAATCTTGTTCAAGTAGGATACGATTATATGACAAAACAAATTGTTTGTATAATTATTATTTTTGTAAGAAGATTAAAGCTGATTGATAGGAAGGTTTTATATAATTTTATAATAATTTTTTATTCATATAGATATAAGTATTGTGCATTTAGTAACCTTGCATAAGTTTGGAAAGAAAATTAAACCAGTAGGATTTTATATTAATTATATGAAGATTCCAGAAATATAAAAACTATTTTTGTCTTGACCAAACATTTGAATCTCACATATAAACTTATATTGTTCGTCATTTAATTAACCTGATAAAAAATTCTATATCTAGATTTTTCATCCTGAAAGAAAGTCCTTTAAATTCAGTGATATATTTACTTTAAATGTTTTTTATTTTCTATAACATTCTATAATGTTGTTTGTACTTCTCAATAAGAAAAGATATTATGAACTGTAAATTTATTTAAAAAAAAGTTTATTAAACTATAAAAGAGTTTATAAAAAGAAACCACATTTCAGTTGATAATTTATTTTATCTATTTTAAGCAATAAAAATGGAAATTTAATTTAGTTCAATTTGTTACAAATGTAAATGATTTTAATTTTATTATATATTCACTTAAAATTCATTACAACACATTTTAGTTTTTAACACAAATAGTTTTATTTTTTACCATTACAAAATTTATTTATAGTTAAAAACTAAATTATATTATTCTACCTCTATTTTATTAGGTTTAGTATATAGAAATTGGTTTTGTAATTTAATGATTGACCTCAATTTTTTGGCGCAAAAAAGTATCACAAATTTATATTTATTCTATTGTGTATAATTGTGGTTTTACCACTGCATTAAAGTGTACTCGATTTTAGATTTAAAGCAATATGATATGTATTCATTTTATAAAAACAATAGAATTGTGGTACAAAATAAAATTACGCTGAAAAATTTGACATATTGGCCAATCAGATGTTTTTTCTCATCCATATAACTTATTACCTATTGTTCTTAGCAAAATATGTCCCAAGTAGTTTAGATAGATATTTCTTCAATCTTTCTGAAAAAAGTAAAAAAACTAAATAAAACATTTTTGAATTTTTTTATTTCCGAAATCGAAAACTTTTTTGACTTATTTTTTTCAAAATTGGCCCTTTTTTCTCTAAGGAAAGCTTACATATTTCCTATGAAGACCTATTTGGTCGCTTAGTGGGATGCGAATTGGGTATCTATCAAAATAAATGTTTTGTAACTCAAAACATACAATTTTTGACTTTTTTTGCAAATCAAAAACTTTTTTTCAAAATGTTTCCCCTCACAAGAAAGCTTAGGAACCTCCTTTTAAGAGGTTTTTGGTCGCTTAGTGGGAAGTGAGTGGGATATCTATCAAAATAAATATTTTGTAACTCAAGTCATACAATTTTTGATTTTTTTTTTTTTTTTTTTGCAAAATCGAACTATTTTCCCAAAATGGAAAATTTTTTTAACTTTTTTTTGTTCAAAAGAAAGATTTCAAAAAAATGTTCAATTTCGGAAAAAAAAAATTAAAAATTTTTTATTAATTTTTTTTTTTGAAAAATTGTGTCTGAATTACTATCCAATAGAACTCACCATGAAGCAAATTTGATCTCAATCAGAAGACATCGATTTCAAAAGTGGTTCACTAGACATGAAATGCCACATATTTAAGATCATTGTATAATTATTTGATTTTTCTATTACAGAGAGAAGTCAATTGTTGGCCTAACATGAGGTCGATTGCCACTTTAGTGTCATTGAGTAATGTAGAGTGTAGACACTTTAATTTGTACTGCTTTTTACAAGGTTCGTTTACAAGCAATCGGTTATTGGATTGTTTACTGACTTTTTGAGGTCAAATAGCACCCGTACATGTTAAAATAACAAGTTATTTAGCTGATCAAGTAACCAGTTAGATAGCTAGTTAGGTACATAACTCATTGTAAACGGTATGTGAATACAATGCGTTGACTACTTTGTACCAGCTATCCGACAGTCTCATTGTAATCTAAAAAGGTCAGGACGTATACGTGTTAAAATAACTAGTTACGTAGTTAGTTATGTAACCAGTTTTCACCCTAAATGATAGGTTAAATCACTAGTTGGCGACAGTCTCCTCGAACTGCTAATATTCATAACATAAAACAAGTAAGAAAGTATGGTCGGTCGGTCAACTGCGACCATATAATTGCCTACACTGAGTAAATGAGAAAAAACTTTTTTTTTAATTTTAGTAATTTATTTAAATCGTGTGATGTCTACATGAAACTTATTTCTGTTGAATTTTATATGGATACCAACAGTAATTTTCGAAAGCGGGCCTTATATGAGAGCTATGACTAATTATGTACCGATCATCAATAAACTATGTGACATCCATATATATGAAGCTTATTTGGAGCGATATTTGTGTAGATACCTATATAAATTAAACAGTTATTATCGATAAAGATCAATTGCGAGAGGACGTTTGTATGGGGGCTAGATGAAATAATGGTTTACATGGATAGTCAGCCAGACGGACGGATTGGCGGACTGTCGGACGTACTGCCGGACGGACGGACGGGTTGGCGGACTGTCGGTCGGACGGTCGGACCGACAGTTATCGTTTAATTTGTGTGAAAAAGATAATAGACTAATTTGTTTTGGGTTCTATAAACATCAGCACAAACGCATTATACCCTCCGAACTATGGTGGTGTAGGGTATATGTACCGACAAAAAATATGCTGACAAAAAGTGCGAAACCATCTAGCAAAAAATGCTAGATGCCTATTTTTTGATGATAAATGAGTTACAAAAATTGGCAGCGCTAACTAGGAGCTATGACAAATTAAGGTCTTAATTCACATACATGCACCAGATCACTTTAAATGTGCTAGTATGATCAGTACCAAAGTTTGTGTCATTACCAGAACTTTTAAGAGATTTATTCGATTTAAAGTGTGCGCTAAGTGTGAACTATAACCTATTAAGGACGTATTATCATGGAATATAGTAGCATGACTACTTCTTTGCATATAACATACATTTCATAAATTTAGGCAGCCAGGCCGATAGGCGGACGGACATCGTTAAATCGTCTCAGAGGGTGATAATGTGTCGATCTGTACGTGGCTGTTTTTGGGAATTACAAACATCAGCATATACGCATAATACCCGCCCTACTATGGTGGTGTAGGTTATAAAAACATGAGGCTTGAGTTTATGTTCCATTTTTACTGCTATTGATATAAATTGCAATACAGCTATTACTTATTAGCTTGACACTGGACTCAAGTCTTGACTTTCTTTACTTTTCATATTGAATTCAAACAAAAATGCTTATTGGGATATTTACATGCAGTATGTTTATATTTAAGTTATAAAGCACAACAATGTATAACTACATTCTTATATGTCTGGTATTTTGCACTAGCACACACTTCCAGCCACACATTATTGTATGAATAACTATTTTGAACAACTATGTTCCATGTAGCACTATGGAAAAAAAATAAGTAGGATGCCACAGGAAAAAATAAAAACAAATAGTACAACAAGCACTAACCGACAGTCATCATTTAACAAACCAGCCCCTAAAATCTTTAACAAGAAAATTTTTGCAAAACATAAAGTACGAAAAACTCTTCATAACATGAAAGTAGCAACAACCAACAACAAAAACTGCATCAAATCAAACACATGACTGCAGCAACATGATATTGCAACTATATTTTACAAGGATTACTGCTCTTTGTACTTAGAATGTAGTTGCAGCAAAAATTTACAATACACTACTGAAACAAAAATTAAGAAGAAGGAGACAAAACTTAAAGTAACAGGAAAAATATAATTTTTACATGTCTCGACACCTTACTTTGCAACAAAGTTAAACGAGCTCTATGCAAGAGACAAGGACACACATAAACACTTACATACAAAATACATACACATTATTTAAATAATATGAAAGTCTAGGTATTAGTCTGCAAGTCTGTGTGATGTTTTCCAACAACTGCTTTTATGTGTGTATAAATCTATGTTATATTTTGCTTACAGGCATTTTTCTGTTCTCTCACCACAGCAAACAAATACATGTATTCTTATATTACCAAAAACATCAGCCGGCTACTATTCATGTCCTTTAACTATTTCAGTGATTTGTGGTTGAAAAATTTTTAGCAAAATTCTACTAAGTAATTTTTACGTAGCATAGATGTGTGGGTACATGGTTGAATGAATGGTTTCTCTCATTCAAACGAAAAAGTCGTAAATACTAAACAAAAATATTGAAAGCATTTTGAGCGGTTTATACCGACCAGTGGACACTCTATAAAAATGTATGTATATATGAATTTCTCTTATCTATTTCTCCGTCTATCTGTCTGTTGAAAACACGATAGAGACCAGACAAAAGGAGCTGTCTGATATTTTCCACAAATAATCTCTGTTTGAGCTGTCATAAATACGTTGATTATGCTGCAATCCTAACAAAATTTGTTCTAAAAACTCTTAAATTGGTATCTGCAATATATTTAGAGCAAATAGCTAAGTATTTTTAAAATATATAAACATTTTTCGATATTTTTTTACATGATGGTTCATAACTCTGGTTCTACTAGACCCATTTTACCCAGTTCCTGATTAACCCGAAATAACCCACGGTTACTATATGGTAACGCAAAATATGCCGTTATATTTTAACGAATTAATCTAAAAAGAAATAACAGAAGTAAAAGAAAGACATTCAGATTAATGTAAAACATTTGTTGTTTGCCAAACAAGTGTATTTTTTTTTATTCTGAGTTAAGTTACCGAAGTTATAGCATCTTCAATTGTGGTCACAAAAAAAAAAAATTAAATTTTCCGTTTTAAGACATGGCACGTCGGTAAGTACTCATTTTAAGTAATAATTTTTTAACGAATTTTAATAAAAACTATATCCGTTAGTAGCTAAAGAAATAAACTATGAAACGTGATTTAATTTATTAAGAAAATTTATTTCCTTGTACTATTTTTTTATATTGTTTTCAAGGCGTTACCATATGGTAATCGTGGGTCGCCTAGGGTACAGGTTTAATTATTCGCGTTTCATATGAATTTCTGAGATGTTTTGCACATTTCTTGTATAGTTATTAATATTTTGTTGTCATTTCATAAATTTTGCGGTCTTAGGGGTTTGTCATTACAACAAATGCTCGATTATATTCAAGAGCTTGATGAAGCTGAAGATGATAATGAGCTTACCGATTTACCAACTGCCATTTACATCGAACCTCCTATAGATGGAAACATATCTGGCGAAGATGATGCTGAAGAAGAATGTGATGGAGTTCCAGATAATGTTTGCCCGGGTCAGCTAAAAGGTGGCTGTGAACTTGTAATGGCTAGTGGACGCCATTTACAAAACATTGATGAAGAAGATGAACTTGGAGGCATGTTTGAAAAAATTTAAGTTTATAATTGGTTTAATTTTTTTAATCTTGAATTCGTTAGCCCCAAATGAGGAAGAGTTACACTCTATTATTGTAGAAGACATATCTCAAGATATGGGGGATCAACCAACAACATCAAAGCGTACAGCATCGCCGGATAGAAAGCGGTTACGTAAAGTACAACCAAAACCTTCTAATGTTGCATTACCGCCAGGAAACAAGGAAACGATATTCCAGTGGATAAAGAATAATTCATCATATCTTGTTCCCATTTTTCCAGCTGCAAATTATGAGGATTGTCGTGACTTACTACCACATCAACAATTCGAAAAGTTTTTTGATGATGCAATATTGACACACATTTGTGAACAAAGTGCAATATATGCAACAGAACATAATAGACCGAATCCAAATATAACAGTCGGTGAACTGCGCGCATTTATCGGCATACTGATAGTAACGGGCTTCAATTATCACTCCAATTTTAGGAATTTGTGGAGTCAGGATGAGGTCATTCGCAACAATCTTGTAAGTAGCACCATGCGTCGGAATCGTTTTCAAGAGATTTTGCAGTGTCTTCACTTCGAAGATAATTCCAAGGCCCCTTCGAAAGAGGGCGCAAATTTCGATAAAATGTGGAAATTGCGTCCTCTTACAGACCACCTAAAAGCAAAAATGATAGAGCATTTTCATACTGAACAAAACCTATCCTTCGATGAAAGTATGATAGCCTATTTTGGTAGACATGGTTGCAAGCAGTTCATTAAAGGCAAGCCATTACGGTTTGGATATAAAGTTTGGTCTCTTTGCACTCCATCGGGGTATCTGGTGAACTTCGAAATTTACCAGGGAAAGAATCCTCGGTCCAATTCTGAATATGAAGCCAAATTTGGAAAATGCGCGGCTCCATTAGTAAACATGATTGATGATTTCTCCGATGAAATGAAATTGCTACCATTTTCATTTTATTTTGATAATTTATTTACCAGCTATCCTTTGTTGGCTTATTTGAAATCATGCGGATATAATGCTACGGGAACAATACGTGAAAATCGCATTCCAGCAAGCTGTCCACTAGCACATAAAAAAACTTTCAAGTCGATGGAAAGAGGTTATTCCGAATCGATTGAGATGAAAAGCACAGGTATTCGTTTGGTGAAGTGGAAAGATAATCGTGTTGTCTGCATGTTATCTACTTGCTTTGGCGAAAATCCGAAGTCCATGGCACAACGTTATTCTAAGGAAAGGGGAGCTAAAATAAATGTACCCCGTCCTCTTGCAATCACGGAATACAACAAATATATGTGCGGAGTAGATCGATTGGACCAAAATTTGGCTCAATATCGAATCGCATATAGAGGAAAGAAGTGGTGGTCTAGTATTTTTACCTGGCTCATAGATGCTTGTATTCAAAATGCTTGGCAGCTTTATCGAAAAGACCAACCGACAATGACTCAGCTTGAGTTTCGAAAACAACTTGCAGTATACTACTGCAAACATTATGGTACAAAAGCCAAAACATCTGGTCCTATGACCTCCCACAGATATGCACAACAGCCGGGTCGAGTTGAACACACTCTCCGTTATGATCAAATTGGACATTTTGTAGTACCATCAAATCGTAGACACTGTGCTGGTGATCGATGCAAAGTTAACGGAAGAACAGCATGTGTAAAATGCAACGTTGGGCTTTGCGTAAAGTGTTTTGCAAGTTACCATACCAAACCATGATTTACATAAGTTCAAAATTTTTTTTCCTTCTTTTCACAAAAATGAATTATTTTCTTTATTTTTAATTTCAATAAACATGTTTGAAACATCGTTTTTTTTTAAGCATATCCAAAAATAATATTTTTTTTTTCGAAAAAAACCTGTACCCTAGGCGACCCAGGATTACCATATGGCAACGCTAGTTTTTCACGTTTTCCGGAAAAACTAAACAATTTATTGAAAAATCGACCTCATTTTCGTGCTCAGAAGGGCAAAATACATGAGTATACATCTTTTGATCAAAATACAAAACAAAAAAAGTTCTGGGCAATACCGGGTTAATAAAGACTATTTGGGAAAAATACTATCCCCCTAAGTCCTTTCTTCTAGTTCCCATTGTTCCTACAACAAATAAACAGATGGACAGACATAGTTAGATCGTCTTAGGATTTTAGCAGGGGCCAGAATACATATACTTTTTTGGCCTACGAACAATATTTCGATTAAAAAACGGAATCGCAAAATCAATGTTCCCCCAATCTGTTTGGTGGTGGGTATGGTTGGTTTACGAGGTAGTTCACTACGTGCAAACAATCAAGTAGAGTCGAAGGGGCTCCGTTTTGACAAGAATACACCACTCGTCAGATGTAATGTCGTTTACATCGTAATGTATGTAAAATGTAGCTGTGAGATATCTCAGTAGATCATTGAGTTTAGACCCGGCTATCTCACCAAGGTTGGTCAATATATAGTTGCCCATGAGAGTGTCTCTTGACACTCACGGCTGGGCACTCGCAGAGAAGGTGGGAAATTGTTTCCTCTTTTTCTCTATCCTTACCGCTACGACAATGGTCGTTAAAAGGTTATCCTGTGCCCCGTTATTACTGCCAGCAACCTTGATATATCCCTTCTATTCTGGTTTATCAGTTGCATAGTTCGTTTTTCGTTGAAAGATGGCCACATCAACATGGCTACCCTACATGTGTTTAAATTACGCCATCTATTCTCAGCCTTTGTAAGAAAGTCTCTGAAAATAATACATTTAATACTTAGTCCCCAGTGGAATTGTTACTGAGACCGCATTGGAGATATCTAAGGCAGATCCCATTCTGGCTAGTTCGTCTGCCTGTTCATTACCGTAGTGGTCTCTGTGCGCAGGGACCCAAAGTAATGTCAGATAGGCGACCTAGCCTTGACAGAGAATTCTTACATTGCCTGACTAGTGAATATGAAGATGTGTGTGCCTTCAGTGAAAGATGTGCCACCTGGCTGTCGACAAAAATACCTATATTGCCGAGAGTATTATGATCATGTAGTTTATTACAAGCTACCATGATTGCAAAAATGTCCGCCGAATGAGACCTACACTCATTCGGAAGACGATATGAGATGCTTACCCCAAGTTCGTCACAGAAGACGTCAGAACCAACACCATAGCTCATTTTAGAACCATCAGTATATATCCTGGTGTCAAATTCGTATACGAGATGACCTCTACCCCACACACTCCTGGAGGGAATTAAGACCTTGAACAGCCTATCGAAATCTGTGCATGGGGTAATATAGTCAGAAGGTTGGAGAATGATCGAAGGCAGTAGGCCCAAAATCCCCGCGTGGCCACATGTTCTCGATCTTCAACATTCAGATGCATGAAGCCTCGCTGCACTACAGGCAGAGGTGGCCATTATGTGAAGGTCTATTGGCGCAAGGTGCAGTATAGTGTTCAGTGCCTCTGAAGGACTATTTCTTAGTGCGCCGATTATACCAATGCAGGATGATCTCTGGACTTTGTATATTTGGTCTACGACAGTCCACCATACAAGATATCTATAAGTAAGAATTGGACGTACTTTAGCCATATAAATCCATTTAACTATACTGGGACTAAGTCCCCATTTTTTACCAAACATCTTACGACAGGTATAGAAGGTCACAGTTGCCTGCTTAACCCTATGTTGAGTATTCAGTTTCTATGATAATTAAGAGTCCAGTATAATACCTAGATATTTTGCATTATTTGAAAGGGGGATTTCACAGCTTTTCAACCGTGGAAGGTTGAAGCTTGGTTTTTTTGGTCTTTGTTGTGAAAAGTACAAATTCTCTTTTGCTTGGATTCACCTCAAAACCACTTACCGTAGCCCAGTTGTCGAGCAACTCTAAAGCAGTGGACATAATATTATAGCTGATCACATCCGGAAACAATCCTGATACGAGTATCACCACATCGTCCGCATAAGCGACAGCTTTTATCCCTTTTCTGTCTAGATCAATGAGAATTGAGTTAATAACGATAAGTAGTGGAGAGATTATCCTGCCATGAGGTGTGCCTCTTCTAACTTGCTTGGACTTAACGCTATTTCCAAGATTTTGTATAACTATTCATGATTTCAACATGGTTACTAACCAGTCATTGATATATTCTTCAACGTCTAGGTTATCAAAAGCTTGCGGAATTGCAAGACATGGTGGGTATAAAAACAACTTTTTAGCCATGCTACTTAACACATGTAACTTAAAGCCGGTCAAGACCAGGTCAAGTTGTTTAGGAAACTACAAACATCGGTATAAACTGACAATACCCATAACCACAGTGTGGCTACAAAAAAACCAAACATTAATACTCATATACCCCTACAAAAACTAATATATACCCACACAAATTCAAAAAGCTTTTCAGAGAGCAGAAAAAAGTGTAGGTTTGTTGTTTCCTTGTCCGTTTGTTGTTCTCGTTGTGGTGCATCTTATTTTGAATACAGGCATTTTTAACAACACATTCAAACAATTCATACATTGAATATATGAATGTGTACATATGTGATAAAGTATGAGCGCTAGCCATCATGTGTTTATATTTTATGGTTCTTATACAAAAATTTTACAAAATGTTGATGTTTGTAGCATTTTTTCGAAATAGTTTTTTTTGCAACAATTATGAATGAATGGTTGAGCATGCTTTAAATGTTATACAGTGTGTATGAGAGCAGTTTGAAAAGGAACTTAAAGTGTTTTATGATTAGTTCCATAGGTGTAGCCTTGGATTTCAAGCAATCATAGTATTGAACAAATTGTTACCCTGCCTAACACACTCTCAGTTTTAGCCCCTTGGGACTTTTTTCTGGGACTCTTCAACCTGCTTTCATATGTCTATATAAGTTTGTATATGTATGCTTAAGTTTTAGTGCATGTCCATTCATACACAAATAAAGGAAGAAATATACAAAACTTTAAATACACAATATGCATCATCATCAACTACATCTACATCATGGTAGAGAGACTAGAATTTGCAACAGAAAAATGTAAAAATAAAACCAAGAAACCTTTCAAATGGAGTTATTATGATTTATGCGAGAAGTTGTAAATGAAATGGACTGCGTAGTAAGTAGTATATCAAAAGTGGTTGCTGTTCTCATTCTTGTTGCTTTATTTACTGCAGTTATAGTTTAATTTAGCCCAAAAGTCAATTTAATTTAAATCTTTGGAGATTTTGTGTGTAGATTAATTTAAAGTCAAAAGTACAAAAGGAAATAAATTTTTAAGATTTTATAGCAAGATTGTATAAAAAATAAAAGTTTTAGTAAATATGATAATAATACTTAAATTTTAATCTTTCTTTAATTTACAATTTAAAGAAATTATAGCTGAATATACACATATGTGCACGGTTAGACACACAATTAATTTTTTTCTAAAATTTTTTAGAATATGCAAAAGTTTACTTTCCAAAAAAAAAGGTTGATAAAATTACCCTCTAACTAGATTTCTATATAGAAATACAGCCAGTTACTGGCTAGATTTCTGTATAGAAATACAGCCAGTTACTGGCTAGATTTCTGTATAGAAATACAGCCAGTTACTGGCTAGATTTCTGTATAGAAATACAGCCAGTTACTGGCTAGATTTCTGTATAGAAATACAGCCAGTTACTGGCTAGATTTCTGTATAGAAATACAGCCAGTTACTGGCTAGATTTCTGTATAGAAATACAGCCAGTTACTGGCTAGATTTCTGTATAGAAATACAGCCAGTTACTGGCTAGATTTCTGTATAGAAATACAGCCAGTTACTGGCTAGATTTCTGTATAGAAATACAGCCAGTTACTGGCTAGATTTCTGTATAGAAATACAGCCAGTTACTGGCTAGATTTCTGTATAGAAATACAGCCAGTTACTGGCTAGATTTCTGTATAGAAATACAGCCGGTTACTGGCTAGATTTCTGTATAGAAATACAGCCGGTTACTGGCTAGATTTCTGTATAGAAATACAGCCGGTTACTGGCTAGATTTCTGTATAGAAATACTAGATTTCTAGATAGAAATACAGCCAGTTACTGGCTAGATTTTTGTATAGAAATACAGCCAGTTACTGGCTAGATTTCTGTATAGAAATACAGCCAGTTACTGGCTAGATTTCTGTATAGAAATACAGCCAGTTACTGGCTAGATTTCTGTATAGAAATACAGCCAGTTACTGGCTAGATTTCTGTATAGAAATACAGCCAGTTACTGGCTAGATTTCTGTATAGAAATACAGCCAGTTACTGGCTAGATTTCTGTATAGAAATACAGCCAGTTACTGGCTAGATTTCTGTATAGAAATACAGCCAGTTACTGGCTAGATTTCTGTATAGAAATACAGCCAGTTACTGGCTAGATTTCTGTATAGAAATACAGCCAGTTACTGGCTAGATTTCTGTATAGAAATACAGCCGGTTACTGGCTAGATTTCTGTATAGAAATACAGCCGGTTACTGGCTAGATTTCTGTATAGAAATACAGCCGGTTACTGGCTAGATTTCTGTATAGAAATACAGCCGGTTACTGGCTAGATTTCTGTATAGAAATACTAGATTTCTAGATAGAAATACAGCCAGTTACTGGCTAGATTTTTGTATAGAAATACAGCCAGTTACTGGCTAGATTTCTGTATAGAAATACAGCCAGTTACTGGCTAGATTTCTGTATAGAAATACAGCCAGTTACTGGCTAGATTTCTGTATAGAAATACAGCCAGTTACTGGCTAGATTTCTGTATAGAAATACAGCCAGTTACTGGCTAGATTTCTGTATAGAAATACAGCCAGTTACTGGCTAGATTTCTGTATAGAAATACAGCCAGTTACTGGCTAGATTTCTGTATAGAAATACAGCCAGTTACTGGCTACATTTCTGTATAGAAATACAGCAAGTTACTGGCTAGATTTCTGTATAGAAATACAGCAGGTTACTGGCTAGATTTCTGTATAGAAATACAGCTGGTTACTGGCTAGATTTCTGTATAGAAATACAGCCGGTTACTGGCTAGATTTCTGTATAGAAATACAGCCGGTTACTGGCTAGATCTCTGTATAGAAATACAGCCGGTTACTGGCTAGATTTCTGTATAGAAATACAGCCGGTTACTGGCTAGATTTCTGTATAGAAATACAGCCGGTTACTGGCTAGATTTCTGTATAGAAATACAGCCGGTTACTGGCTAGATTTCTGTATAGAAATACAGCCGGTTACTGGCTAGATTTCTGTATAGAAATACTAGATTTCTAGATAGAAATACAGCCAGTTACTGGCTAGATTTTGGTATAGAAATACAGCCAGTTACTGGCTAGATTTCTGTATAGAAATACAGCCAGTTACTGGCTAGATTTCTGTATAGAAATACAGCCAGTTACTGGCTAGATTTCTGTATAGAAATACAGCCAGTTACTGGCTAGATTTCTGTATAGAAATACAGCCAGTTACTGGCTAGATTTCTGTATAGAAATACAGCCAGTAGATTTCTATATAGAAATACAGCCAGCTACTGGCTAGATTTCTTTATAGAAATACAGCCAGTTACTGGCTAGATTTCTTTATAGAAATACAGCCAGTTACTGGCTAGATTTCTGTATAGAAATACAGCCAGTTACTGGCTAGATTTCTGTATAGAAATACAGCCAGTTACTGGCTAGATTTCTGTATAGAAATACAGCTAGTTACTGAATAGATTTCTGTATAGAAATACAGCCAGTTACTGGCTAGATTTCTATATAGAAATACAGCCAGTTACTGGCTAGATTTCTATATAGAAATACAGCCAGTTACTGGCTAGATTTCTGTATAGAAATACAGCCAGTTACTGGCTAGATTTCTGTATAGAAATACAGCCAGTTTCTGGCTAGATTTCTGTATAGAAATACAGCCAGTTACTGGCTAGATTTCTGTATAGAAATACAGCCAGTTACTGGCTAGATTTCTGTATAGAAATACAGCCAGTTACTGGCTAGATTTCTGTATAGAAATACAGCCAGTTACTGGCTAGATTTCTGTATAGAAATACAGCCAGTTACTGGCTAGATTTCTGTATAGAAATACAGCCAGTTACTGGCTAGATTTCTGTATAGAAATACAGCCAGTTACTGGCTAGATTTCTGTATAGAAATACAGCCAGTTACTGGCTAGATTTCTGTATAGAAATACAGCCAGTTACTGGCTAGATTTCTGTATAGAAATACAGCCAGTTACTGGCTAGATTTCTGTATAGAAATACAGCCAGTTACTGGCTAGATTTCTGTATAGAAATACAGCCAGTTACTGGCTAGATTTCTGTATAGAAATACAGCCAGTTACTGGCTAGATTTCTGTATAGAAATACAGCCAGTTACTGGCTAGATTTCTGTATAGAAATACAGCCAGTTACTGGCTAGATTTCTGTATAGAAATACAGCCAGTTACTGGCTAGATTTCTGTATAGAAATACAGCCAGTTACTGGCTAGATTTCTGTATAGAAATACAGCCAGTTACTGGCTAGATTTCTGTATAGAAATACAGCCAGTTACTGGCTAGATTTCTGTTTAGAAATACAGCCAGTTACTGGCTAGATTTCTGTATAGAAATACAGCCAGTTACTGGCTAGATTTCTGTATAGAAATACAGCCAGTTACTGGCTAGATTTCTGTATAGAAATACAGCCAGTTACTGGCTAGATTTCTGTATAGAAATACAGCCAGTTACTGGCTAGATTTCTGTATAGAAATACAGCCAGTTACTGGCTAGATTTCTGTATAGAAATACAGCCAGTTACTGGCTAGATTTCTGTATAGAAATACAGCCAGTTAATGGCTAGATTTCTGTATAGAAATACAGCCAGTTACTGGCTAGATTTCTGTATAGAAATACAGCCAGTTACTGGCTAGATTTCTGTATAGAAATACAGCCAGTTACTGGCTAGATTTCTGCATAGAAATACAGCCAGTTACTGGCTAGATTTCTGTATAGAAACACAGCCAGTTACTGGCTAGATTTCTGTATAGAAACACAGCCAGTTACTGGCTAGATTTCTGTATAGAAATACAGCCAGTTACTGGCTAGATTTCTGTATAGAAATACAGCCGGTTACTGGCTAGATTTCTGTATAGAAATACAGCCGGTTACTGGCTAGATTTCTGTATAGAAATACAGCCGGTTACTGGCTAGATTTCTGTATAGAAATACAGCCGGTTACTGGCTAGATTTCTGTATAGAAATACAGCCGGTTACTGGCTAGATTTCTGTATAAAAATACAGCCGGTTACTGGCTAGATTTCTGTATAGAAATACAGCCGGTTACTGGCTAGATTTCTGTATAGAAATACAGCCGGTTACTGACTAGATTTCTGTATAGAAATACAGCCGGTTACTGTCTGTATAGAAATACTAGATTTCTAGATAGATATACAGCCAGTTACTGGCTAGATTTTTGTATACAAATACAGCCAGTTACTGGCTAGATTTCTGTATAGAAATACAGCCAGTTACTGGCTAGATTTCTGTATAGAAATACAGCCAGTTACTGGCTAGATTTCTGTATAGAAATACAGCCAGTTACTGGCTAGATTTCAGTATAGAAATACAGCCGGTTACTGGCTAGATTTCTGTATAGAAATACAGCCGGTTACTGGCTTGATTTCTGTATAAAAATACAGCCGGTTACTGGCTAGATTTCTGTATAGAAATACAGCCGGTTACTGGCTAGATTTCTGTATAGAAATACAGCCGGTTACTGACTAGATTTCTGTATAGAGATACAGCCGGTTACTGTCTGTATAGAAATACTAGATTTCTAGATAGATATACAGCCAGTTACTGGCTAGATTTTTGTATACAAATACAGCCAGTTACTGGCTAGATTTCTGTATAGAAATACAGCCAGTTACTAGCTAGATTTCTGTATAGAAATACAGCCAGTTACTGGCTAGATTTCTGTATAGAAATACAGCCAGTTACTGGCTAGATTTCTATATAGAAATACAGCCAGTTACTGGCTAGAAATACAGCCAGTTACTGGCTAGATTTCTGTATAGAAATACAGCCAGTTACTGGCTAGATTTCTGTATAGAAATACAGCCAGTTACTGGTTAGATTTCTGTATAGAAATACAGCCAGTTACTGGCTAGATTTCTGTATAGAAATACAGCCAGTTACTGGCTAGATTTCTGTATAGAAATACAGCCAGTTACTGGCTAGATTTCTGTATAGAAATACAGCCAGTTACTGGCTAGATTTCTGTATAGAAATACAGCCAGTTACTGGCTAGATTTCTGTATAGAAATACAGCCAGTTACTGGCTAGATTTCTGTATAGAAATACAGCCAGTTACTGGCTAGATTTCTGTATAGAAATACAGCCAGTTACTGGCTAGATTTCTGTATAGAAATACAGCCAGTTACTGGCTAGATTTCTGTATAGAAATACAGCCAGTTACTGGCTAGATTTCTGTATAGAAATACAGCCAGTTACTGGCTAGATTTCTGTATAGAAATACAGCCAGTTACTGGCTAGATTTCTGTATAGAAATACAGCCAGTTACTGGCTAGATTTCTGTATAGAAATACAGCCAGTTACTGGCTAGATTTCTGTATAGAAATACAGCCAGTTACTGGCTAGATTTCTGTATAGAAATACAACCAGTTACTGGCTAGATTTCTATATAGAAATACAGCCAGTTACTGGCTAGATTTCTATATAGAAATACAGCCAGTTACTGGCTAGATTTCTGTATAGAAATACAGCCAGTTACTGGCTAGATTTCTGTATAGAAATACAGCCAGTTACTGGCTAGATTTCTGTATAGAAATACAGCCAGTTACTGGCTAGATTTCTGTATAGAAATACAGCCAGTTACTGGCTAGATTTCTGTATAGAAATACAGCCAGTTACTGGCTAGATTTCTGTATAGAAATACAGCCAGTTACTGGCTAGATTTCTGTATAGAAATACAGCCAGTTACTGGCTAGATTTCTGTATAGAAATACAGCCAGTTACTGGCTAGATTTCTGTATAGAAATACAGCCAGTTACTGGCTAGATTTCTGTATAGAAATACAGCCAGTTACTGGCTAGATTTCTGTATAGAAATACAGCCAGTTACTGGCTAGATTTCTGTATAGAAATACAGCCAGTTACTGGCTAGATTTCTGTATAGAAATACAGCCAGTTACTGGCTAGATTTCTGTATAGAAATACAACCAGTTACTGGCTAGATTTCTGTATAGAAATACAGCCAGTTACTGGCTAGGTTTCTGTATAGAAATACAGCCAGTTACTGGCTAGATTTCTGTACAGAAATACAGCCAGTTACTGGCTAGATTTCTGTATAGAAATACAGCCAGATACTGGCTAGATTTCTGTATAGAAATACAGCCAGTTACTGGCTAGATTTCTGTATAGAAATACAGCCAGTTACTGGCTAGATTTCTGTATAGAAATTCTGTATAGAAATACAGCCAGTTACTGGCTAGATTTCTGTATAGAAATACAGCCAGTTACTGGCTAGATTTCTGTATAGAAATACAGCCAGTTACTGGCTAGATTTCTGTATAGAAATACAGCCAGTTACTGGCTAGATTTCTGTATAGAAATACAGCCAGTTACTGGCTAGATTTCTGTATAGAAATACAGCCAGTTACTGGCTAGATTTCTGTATAGAAATACAGCCAGTTACTGGCTAGATTTCTGTATAGAAATACAGCCAGTTACTGGCTAGATTTCTGTATAGAAATACAGCCAGTTACTGTCTAGATTTCTGTATAGAAATACAGCCAGTTACTGGATAGATTTCTGTATAGAAATACAGCCAGTTACTGGCTAGATTTCTGTATAGAAATACAGCCAGTTACTGGCTAGATTTCTGTATAGAAATACAGCCAGTTACTGGCTAGATTTCTGTATAGAAATACAGCCAGTTACTGGCTAGATTTCAGTCAGTAACTGGCTAGATTTCTGTATAGAAATACAGCCAGTTACTGGCTAGATTTCTGTATAGAAATACAGCCAGTTACTGGCTAGATTTCTGTATAGAAATACAGCCAGTTACTGGCTAGATTTCTGTATAGAAATACAGC